>CM062812.1:497301120-497876412 GCA_031772625.1 Pinus tabuliformis | reverse complement strand
TATTAATTAATACATTACATAGTTAATTATTTATTTAAAAAAATTTATTATTTTATTTTATTCATTAAATAATTAATTATTTAATTTAATTATTCAACACATAATTAATTAGATCAATTTTTATTATTTGGTGGTGGTGTGGTGGTGGTCCACTAAGTTCAATGTGGTCTATTGGACCTGAAGAAACGAGAGTCTTATTGTCATTTTTCAAAATCTTGTTTATGTGATCAAAAAGCAAGGAAAGAAGCGTTCCAAGGTTGTTATAATTGGTCTGACTTAATAAGTCAAGAAGATTAGAGGTGTGGCTGATGATAGGGAATTGAGAGTAGATGTGGGCAAGAGTCGGGCAGTCTAAAAGGAAGTGATTTTCATCTTCCGCCTAGTTAGTATAAAAAATTTGACAAATTCTATCGTCCTAGGGAGTCTTGGGAGTAGACTACCGATCGGTCTCACTACGAAGCTCGTGAGAGTTAGTTCTAATCCTAGCACTATTCATTTTCTTCTTAGTGCTAGTCAACATAGAGAGATAATTTTGCTTATCGAGGGTGGGGTTGATCACCTCCTTATAGTACCTTAGCTTAGTATTAAGGGATTAATACTTAAATCCCCAGGGATTATGAACCTAAGGGAATAATATTAAACCCAAGGGACTAATCTCATAAACCCAAAGTCCATAAACCCTAAGATAAATACTATAAACACTAAAATAAACATGGTTGACCATGGTTGAACATGATTGAGACAATCCTTGGACCATGGTTGAGTATGCTTAACCATGGTTTATTTTCATATTAACACAATCTTTATGACAATGCGATGTTTGACCATGATTGACTATGATTTACCATGGCTGACGATGTTTGAATTTATAAAACATGGTTGACCGTGGTTAACCAAGGCTAACCATGAGTGACCATGGTTGAGCATGGTTGACGCTGATTATTATATTGAGACAATCTTTGTCATAATGCGACGTTGGACCATGGTTGAGACAATGATTGATTTTCATATTGAGACAATCTTTGTCACAATACGACGTTAGACCATGGTTGACCATGGTTGATTTTATAAAACATGGTTGACCATGGTTGAATAATATTAAACCCAAGGTATATAAACCCTAAGATAAATATTATAAACACTAAAAGAAGTTTGCTTTACCATGGTTGATTTTCATATTGAGACAATCCTTGTCACAATGTGACATTCAACCATGATTGATTTTCAAATCGACAAAATCTTTGTCATAGTATGACATTAGACCATGGTTAACCATGGTGGATTCTCATATTGAGATAATATTTGTCATAATGTGATGTTTGACTAGGGTTGACTATGTTTGAATTTATAAAACATGGTTGAACATTATCGATATTATAAACCCAAGGGAATAAAAAAACCTAGGGATTAAAACTAAAAACCCAAGGGATTATAAATCTAAGAGAATAATATTAAACCCTAGGAATAATAAACCTTATATACCCAAGAAAATAATAAACCAAAGGGATAAAAATTAAAAACCTAAGGTATGTAAACCCTAAGATACATATTTTAAACCCTAAAATAAACATGGTTGATCATGGTTGATCATGGTCGATTTTCACATTGAGACAATCCTTGCTACAATGCAACATTGGACCATGGTTGGCCATTCTTGATAATGATTGATTTTCATATCGAGACAATATTTGTCACAATGGAATGTTCAACCACGGTTGACCATGGTTGGCTATTATTAATTGTGGTTCTCCATGCTTGATATTATAAACCCGAGGGAATAATAAACACATGGATTGATATTATAAACCCAATGGATTAATACTAAAACCCCAAGGGTTTATGAACACAAGGAAATAATATTAAACCCAACGGACTAATATTATAAACCCTAAGATAAATAGTTTAAACACTAAAATAAACATGGTTGATCACAGTTGATTTTAATATTGAGACAATCCTTGTCACAATGCGACGTTGGACCATTGTTGATCATGCTTAACCATGGTTGATTTTTGTATCAAGACAGTCTTTGTCATAATGCAACGTTTGACCATGGTTGACCATGATTGACCATGATTGACCATGGATGACCATGTTTAAATTTATAAAACATGGTTAAAGATGATTGACCAAGGCTGACCATGATTGACCATGGTTAATCATGGTTGACCATGATTATCATACTGAGACAATATTTGGCATAATGCAAGGCTGGACCATGGTTGAAACAACGATTTATTTTCATAATGAGGCAATTTTGTTACAATGGGATATTGGACCATGGTTGACCACGATTGATTTTATAAAAAATGGTTTACCATTATTGAATTTATAAAACATGGTGGACCATGATCAATACTATAAACCAAAGGGAATAATAAACCCTAGGGATTAATACTAAAAACCCGAAGGGCTATAAACCTAAGGGAATAATATTAAACCCTAGGAATATGGACCCCTATATTAATAAGCAGAAGGGAATAATAAACCCAAAGGATAAAAATTATAAACCCAAGATAGATAAAATCTAAGATAAATATTATAAACCCTAAAAAAAGCATGGTTGACAATGGCTGATTTCCATATAAAGAAAATCCTTATCACAATGCAACGTTCGACCAGGGTTGACCATGATTGATTTTCATATCGAGACAATCTTTGTCACCATGTGACATTGGACCATGGTTGACCATGATTGATTTTCATATTGCGACAAACATTGTCATAATGTGACATTTGACCATGGTTGACAATGATTGATACTATAAACCCAAGGGATTGATATTATAAACCCAAGGGATTAATACTAAAACCCCAAGGGATTATGAACCCAAGGGAATAATATTAAACTGAAGGTTTAATATAAACACAAAAATAAACATGGTTGACCATGGTTGCTTTTCATATTGAGACAATCCTTGTCACAATGTGACATTGGACCATGGTTGACCATGCTTAACAATGGTTGATTTTCATATTAAAACAATCTTTGTCACAATGCGACGTGTGACCATGGTTGAATATGATTGACCATGGTTGACCATGCTTGATTTTATGAGACATGGTTGACCATGGTTAACTAAGGTTGACCACGATTATCATATTGAGACAATATTTGTCATAATGCGGCATTGGAATATGGTTGAGACAATGATTGATTTTCATATTGAGACAATATTTGTCATAATGAAACATTGGACCATGGTTGATCATGATTAACCATGGTTGACCACGATTGATTTAATAAAATATGGTTGACCATTATTGGAATTATAAAACATGGTTAACCATGGTTGACCATGATTAATATTATAGACCCAAGGGAATAATAAACCCCAAGTATTATTACTAAAAACACAAGGGACTATAAAACATGGTTTACCATGATCAATGTTATAAACCCTAGGGATTAACACTAAAAACCCAAGTGATTATAAACCTAAGGGAATAATATTAAACCCTAGGGATTGATATTATAAACCCAAGGGAATATTAAGCCAAAGGGATAAAAATTATAAACCTAAGGTATATAAACCTTAATATAAATATTGTAAAACCTAAAATAAACATGGTTGACCATGGTGGATCATGATTGATTTTCATATCGAGACAATCTTTGTTACAATGTAATGTTGGACCATGGTTGACCATGGTTGATCTTCATGTTGAGACAATCAATGTCATAATGCGATATTCAACCATGGTTGACGATGGTTAACCATGGTTGGCTATAATTGATGATGGCTAACCATGATTGATATAATAAACCCAAGGGATTGATATTATAAATCCAAGGGAATAATAAACCCAAGGGATTAATACTAAAACCCCAAGGGATTATGAACCCAAGGGACTAATATTATAAACCCAAGATATATAAACCCTAAGATAAATATTATAAACACTAAAATAAACATGGTTGACCATGGTTGATTTTCATATTGAGCCAATTAATGAGCCCCAATTTTTGGTACAATTTGGGCTCATATTGGCCTACTTACCTTGTTCAACCATTCATCTTTTACCACTTATGCATTCATTTCTTAGTATATTCGTGTTGTTTGTAGGAAGAAGGGCAGGCATTATATCTATGTGACTAATACATGATGATTTCAGGTTCTTGGCATTAAAGAGAGCAAAAGACCACGCAAAAGGAGACAAGGAGACAGCAAAGGTGACATTGCGGGTTCATAGGGAGGTTGTCCACAGTCTTGATGACCCTCCTCGTGATTTTCACCTTAACTCCGAGCTCTAACAGCTCTCCCCACCGAGCTTAAAGGCAGCCAACATGTTCTACAGGATCAGCAGTTTTACAGCAGTTTGACTTTCAGTTGGACAGCCAAGCTCCATGAATGGAGGAAGCCAACTTGATCTTCATTTTGTATAAATATGAAGGCCGTAGCCTTTGTTAGGAGCTTTTTGAACTTTTGGACTGATGTTGTAATTTTTTAGCATAGCTCGGTGTTTGTTTTTGTAAGCCAGTTTTGGCATGACATTAGACTTTTGATTATGAATAAAGGCAAGAAGATTTGGATCTAATTCTGAGCTTTTAAGGGAGCTATAGCTCTCAGGTTAGGACCCAACCTGAGAGCAATAGATCTCCTCTTCTTGTAGTGTTATTTACCTTTCTTTCCAGCATTTTGTTTCCTTGTTTTGATATGCATTTCAAAGAACACAGTTTGTTGATTTGATTCCTTTAATAAGATTGAGTAGGATTAGCTTATGGTTAAATTACTTTCAGCTGCTTAGATTAGGATAGGAGGTTTGTAATCCAATGGAGCTCCAAGAAAAGGTTGTTAGTGCCTCCACTGCCATCTCTATTTAGGGATTGGGGTGCAGTCTATACCAACCACACAAAAAAATGCAGTCTTTTCTACTTTTATGCAAGCTGCAACACAGTCGGTTTAATCATGGATCCTTTCATGCATTTTGCTCTTGAGCCATACTTCGTCACTACAATTCCATGCACGACTTTTCTTCATGACTTACATCGTTGTTCATTGGTTTAATAGCACAGGTAGCACTGGTTCATGAATTCTCGTTTTTGGTGCAAGACATAAGTAATTTTTTTTATTTACACTGCTCCATATCAGTCCACTTCCTTCTTCTTCTTCTTAACCTCTCCTCAAGCCACCTACTCGACCTCTCTTCAGCTCGTTCACCTTCCAACTCTTCCATTGCCCACGTAGCTTCATCTTTTTGACCTTTCGTTGATCCCATCCTTCTATCCACCAACCACTTCGTGCACTCTTTCTCCATCTTGGTTCTCTGCCCCTGAGTCATCACAAGCTCCATCTCCACCTTACCTATCCACCCATATTGTTCCATCACTTCACCATCACCCAAAACTTCCACTTACAGCACATCCTGTAGAAGTTAGCAGACTTCCTGTAGAATTCCTTAGTTTCCTGTAGGATCCCCTGCAAACATCCTGTAGAAGCCTGCAAACTTGGTTGCCGAGCATCTGAACGTTGTAGACTTCTGTGGATTGATGCTAGGGACCCTTTGGAACCTCTCCTAGCCCTCTTGACCTTTCCCAAGATTTCTCTCCCTTCGCACCACCTCTGCATAGCCAAACCCTAATAAGAAACAAATTCACAATCGCTCCATCCACTTAAGCAAAAATACAAAAACAATGTTCTTTTCCATGGAAGTAGTTTGAGTTCATGCATTTCACATCACTAGAAGTAATGGCATCATTTTTAGACATTTGCACTCTCACTATTGCATCATAGAGGTTAAACTAGTCAGATTAGGGTTTACTAGGGTTTCCATGCTTTGGTTGGCTTTCAGTTCATTTTTGCAAAGTAGATTGATTTCCTCTGAGATAGCCTTCGTCCATCATTTAGAAAGCTTCTTCTGATAGAATATAGAAGTTGGCTTGAGCCCTAGCGGACTTGTGCCAGCTGACCAAGTGACAGCTGCGACAAGAGCTAGTACTTGTGCATACAGCACCGTCGCTTCCAAGTTTGTACGAACTACCGGGTTGATAAAATTAGAGATAGGAAGCGCCAGGAGTTGTAGCATTATTGCTACAATACTGGAGGCCATCATCTTTTTGGTGCCGTTGCCGGGGAAGCATCAGAGTATTAGTAATTGTTGCTTTTCTTCTATTTTCCACTACAATCTTCTGCTAAGTAGTTTATTTCATTTCCATTCTGCAAAAGTAGCATAGACATTTCCTACTTTCATAGATTAGTATTTCCTGCTTTCATAGATTAGCATTTCCTGCTTTCGTAGACTAGTGTTTCAATTCTGCAAGCGTAGACTAGCATTTCCATTCCTGCAATTTCATTTGAGCAAAGTAGATTAGTTCTTTCCTGCTCTCAGTTTAATTCTGCATCTTTATAGTTAGTTGTAGATCAATCTGTTTCAGTTTTGCAGGTACCAAAGGAAAAAAAAGCAAAAACAATCAGAAAAAGAAAGTCTTTTCCATTTCATGCCTCGTAGGAACCGAGATAAATCAGGCAAATTCCTACCCAACACCCCCACCACATCACTGAGTCACCCTTCTCTCTTCTTTGGTGACAGTGACCCAGAACAACCTATAGGTGAAAATCCCGAGATATACAAAGATCCTATAGTAGAAGAAGAGTTAGAGACCACTCCATCTAAAGCTATGGCTGACAATAAAAGAGAAGATGAGAGAATAGAAGGTGCCTTCCCCATCCGAGAGACCAATGGAGAGATGAAAATGAAGAACATTAGCCCCTCCGCCTTACCTCACTTCCATGGACTGACTACTGAAGATCTTGATACCTTCCTGTTTGAGTTTGTTGTCCTTTGTAGAACCTATGACTATACTGAAGATGAGAAAAAGCCGAAACTCTTCCCTTCAACTCTTAAGGATGCAGCATTACGCTGGTTCATGGGTTTACCTGGGAATGGTATCGCCACTTGGGCTCAGATGCAGCAAGCTTTCAATACCAAGTACAGGGATTATTGTAGGTCTAAGGAAACCAAGGGAGAAATCTTTCGGATGGCCATGGGAAATGATGAGTCCTTAGAGGATTATGAAGAGAGGTTCCAACTTAGCTATAAGCAGGCCAGGTGCACACTTGACCCTGAATCCCTCAAGTTGGTCCTGCTCCGAGGAGTCCCTGAAGACCTCTTAGATACCCTTCACATGTTAGCTGGGGGGGACATTTACCAACTGCCTTATGAGGACATCAAGACTGTGTTTCAAAACCACTGCAGGGCAGCTCGGAAACGAGGTAGGGGAAACCTCCTCTCAACTAGTGTCCCTTTCTCCAAACATGAGCTTGCAAATCAATTAGAAGATCTCAACAGTGAGGTGAGACAGAACATTGCCATGCAGCTGGACACATTCAAAATCCAGCAGAAGAAATAAGAATCTGAGAGAGCCTTGGTTGTCTTCTGCCCTAGGTGCACAAGGAGACACCCTAAGAACGAATGCCCATTGCATTCGGTTGAAGTATGTTTCGTTTGTGAGGAGGACCATCCCACAAATCAGTGTCCAACCTTACCTAGGTTTAAAGCCATGTACCAAGGGACAGAAGCTCCCACTGAACCTCTCTATTATCTCAACCAAAGGAGGCCACAAGGATCTAGACCTTATCAGCAGGGAATGCAAGGGGCACCTCAAGCTCATTAAAGCCCCAACCAAACGACTCTTATGCCTTCCTGGGGTCCCCGTGCTCATCCTTCCTGGTCCATGCCTCCTCCATGGTCTTATCCACCTCAGTACCCTACTCAACCTACTTCTCATTCATATCATTCACATGCCCAACCACAGCCTCAGTGGAATGCACCTCAGTCGGGGTGGAGGCCCCAGTACAATACTCCTCCCACATTTTGCCTCCACCACCAATTCAACCTCAGCCATTACCTCCTGCTCCTCCAAGGTAACCTCAAATGCCTGCTCAACCGAACCCAAACCCCAACAATAGACAGGCCCAGCAGGTATACACTGGGGAAACCTCATGCCCTACCTATGCTGTGGAGATCCAGGAGATCAATCTTCGATCTGGAAAGACTCTACCAGATCGCCAACCTCCTCCCCCAGACGATGAGGAAGATAAACAGGAAAGTGAACCAAAGGCTATTCCACCCTTTCCTGAGAGACTGACAGCCACCACACAACCCAACCCAGAAGAGGATGAGCTTCTGGGTGAGCTCAATCAGTTGTGTGTAAAAATACCACTTCTCCAAGCCATCAAGGATGTGCCAATATACAACAAACTGGTTAAGGAAAAGTGTTTCAAACACCCAGGCAGGCGGAAGAAAGATGCTTCAACCATCAATGTCATAGGACAACTGTCTGACCTTATGTTAGGACAAGTCATCTGCCCAAAGTACCTAGATCCTGGAAGTCCTGTAGTAGATGTCCACATCAATGGCACCATCATACCTCACACCTTGATCGATCTGGGGGCTGCCATTAATGTGATGACCAGGGATACCATGCTCAAACTCAATCTTCAGGGTTCCTTGAGGAAGACCTCGACAGTACTGCAATTAGCAGATCGCTCCACTGTGACTCCCGAAGGGATTGTGGAGGATGTCTTGGTCTCTATCGACTCTTGGGAATACCCTGTAGATTTCTTGGTTCTGCAACCCAAGGCAAAGCTTACTGGATATCCTCTCATTTTGGGAAGGCCTTGGTTAGCCACTGCAGATGCTTACATAAGTTGTCGTGCAGGAAATATGACCATCAAAAATCGTCCTATGTCCAAACAGCTAGTCCTATACCCTCCTGCCCAACCCTCCTTAGAGCATGACTTACCACTCTGGTTAGAGGAAGGAGAGGAAGACGAGGTGTACTCAGCACCTCTGTGCACCTTAGAGACCACTAGAAGAGACCCCCCAACCGAGGATGACTTGATTGAGACCTTGATCCAGAATCCACCTTCCAGTGCACTATCCTTAGAGAAATTGGTGGAGGACGCCCAAGCTAGCACCTTAGTGGATCTTTGTACAACCAACCTTGTCACTCCCAGAGTCAAGAATGTGGAGTTCGGCCCTGAGAGAACGTTGAAGATCAGCTCCTCCCTATCTCCTTCCCAGGAAAAGGAGCTGTGTAGCCTGTTGGCCAGTCACCTAGATGCTTTTGCTTGGAGCTATAAGGAGATGAAAGGAGTCCATCCTTCGGTTTGTACCCATCACATATACATCAAAGAGGATTGTAAGCCGGTTAGGCAACCCCAGAGGAGAATGAATCCAGCTCTTAAGGACATTGTCAAGGAAGAATTGCAAAAACTATTGGATGCTGGATTCATCTACCCCATCTCAGATAGTGAATGGGTGTCCCCTCTGGTGTTGGTTCCCAAGAAAAATGGGAAATGGACAATCTGTGTGGACTACCGAGAACTGAACAAAGCTACCAAGAAAGACCATTTCCCTCTACCTTTCATAGATCAAGTGTTGGATGGACTGGCAGGAAAGAAGTTCTTCTCTTTCCTGGATGGGTTTAGCGGGTACAACCAAATCCAAATCAGCCCGGAAGACCAAGATAAGACCACCTTCACTTGTCCTTGGGGCACCTTTTCCTACCGAGTCCTTCCCTTTGGGCTATGCAATGCTCCTGCTACTTTCCAGAGAGCTGTCTTAAGCATCTTCTCGGAGCTGGTCCATGATGCAGTGGAAATCTATATGGATGACTTTACTCCTTATGGGGCCAACTTCCAGGAAGCATTGTCCAATCTAGGAAAAGTCCTAACCAAATGCATTGAGATGAGCTTGTCCCTTAGTCCTGAAAAATGTGAATTCCTAATGACTGAAGGGACCGTGCTAGGCCATACCATTTCTTGCCAAGGGTTGCAGGTGGATCCTAACAAAATTGCTCTCATCAAGAAGGTTCCACCTCCTCAAAAGGTAAGGGATGTTCGGAGTTTCTTGGGATTAGCAGGATACTACCGAAGATTCATTAAAGATTTCAGCAAGCTAGCCTCGCCATTGTTTGGCTTGTTGGCAAAAGATGTGGAGTTTAAATGGACTGACGATTGTCAGAGGGCTTTAAATGAATTGAAGGACAAGTTGGTGTCAGCCCCAATCCTGAGAGGTCCAAACTAGGCCCTACCTTTCCACATCCACACTAATGCCTCGAACAAAGCCATAGGTGCAGCTTTAGGACAAGTTGAGCAAAAACTTCCATATGCCATTTACTTTGTTAGCAAAAACTTGTCCAAAGCTGAGCTGAATTACACTGTAATCGAGAAAGAATTCTTGGCTATGGTCCATGCACTGAACAAGTTCTGACATTATATTACTGGCTATCAAACCTTTGTACATACAGACCATGCTGCAATTAGATATTTAATGAATAAACCAGATGTGAATGCTCGTATTATTAGATGGTTACTTTTATTGCAGCAGTTTGATTTGACCATTGTTGACAAACCAGGTAGAGAAAATGTTGTTGCTGACTTTTTATCGAGATTGGATTTGTCTGTAGATGAGGATGGAACGGTGGATGACCAGATGCCCGATGAACATCTGTTTGCTATTTCAGTACTCTCTCCATGGTTTGCTGATATAGCAAACTACCTTGTTTCAGCACAGTTCCCTCCGCACCTATCTTCCATAGAGAAGAGCAAAATCATCAGAAAAAGTGCCTCATTTACTTGGATCGGGGGCAATCTGTTCCAGCTTGGCCCCGATTAGATCTTAAGGCGTTGTGTAAGGGAGGAGGAAGTCTTTGATATCCTCCTCACTTGTCATGATGGGCCTTGTGGAGGACATTTTGCAGCAAAGAGAACTGCCTTCAAAATCCTGCAGGCAGGCTACTATTGGCCCACACTTCATCAAGATGTCAGAAGATATGTCAGCCAGTGTGACCAATGCCAAAGAATGGGGAAACCGACCCAAAGGGATGAGATGCCTCTCCAACCTCAGGTGACTCTTGAGCCATTTGAGAAGTGGGGTATGGACTTTGTGGGCCCAATCAACCCTCCTTCAAGGCAAAGGTCTTACATCATTGTGTGCACTGACTACCTGACAAAGTGGGCAGAGACCAAAGCAATCAAAGCAGCAACAGAAGAAAAGGTGGCCGAGTTCCTAAGAGAAAACATCTTCTATAAGTTTGGCTATCCAAGAGAGCTGGTCACCGATCAAGGGAGCCAGTTCACCTCCAACCTGGTTGAAGATCTACTAGCTCATCACAAGATCAAGCATAGGACTTCCACCCCCTATCACCCTCAAGCAAATGGGCAGGTGGAAGTCACCAATAGAGCATTAGAAGGGATCTTGACTAAGGTGGTGAGCAGCAGCAGAAAGGACTGGGCAGATCGCCTGGTTGAAGCCATATGGGCTTACAACACCACTTGGAAGACCACCACCATCTTCACACCTTATGAGCTGGTCTATGGGAAGAAAGCTTTGTTGTCCATTGAGTTTGAATACAACACTTTGAGGATGGCAGCTCAGCTGGACCTAGATCTCAGCCATGCACAACAAGAAAGGCTATTGCAGCTGAATGGCCTGGATGAGCACCGAATGCAGGCCCTCCTTCACTCAGAAGTGGTTCAACTTCAGAGAAAGGTGTGGCATGACCAACATCTCCATGACAAGCAATTTCAGCCGGGAGATTGGGCTTTGTTGTATGACTCCAGATACAAAGATTTCAAGGGGAAGTTGAGAACCAGATGGCTAGGGCCATATTCAGTGGAAAAATGTCATGACAATGGATCTGTTCTTATTCGGACCATTGATGAGGAAGCCATCCCCATACTTGTCAATGGGCATCGATTGAAGATCTACAGGAAGCCTCCCTCAAGACAAGAGTTCATCAAAACTATGGAGAAGGCAGTGTTGGTCATAGAGAAGGGTTCTGCCTCTGCTTTGGGCATACCCTGAAGAATCTAAAAAAAAAAATAATAATAATAATAAAGATCCTTGGGTGAAAACCTTTCTGAGGCGCCCAAGGCAGGTGGTAGGGGTGAAAACCTCATGGAGGCGCCCCTATTGTCTTTTCAAAAAAAAAAAAAAAAAGAGATTGGAAAAAGATCCTTGAGTGAAAACCTCTTTGAGGCGCTTAAGGCAGATGGCAAGGGTGAAGACCTCAATGAGGCGCCCCTGTTATCTTTCAAAAAAAAAGAAAAAAAAAGAAAAAGAAAAAAACACAAGAAAAAACAAGGTCAGCAGATGCATTATGTAAAATTGCATGCAGGTGTTCTATGGAGGAGAGGAAGCCTCTCAACTCAAAGCCAAGGGTCCTCATCATGTAGTCAGGACACCTCACCATCACCTCCTCCAAGAATACTCATTTCCTCCAAGGTATGTGCAATTTTATTACAGCTTGAGTCTTCTACAGGAAGGCGCAGATTTTCTACAGGAAAATGCAGAGTTTCTACAGGAAGATGCAGATCTTCTACAGGAACGTGTAGACTCTCTACAGGAACGCATCCTTTCTACAGGAAGCGCTGTATTTCTACAGGAAACTTCCTGTAGAAGCTCAGAACGGGCCGGAATTCATTTCATGAGGAGATCTAACGGCTAAGGATCAGTTTGGACGCATGCACGCCACGGTTGTCAACCATGCACATTGCTGTTATCTTGTTCCACCATCCTTGTCGACATGCAACAAAGTTACCTGCACCAGCAAAGCAGATCGATGAGTCTCGAGAAAAAGAAAATTGTAAATGGAAAAAGCGCTAGAGATCTCACACCATATTCATCACAGTCAGCCAGAAGCTCCGAGAGCATGATCGTGAGGCCATCCATCGTCGTGCAGCATGCACCCAAGGAGGAAGAACTGTTCCAAGACATCCCGCGGGAGTCCTGTAACAGTTAAGCCTGCTAGAGTGGATACCATTCACAGCACAGGCCATATGCAATGAAACGTGGGCGCATGCAACTGAAGCATCCCATCCATCGACGACAGCTTGTGAACATGGACCTCCGAGCCTGTGTAAGTTCGCCAACAGCAGGTAAATCGACTCATCAGCGTCCAAAGAGCTGAAACATCGCGTGCAGCCGCGCAGGTAAGTGTCTCGACCCTTCCTTCCATCAGACTGCATGAATGTTACTTTGATTGATTGCAAAGTGTAAAGGTGAATGGGTTGAGCGGCCGTATGGCCATTTGGCCGGCCACGTCGGCTAGTTAATGGTCTAGTTGGATGAGAGGGTGGCGGCCATGACAAAAAGAATAGCAGCACGCACGTGAGAGAAATCCCGTCGAAAAAAACCGAGTTTAACCGAAGAGGCGGCGGCAGATCCGCGGGAATTGATGCGGCAGCAAGTGAACGCACAGTTGAATGATGGGGTGATGTCACCCAATGATCCGGCGGGGACAGCTCACCCCCGCGCCATGGATTCCGCCGAATTCAAAATCTAATCGGCTAGATTGCATTCATGCATTTATCAACCACCGGTTTGAACTCGAGTGGCTATCCTGATCCTTCTACAGTGTGATACGCCGAGCCTTTGGCTATCAGAACGATTGAGAAGCACACCCAAGGCGCAGACCGACTGCAGTCTTTCCCGAAAATCGCGCGCTGCATTCTACAGGAACGTTGTCATTCTACAGGAACACTGCATTCTACAAGAACGCTGTCATCCTACAGGAACGCAGTTTTCTACAGGAAAGCGGGTGCCTCACGTAAAAAGGTGGCCAATTAAAAGAGGTAACCCTGAACTCTTCATGCAACTAGTTATTAAAGGTGGCACAATTGTCGTCCACAGTCTGGTCATAGAAAAATGGTGAAATTGTTGTCTGCTGTGCCTATACTGTCATTCTACAGGATGTCGAGTAATTAAACTGTGTTAAGTTCCTCAGGGATAAGTTTGTGGGTTATGTGCATGACATTCTACGCTCTGTCTCAGTAAACCAAAATCTCTTCCACAATCACCACCTCTGGTTAAGAAAACTGTTTTATCATGCCGGGTGGGTTTATAAGACGAGAACCCACTGATTCAACCAAATTAAGGGAAAACCAGGAAGTGGTAGAGCTCTTCACACGGGTTAAATGGATATCTTTTTGTGACAAGTTGCAGGGTTACGATGATGAAGTGGCAGAAGAATTTTTGCAGGTTCTGAAGCCGAAATCCAAGACACTGGCCACAGTGAACTTCAGGGGTCTAAGCCTCAAGGTAACCCCGCAATATATCAGTCGAATTACTGAACTTCCGATGGGTTTGCCATGGGATAAGGAGGAAAGGAAGTTGAGCCAGCAGGCCAAGAAAGAATTCTTTCCACCTGAGGAGGAATTCTCGGAGGACAAAAATGGGGTGCGAAGAACCAACTTGCTGCCACCATGGAATGAAGTCAGCCTGCAAATCATGAAGTATATAACCTGTGAAGGCCGTTTTAGCATCGTGTACGCATATCACTTTCGGTTGCTCACTGAATTGAGGCACTGGATTGATCTTCCTGTAGAACAAAAACTGAGCATTCCTTATTTCCTGCTACAGTCCCTAATTGAGTGTGCCACAAAGTTAAAAGAAGGCATACCAGATCAGGTAGCCCACCATGGGTTGATCAAACTTCTTGTGGAGGATGCACTTCATTCATATAAGGTTCCCCTCTCATGGGAATCATTCCGGAATTTGACAAGAGATGGAGACATAAAAATGTTGATTGAAGAAACGGGTTCCTCCAGCAGTGAGGAACAAGAAGCAGTGGCCGAGGGAAAGAGAGAAAAAGGCCAGAAGACCCCGACCACAGTGCAGAAGAAAGAACAAAAGAAGAAGCATGAGGAAAAGGATGACAAAGAAAAAGGTGGCACACCCATCTTGTCAGCAAGAGAAAAGAGGTTGAAGAGCAGAACGAACAAAGCTGAGGTGGTCCGCATCAGCCCAAGTACCTCGTCAGCACCTGCAACCAAACCAAAAAGCAAAACCCATGAAGCTAAGCAAGAAAAGGTGGTGACACCCGTGTCTACAGGAAAGCAGAAACAAGCTTCTACAGGAAGCCCGAAAACAGAGATAGGGGCTTCTACAGGAAGCCCGAAATTGGCAAAAGGGGCTTCTACAGGAAGCTCGAAAATCATTGAAAAAGAGGCTTCTACAGGAAGCCCGAAAATTACCAAAGCAGGGGCTTCTACAGGAAGCCTGAGAGTGGCTAAAACAGGGTCTTCTACAGGAAGCCCAAAATTGGTAAAGAAAGGATCTTCTACAGAAGGCCCAGAAGTGGGTAAAGCAGGGTCTTATACAGGAAGCCAGAAATCTGAAAAGAAGGGGCCGTCTACAAGGAGCCCTGAGAAAGCAAAACGCAAGAAAGAGAAGGCTGGTATTCTCGAAAAGGAGGCAGCAGCTGCGCTGGCCGCCCTCAGTACACCTCCGAAGCCGAAGGAGAAGAGAGAGAGGGAGATCCCTCTACCTTTTGAAGCCAGGAGAAGTAAGAGAATAAACACGGGCAAGCCGCAGCCTCCACCCAGCAGCCAAACCATTTTAGGGGGTGTCCCTACTTCACCGAGTGAAAGATCCCCCTCTAAAACATCGGCCACCCCTGAGAGAGGAAGCCCAAAAATAACTTCCTGGACACGAAGGATAGGCCAATCGGCTTCCGAAGCCCGGCTCAAGGAAACGGGAAAGGGGGAGGAAGCGCCACCCTCGTCACCGCCAGGGGCAGAAAAGGCAGGGACACCAAGAACAGGAAAGGAAGAGCATGCTCCGGGCTCTAGTTCTCGGCCAAGGACGAGGAGCCGGAGCAAAGTTGCTCAAGGATGAGAAAATAGTTTAGCTGGGGGGTGATGATGAGCCCCAATTTTTGGTACAATTTGGGCTCATATTGGCCTACTTACCTTGTTCAACCATTCATCTTTTACCACTTATGCATTCATTTCTTAGTATATTCGTGTCGTTTGTAGGAAGAAGGGCAGGCATTATATCTATGTGACTAATACATGATGATTTCAGGTTCTTGGCATTAAAGAGAGCAAAAGACCACGCAAAAGGAGACAAGGAGACAGCAAAGGTGACATTGCGGGTTCATAGGGAGGTTTTCCACAGTCTTGATGACCCTCCTCGTGATTTTCACCTTAACTCCGAGCTCTAACAACTCTCCCCACCAAGCTTAAAGGCAGCCAACATGTTCTACAGGATCAACAGTTTTACAGCAGTTTGACTTTCAGTTGGACAGCCAAGCTCCACGAATGGAGGAAGCCAGCTTGATCTTCATTTTGTATAAATATAAAGGTCGTAGCCTTTGTTAGGAGCTTTTTGAACTTTTGGACTGATGTTGTAATTTTTGAGCATAGCTCGGTGTTTGTTTTTGTAAGCCAGTTCTGGCATGACATTAGACTTTTGATTATGAATAAAGGCAAGCAGATTTGGATCTAATTCTGAGCTTTTAAGGGAGCTATAGCTCTCAAGTTAGGGCCCAACCTGAGAGCAATAGATCTCCTCTTCTTGTAGTGTTATTTACCTTTCTTTCCAGCATTTTGTTTCCTTGTTTTGATATGCATTTCAAAGAACACAGTTTGCTGATTTGATTCCTTTAATAAGATTGAGTAGGATTAGCTTATGGTTAAATTACTTTCAGCTGCTTAGATTAGGATAGGAGGTTTGTAATCCACTGGAGCTCCAAGAAAAGGTTGTTAGTGCCTCCACTGCCATCTCTGTTTAGGGATTGGGGTGCAGTCTATACCAACCACCAAAAAAAACGCAGTCTTTTCTACTTTTATGCAAGCTGCAACACAGTCGGTTTAATCGTGGATCCTTTCATGCATTTTTCTCTTGAGCCATACTTCGTTACTACAATTCCATGCACGAATTTTCTTCATGATTTACATCGTTTTTCATTGGTTTAATAGCACAGGTAGCACTGGTTCATGAATTCTCGTTTTTGGTGCAAGACATAAGTAATTTGTTTTATTTACACTGCTCCATATCAGTCCACTTCCTTCTTCTTCTTCTTAACCTCTCCTCAAGCCACCTACTCGACCTATGTTAAGCTCGTTCACCTTCCAACTCTTCCATTGCCCACGTAGCTTCATCTTTTTGACCTTTCGTTGATCCCATCCTTCTATCCACCAACCACCTCGTGCAATCTTTCTCCATCCTGGTTCTCTGCCCCTGAGTCATCAAAAGCTCCATCTCCACCTTACCTATCCACCCATACTGTTCCATCACTTCACCATCACCCAAAACTTCCACTTACAGCACATCCTGTAGAAGTTAGCAGACTTCCTGTAGAATTCCTTAGTTTCTTGTAGGATCCCCTGCAGACATCCTGTAGAAGCCTGCAAACTTGGTTGCCGAGCATTTGAACGTTGTAGAATTCTGTGGACTGATGCTAGGGACCCTCTGGAACCTCTCCTATCCCTCCTGACCTTTCCCAAGCTTTCTCTCCCTTCGCAACACCTCTGCACAGCCAAACCCTAATAAGAAACAAATTCACAATCACTCCATCCACTTAAGCAAAAATACAAAAACAATGTTCTTTTCCATGGAAGTAGTTTGATTTCATGCATTTCACATCACTAGAAGTAATGGCATCATTTTTAGACATTTGCACTCTCACTATTGCATCATAGAGGTTAAACTAGTCAGATTACGGTTTACTAGGGTTTCCATGCTTTGGTTGGCTTTCAGTTCATTTTTGCAAAGTAGATTGATTTCCTCTGAGATAGCCTTCGTCCATCATTTAGAAAGCTTCTTCTAAGAGCATATAGAAGTTGGCTTGAGCCCTAGCGGACTTGTGCCAGCTGACCAAGTGACAGCTGCGACAAGAGCTAGTACTTGTGCATACAACACCGTCGCTTCCAAGTTTGTACGAACTACCGGGTTGATAAAATTAGAGATAGAAAGCCCCAGGAGTTGTAGCATTATTGCTACAATACTGGAGCCCACCACCAATCATTGTCATAATGCGATGTTGGACCATGGTTGAACATGCTTAATCATGGTCAATTTTCATATCAAGGAAATCTTTGTCACATTGCGACGTTCGACCATGGTCGACCATGATTGACCATGGATGACCATGTTTTCTTTTATAAAACATGGTTGAACATGGTTGACCAATGTTAACTATGATTGAACATGATTGACCATAGTTGACCATGAATATCATATTCAGACAATCTTTGTCATAATGCGACATTGGACTATGGTTGAGACAATAATTGATTTTCATATTGAGACAATCTTTGTCACAATGTGATGTTGGATCATTGTTGACCATGAGTAATCATGGTTAACTAAGATTGATTTTATAAAATATGGTTGTTCATGATTTACCATGATTGAATTTATAAAACATGATTGACCATGATTGGTATTATAAACCCAAGGGAATAATAAACATTAGGTTTTAATACGAAAAATACAAGGGACTATAAACCAAAGTGAATAATATTAAAACCTAGGAATATGAACCCTTAGATTATTAAACACAATGGATTGATATTATAAACCCAAGGGAATAATAAACCCCATGGATTAGTGCTAAAACCAAAAGGGACTATAAAACATGGTTGACCATGATCAATATTATAAACCCAAGGGAATATAAACCCTAGCGATTAGCACTAAAAACCCAATGGATTATAAACCTAAAGGAATAATATTAAAACCTGGGAATATGAACCCTTAGATTAATAAACCCTAGGGTTTTATATTATAAACCCAAGGGAACAATAAAACTAAGGGATAAAAATTATAAACCCAAGGTATATAAACCTTAAGATAAATATTATAAACCCTAAAATAAACATGGTTGACCATGGTTCATTTCCATTTTGAGACAATCCTTGTCACAATGCAATGTTGGACCATGCTTGACCATGATTGGTTTTCATATCAAGACAATCTTTGTCACAATGCGACGTTGGACCATGGTTAATTTTCATATTGAGACAATCATTGTCACAATGTGATATTAGACCATGGTGGACTATGATTGACCATGGTTGACCATGATTGATATTATAAACCCAAAGGAATAACAAAGCCTAAGGATTGATATTATAAACCCAATGGAATAACAAAGCCTAAGGATTGATATTATAAACCCAAGGGAATAACAAAGCCTAAGGATTGATATTATAAACCCAAGGGAATAATAAACCCATGGGGTTATGAACCCAAGGGAATAATATTAAACCCAAGGAACAAATATTATAAACCCAAGGCATATAAACCCTCAGATAAATATTATAAACACTAAAATAAGCATGGTTGACCATGATTGATTTTCATATTGTGACAATCCTTGTCACAATGCAACATTAAACCATGGCTAAGACAATGATTGATTTTCATATTGAGATAATATTTGTCACAATGCAACATTGGACCATGGTTGACTACAATTGATTTTAGAAAATATGGTTGATCATGGTTGACTGCGATTAAATTTATAAAAAAATGTTGACGATGGTTAACCATGATTGATATTATAAACCCAAGGGAATAATAAACCCTAGGGATTAATACTAAAAAAACAAGGGACTATAACCCTAAGTGAGTAATAAAACCCTAGGAATATGAACCCTTAGATGATTATACCCAAGGGATTGATATTATAAAATGAAGGGAGTAATAAACCCAAGGGATAAAAATTATAAACCTAAGGTATATAAACCATAAAATAAATATTATAAGCCCTAAAATAAACATGGTTTCCTATGCTTGATTTCAATATTGAGACAATCCTTGTCACAATGCTACATTGGACCATGGTTGATCATGCTTGGCCATGATTGATTTTCATATCGAAACAATATTTATCACAATATGATGTTCGACCATGGTTGACCATGGTTTATTTCCATATCCAAACAATATTTGCCACAATGGGACGTTTGACCATGATTGACCATGGTTTGCCATGTTTTGACTTTATAAAACATGGTTGAACATGATTAACCATGGCTGACCATCGTTGACCATGATTGTCCATGGTTGACCATCATTGTTGATCATGATGAAAGGGATTTTAATCAAGGTTGATCGGTTGATGAAATTTATCCATGGTTAATCATGGTTGACCATCATTGACCATGGTTGATCATGGTTGACCATGGGTCACTGTGGTTGACCATAAAGATATTGACCATGGTTGACCATAGTCAAGCATGATTAACCATCGTTTATCATGGTTGACCATAGAGACATATCAAGATAGCCAACAACAATTAACAACACTTAACAACAGTAAACAACAACCAACAACAATTAACAACATATCAAGACAACCATTGTCACAACCAGAGGTTGGACAATGGTTGACCATGGATGATTTAAAATGAAAATATCAAATTAAAAATTAAAAATGAAAAGAGATTATAAAACATAACACACACACACACACACACACACACAATTGTGAAATATAATAAAATATGTTATCGAAAGAAATGATGATTCATAACTATAATATTTTTAAGTTTAATTTTTATATTTAATTAATAAATATACAAAAACTCAAAAACATAATATCATTGGGATAATGGCACAAATATTATGGAATTGAAGAGAAGGGATGGCTAATGAGCCCTGGAAATGGGTAACTATATGGACTCATTTTGCCTATTATTCTCATTTAATCCACAATTCTCCATAGTTTTATGCATGCTTTTGAATATATTTATGTTAATTGTGTGAATGGGAATAGTCACTTTATCACAAGGTCCAATACGTGCTTATTGCATATTTTTGGACATTTTTAGACCAAGATCAGGCATTTATGGGTAGATCGGCAGCCAAATACGAGGAGACAAGGCTGAGGATTTGTAGGAGGGGTGTCTACTACACTAAATGACCCCTTCCTCGAGTTCTCCACCATCAGCTCGGAGTTCTACAACCCACCGAAGATGATTTCAAGGGGCAACCGAGCAGGTCTAGTGAAGTGGTTGATTAACTGCAGTTTTGGGCAGCCAAGCTCCTAAAGTTAACAAGGACTATTGGGGGTCCTCGTATGCATAAGTAGGAAGGCTTCAAGCCTCGGTAGTTTAGTCATTTTGTTAGTCTATTTTCGCACTTTAGTGCAACTCTGTATCAACACATTTTCGAACTTCTTCTTGTAGACAATTTTTGGGATGTAACTATTATTTTTTTGATCAATGAAGATGAATCCAGATTTGCACTAGCTCTGATCTTTCTTAGGAGGTTGTAGCTCTTTGGGTTGGGCCCAACCCAAGTGCCAGTACCTCCTTTGTGTACATTTATGTGTTTTTCTTGCATTCATAGAATAATTTATGTTATTTAGGTTAAAATCTTGCTTCATTTCTTAGGTTGTTTTTGATAATTAAGATATTTGTTCATGCTTCAGGTTAATTTGACAGTTTGGTAACAGAAAAGATCCACAAAAAGGCTACCAAGCAGTTCTTGATCTCATTTTTCCCTCGTTGGGATCATGAATTGAGACCAAGGTACACTTGCTGCCACAAAAACATTGTTTTTGCCTTCCAATGCAGTCACTGGTGTTATATTTTAGGTTGGAAAAGTTGATATCAGTTGTGTTTCCATGTTTAGATCTATTCTTGCTCAGTTTTCATAAGCTCTCTTGTGTGATTTTCTATCTATGAACTGTTGTTCATCATATTTATGGTTTTTAAGAGTAGATTAGGTCAAAATAGATAGATCTCTATTTTTTAGTCTTTGTTTGGATCAGTTTTTGGAAAGTAATGTGCAGAACACCTGTAATACATTCCTACCTACCCTTCCTCCATCATACAACCTGCTCTAGTCCCTCACTCAAGATATCTTCCCTTCATTCGCCACACTCTCCCAACTTACCCTAATTTCTACATTTTTGTGCAACATTGCTTTCTTCATCCTTGAACAAATCCAACCATCTTCATCACTCCTTAGCTTTATTTACCAGGTCCTGCACCTCTTAACATACTTATCTATCCTTCATTTCCACTTCCCCACCATTTCTCCTCCATCAATATTCTAAAAAATCACTTTCGGCATGTTCCTGTAGAACCTCCTGTAGAATTTCCTGTAGATCCCCCGTAGCCTCTTGTAGAAGATAATGCGAGCAGTTTTTCGAGATCTGAGCATGGTGGAAATATCTAGAAGGGTGCTAGGGACCCCTTAGGCCCTCTCCACACCTTCCTAACGCCATGAAATGCCCACTCCATTTTCTTTCACCAATAAACCTCTGCACAATAAAAAATAGTTAAAACACATGCATAATAATTTTGCATAAAATTGCTCAAAAATACAAAAAGATGAATTTCCCATATTTTTCTTCAAAAATAGCTTAAAAAAATGTATTTTACCTCTGAAATAGTCCATGGCATCCATTTTAGTAGTTTTACATCTCTTTTATTGCACAAGTAGGGTTAGTCGGTGAAACTAGGGTTTGTTAGGGTTTGCACTTCCTTTCATCTTTCATCTTCTTTCTGCAAGTAGACTAGCCTCTTTTGAGTTAGTTTTCATCCATCATAGTTAAAAGATTCTTCTAAGAACTCATAGAAGTTGGCTTAAGATCCTAGAGAACTTGTGCCAACTGATCAAGTGACAGTCTGCAGTAACAGCTAGTACTTGTGCATATAGCACTGTCGATTCCAAGTTTGTTACAAACTACCGGGTTGATAACAGTAAATATAGTGACATGAATTCAGCTAGGGTTTCCTCCACCTACAACTGCAAAAATGTGTTCTATACATGTGCTCCCTCCTCGCCCAGCGAGAGCCTCGGGCCACATCTGCTCTCCTTTTTTGGCACCTTATGGCACCTGGCATCGAGTTCGGTTTTGATTTTCTTCTACCCATCACTTTTTATCGATGAGTATGGAGGAGGACTTGGTAGACTATACGGATGACCCAGATGATTCAGTTCCCATTTGGACTACTAATCCTTCTCCACTGTCAATCGCGTCACCATCTGCTCTCCCTGTTAATTCTATCAATAACCTTAGGGACGGCTCCCAGTCTTACCCTACCTGCCCTAGCTCCTCGCATCCAATCATCTCCTCACCTATGGAATCCAATCCCTAGACGGGTTCTGATTACTCTCCCCCTTCTCTGGCATCCCTACATTTCTTGGCAACTTGTTTGGATACAACTACCCCCTCTTATCCTCCAGGAAATGTTATTACTTTTCCTTATGTTGGCTTCCCTCTCAACTCTCCTTCGGAGCCAAGTCATATGTTCCCTTCCTCAGTGTGCCCTATTGAACCTCCTCTATCTCATTCTACACCCTCCTCCCATCAGGATACTGCACCCCTCTCTTTCAGTTTTTTTGAAGGCCCTTCTACTGACCTGTCTGCATGTGGTTTTGATCCTAGGGTTGATGATGTTTAGGATAACCCCCATGAGCCCTCCTCCACTCCTCAGGCAGACAAGTCCTCCAAGTCTGCGAAGAAGTCTAAGTGTGTAAAATCTAGGAACAAGGGAATTTTTCTCTGCTTTTGGGAAGGGCTCCAGATGGGGGATTTTATTGACACTACAGACAAGGTTTTGGTCGGGAGAGTGTGTGGTCACACTTACTCTAGAATAAGATTACGACAATAGATCATTGAAATTTGGGGGCAGGTACTCTTAGAACTGCCATCGATCACTACTCTCTCACATGGGTGGTTCGCTCTCCAGTTTCAGCATGCAGATTATACATCTTGGGTGCTCTCAAAATATTGGCACATTGAATTGGCTCTTGTCCTTCCCAAGCGGTGAAGTCCTATGTTTGACCAAGAATGTGAAAAATTCAGGGGCTGGACCCATTTGGGTTTGCTTACTGAGTTTGTTGCTTCACTTATGGTCTGAAGACATCTTCTTCCCATTGGAAATGCTCTCAAAACCTATCTAGATTACGAAAAATATTATATTTTTTTGGGCAATATGTTGCTCACCCGCATTCTGGTCCATCTAGACACCTGGGAGGGTTTGGAGGAGGAAATTACTTTATTTTGGAAGCATTTTACTCATATCCAGATTCTTGACTATGAAGGGGTGTCATTCAGATGTAGACACTTTTGTAAGGTGGGGCACTTGTACAAGGAATGTCTATTGGTTCTATCATCCTCCCCCCATGAGAATGCACAAAAAATCATCGGATTGGAAAACCAAATTAGTTCTGAGGACAAGTGGATTCCCAGAGAACTTAGCAAGTAGTCAAAGAAAAAATTCTGGGAGAAAGGGAATGTGACAGAGTCGGTTTGCCCTCCCTCACCCCCTCTTACCAGGTCTAATGCAACGACCACAACAATGCTCTCATCAGGTAATCCTTCTTCCTGTACTTCCTCCATGACTCAATGTTACATGTCATATGCATCCTCATCGCGCCCTCTGACCTATCCATCGTTTATTCCTCCCCCATTTTCTCCAACATTCCTCCATGCTTCTCTAGCTATTCTCCTTCATTCCCTTCGATTGAGGCTTTGGATGCTTCATGTCCTTCTCACTCCTACAATTTGCGCTCCTTGGAAAAAATTCCCTCCTTGGACGTCTGTAGAATTGGTAGACATTCATCCATTTCTAAAGCCATCCATCAAGCTAGTATAGATGTGGGTCAAGGAAGAAAAATTTCTATTGACAGGGTTCTTAGAGCAAAGAACACCCTATATTCTCCACACCCCCCCCCATGAAGTGGCTATCCCTAAATTTCCACAGGCTAGCTAGGCCTACTAAAAAGCTAGCCTTTAAAAGACCCTTCGACACTGAATTGGTGGATGTGATATTCCTACAAGAAACTCTTAGACTTATGGACCAGATTATCCTCGCTCTGGAATCCCTTATCTATGGTTGGCAATTCCAAGTCCTTGATGTTGGAAGGCAATCTAGGGGAATTGATTTTGGGTTCAATCCATGGTCTTTCAAGCTTATTAATATTTGGGGATGAGTTGGTTTCATTGACGCAGACATCTTCTCATCAGACTTGGGGAAGGAACTAAGTTTGATCAAAATGTATGGTCACTGTCATAATCGGACTACTTTTTGGGACCACTTCCTCAATTTATCTCTTTTGCAAGCAGAAAATATCATATTGGGAGGCGACCTCAATTTTTCTATGGGCCATGCTGAGTCCTCGGGGCACAATTCTTAGATTGATCCCCTATTTGATTTTATGGAACAACTCTTGGAAAATCATTGACTCATAGACATTCCAATGGCTCGGCCTCAACCTACCTGGAGGAACAGAAGGATTGGAGAGGCCATGCTGGCTCAAAGACTGGATCATTCTCTTATCAAAGAACCTCTTATTTGGTTTCTTTCTATCTAGAGACAATGGGAAGGATTATGTGGACTATCTGACCACTCCCCCATTTACCTTGAGATCGTTGGTCATGCTCGCAAGCCTAAAGCCCCATTTACGTTTAATGCTACCTGGTTAAAGGACATGGACTGCATCAAATTGGTCTTGGAATTTTGGAAGGATCACCTCCTTGATTCTAGACGGTTTATCACTGAAGGATTTTCCAATAACCTTCTTAGACTTAAGATATTAACCATTGATTGGGTCAAAGACAAAATAATGAAGGACGTATATGCCTACACTCTTTCTCTAATGCAAAGTGTAAAAGGTGTCTGAGGATGATCAACTCAGCAATGTTGTTTGTTCTAATGCCCAAACCGATCTGAATTTTGAAAAAATGATTATCAGATAGATGAAAAATGGCACCTCCTCCACAACCATTCTCTTAGGCAAACCCATCAAAATAAGCCCATGGGAGACTCCTATCTATGAATTCAAGGATAATAGTTCTCTAAGGTATAAGTCGGTCATTGTCTAGAATGCTGGTGTATAAAGATATTATATGTGCATATGCCTGTGACCAAAGAGGTTCAATACCCTTAAAAATAGATTTGTTATGAAGCAACCAAATAGACCAGCAAACAATAATAGGGAGGTTCCTAATTTTAGCAGGTTGAGAAGATTTCCACCATGATTGCTAGGCCTCAAGGGTGGATTACCACTGTCATCTTAAGGTAATTGAGAGCAAAGATAGAACCAGAGTCTAGAAAGGTTGCATGGAGGGGCAGTGAAGGAAAAGGTGATTAATCGACTTAGATGTTTTTTGGTAAAGGATGTACCAGGTAGGTCCATGGAAAGAATTCCTCATTAAGTTTTCTCCCATAGGGGCTTTATATCATAGTACAATCCAAATGAATAGTCTAGTACGAGGTGGGGCCTTCAACATCCACAATGCACTCTGCCACCAGTCAATAGCAGGGGGCTTATGAGCAACATAAATGATAGTATACCCTTCCTTTGGAGTGTATTTTCCATGATGAGCATGAACCCATATGAGTTCATCCTCCCCATCAGTAATCCTTACATGAGTTTTAGCAAGAGAATTAATGTATTTGATCCAGTCTTGATGCCAAATGTCAGGCATGTCTAATTATAAAGTATATTTCCAAGCCTAAGAAAAATATTAGTGTTCTTTGGATTTTCTATATGAGATAGATATGATATAACAGCATTAGATAAAAAAAGTATGAGATCATGAGGAATCCTATAAGCATTACCACAACCGAACCATGGATCCATACTAATGCGAACAGAGGAACCAAATCTTATTCTCCATATCAGTCCATCACAGATGAATGTTATGGAATTTAAAACAGCTCGCCAAATGGATGAGATATTGGAGTTGTTCTAAGTAGGGAGTCTGACCCAATCAAGGATGTGAAGAGGCCATATATATTTCTGATAAACCACCTCTGTCCATAAACTTTTTGCAGTGAGGACTTGCCAACCCATCTTGGCAGCAAGCGCTTTAGAGAAGGAGTCAAGATTCTTCAGTCCCCAACCTCCCCATTTCTTGGGTAAAGCAATCAGATCCCATCTGACCCACGCATAGATGTGGCCATCCTATTTCCCTTTCCATAGAAATATGCAACACATTTGTTGAATTCTCGTCAAAATACCCTTAGGTATCCATTCCATGGACATCCAATAAACTGAGTGGCTTCCAATACATATTTGATTAAAACAAGATGACGCACACTAGAAAGATATATGTGATGCCAAATATTCGACCTCCTTTCAATATTGGCCACTATCCAGGTCCAATCAACAATTTTATAATGGAGGGGTTTGAGCAGAAACCCAAGATACTTGAGCCTTTCATCAAAGGGTAGAACTGCATAGGGAAATCTCTGGTGAGCATAACGAATCTCATGTGGCGAGCATCTAGAAGATGAGATTGTAGATTTCCTATGATTACACTCCATACCAGTGGCTAGACTGAATAATTTCAATATAGAAAAAAGTGTTGAAGAATCACCAATACCCCCATTAAGAAATATTAAAACATCATTGAAAAAAAGAAGATGTGAAATAATGCAATTATTGGTGTTCTTAATTCTCTACAGATGACCAAGCATTTGTTCTTTAGATATGAGCTGACTCATACCTTCCATGACATGTAGAAATAGGAGGGGGGACAAGAGACAACCAATTTAAGGCCAAACTCAGAATGGAAGAAAGGGGAGGGTGATCCATTTATAAGAACACTGTATGAGACCTTGGTAATGCAACACATAATCCAATTCATGAAATTGAGGGGGAAACCAAAATGAGTAAGGAGTTTTCTTAGATATAACAAACTAGTATGATCAAAATCCTTTGATAAGTTAATCTTATGGATCATTCCCTTGAGTCTTTTAATAGTGATAGAGTGTAAGATCTCCTAAGTAGTACCAATAAAATCATGGATTTGATGGTGATTTAGAAAGGAAAATTGTTTAGATGAAATGTGAGGGGACAGAATAGGTTTAAGATGATTAGCAATGATCTTGGCAATAATCTTATAAATGCAGTTATAGAGGGAGATGGATCAGAAATCGTTGAAGGTCTGAGGGGAGTTAGTTTTAGGTATAAGAGAAATGAAAGTCGAGTTGAATGCATCATACATTTGACCACTGATTCAACAGTCCTCAATAACCTACATCAGATCTTTCCCAATTAATTTGAAGAAGGCCAAGTAGAATTCAACCAACCATCCATCTGGCCCAGGGCTCGTATCCTTTTTAAACCATTTTAATTTTCCCTCCATTTCCCCCATAGAAACATGCTTATTGATATCTTTGGTTGTGTCATTATCAATGAAGTGAGGGAAGAGGCCATCCACCCTAATAATCTCGGCTAGGGAGGCTTCCTGACGGGCCTTGTAAAGCTGACTGAAATGTGATGAGCTGAGTGATGCAAGTTGAATGAAGGTTTGGAATCTCTAGCCTTCCTCATTATTCATCGTCCATATGGTATTGATATCCCGACGACCATTTTCAAATTGATGATAGAACTTCATAGTATCATCCCCTTCTTGTAACCAAATGGCTCGACTCCTGAGTCGCCAAGTTTCTTCTCTATCTTTTAGAATCCTATTCCTTTCGGCCTCCAGCTCATTAAGATGGGATTTAGCTTCAACAAATGTGTAACCTCTCCCATCAACATCTTATAGAATAGCGAGATCAAGTTCAATATTGACAACTCTAAGATCATCATTAACTGGTTCAACAACATATCTATTTGTCATGCGCACACACTTAGGAATATTATTGATGATGTTTTACTTTTAAAATCACATTTTGATTCCATTTGTTGTCATCACATCTACAGGGAACATGTTTCTGACTGATTATCCAAGGAAGCCTCGATCCAGCCTAAGGGTTTATTACTGATTCAGTAATAAAGGGGACCTAACTTCTATGAGTGTTTCCATTGCCCATACATTCATCAAAGGATTCAGGGGGCAGATAGGCCCTGATTTCATGGTTTTTTTTATTCTGAGACAGACTTTTTCTTCTAGTACAATGGTTTCTTTATGTACATATCTATATCAAACTTGTAATTATGTAATTCCCTGAGGGGTTTTTTGTATAAGAACATCTGAAGATGGACTGCCGCACTATATTGCATTTTCTTCGCAAAGCATCTACAATATGTAATTTTCAACTTATTAATGAAAATTACTATTTTGCCTTGGGGAGAATATATATATATATATAAACTTGATATTTATAATAACATTTCTTCATATATATACAATTCATATTAGAAAATAAATTTTAAAAATGTCAAAAAAAATGCCATGAGTATATGTCTATAACTCTAGGTATGATTAACATAGATTCATTTCAACTTTGGATTTCCCAAAGCTATATATATATATATATATATATATATATATAGTGTAAAAAAAATCAGAAAAATAAAAATTTTTACATTTTGAAATATTTAATCACTTAACTTAATAAATCTGAATTTGAATTTGAAGTTAAAATAAATATTACTCACCATCACACTACCCATAGGTATTTATTATGATAATGTTAATACCATGAAATACATACTATGTTGCCTAGTATCAAATATATGTCAAATTAGATGTCAATACTATAACCATGTCATGACATACAATAAATTATCGATCCAACAATTTATTGTGATAATGTTAATACCATGAACTACATACTATGTTGCCTAGGAACAAACATATGTCAAATAAGATGTCAACACTATAACCATGCCATGACATACAATAAATTATCGATCCAACAAATTAACTATGAATCAATATGTTTAGCTACTTTTCGAAAAATAGTTGTTTAGCTACTTTTCGGAAAATAGTATATATGAACATGAAGAAAGAAAAATAATTTCATTTCCTTGGTTTAGTAAATATTTGTTGTTTACATATAATTTTACTCCAAAGACAATTTTGAAAAATTGTCATTGAAACACAATTACATTTAATATTCCTAATAAATTTATGATGCCATTAATATTACACTCAACCTCTCACCAATTCCTAATAAATTTATAATGCCATAAATTTATTTTGTTTGTTTTAGCAAATCCAAAAAAAATATAATAAAAATAACAACAAAAGATTTTTCTGTGAAGATCATATGAGACATCATTCGTCGAGTCGACAAATGATGTCTCATGTGATCTTGGCCGAAAAATCTTTTGTAAACTTAATATAGATCACATAAGCCTAAACTCTACTATAAAAACAACAACATTGAAATGAGTATGAAATTCAAACCAAACATATACAAAATTAATTACAATGACAATTTTTATATCAGCAAATATCAAATATCCCAAATATACTGCACTGTATAAATTTAAAAATGAATTAAAACGTAAAAAACAGGTATACAAACTATCAACCGGTATGAAAAACATGAATTAAAAAAAACATATATCAATATGTATATTAATTTTTATCAGTGCCATTTGGTCTGACAAACTTTATGTTTATTATTAAATATTAACTAATTAAATTTATAAAAATAATGATTAATTTTGTAAAAATGAGGAGAGAGTTTAATTCTTGAGTAAAAATAAAGAATAGGCTTTTTATCAACAGCATTTACTAATGAGGAAAGGTCTTTACAGGGAAAGAGTTTAATTCCAAAGTAAAAATGAGAGAAAGTCTTTATGCCCAATCTAATCTAACTATTCAATATCTTTGTCTTTCCGTTGAATTTCAATTTTCTCTTTTTCTTTTTTAAGTTATGTAAAATTAATAACTTAAACCATGTTTTTCTTAACACATTATTTTGATTTAATTGAAAAGGGAGACATTTGCTAATAAAACATATAACACATATTACCGTGTGGCTAAATGAAATAATCAGACTTGGCAATACGAGAAAAAATCATGTCGAATCTCATCAAGCATAGAACAAACATCCACTTTCTAGCTGAAAGACTTACATTGGAAATGCCAAAGTCGAAGTTATTAAGAAGAATCAAGGGTGGTTGTCATACGACTGTTAGTTATAACTTTGTCAGTCAAATGTCAAAATGAAAGGCCAAAATGTGGATCCTACTACAGAATTCGCTCATTTCCACTTGTATGGTTATAACCTCGCTTGGTCACACAAATTTAGATATGCCAACGGATTAGAAGCGAGGACTGGGATGCATTAATCCTTTCAATATCATGGCCGCCTTTGAAGCCAATTCTAGTCAATATTGAGCAGCACTGACTTAAATTCTCACGTGGAGCTCTCATCAGTGCCCGGGTCCTCTCTGGCTCATCGCACCCACAGCTTCATCGTATTGAACTCCAAACGTTGCTTTCGCTATACTAAAAGTTCTACTGAAATATCAATTAAATATGGAGCTTATGTTCAATGGGCATAGAAGCCAGTTGTTCATATTCGGGATCATCTACCATCCATATCACTTTTGAATGTAAAGTTCTATCACAACACATGTAAAGTGTTTGGCATGTGTATAGAAATTACCCGTAAGGAAAATCTATCTTCTTGAATTAAAAATATTGTACAAAACATTGTATTAGCTGATATTTTGAGTTTAAACTTTCACAACCTGCACACTATTATAACAAGGGCCGCAGGCAGCGGTAGTCCCTGCCGGCTATGAAGAGCCCCACGCTCTACCTGTACATCAGCATTGTAAAAGTAGTCATGTTACAGCTAAAGCTTATTACATCCATACAAATTTGAGCTTATAAGCTAAAATAAATTTGGTATAAATTTATGAAGACGATTCTGGATGGCAGCATACGCTATACACAGGTATTAAAGGCATCAGTGCTATACATAGGTATTAAAGGCATTGGTTCTGCCGGTTGCAAAGTTCATGCCTAAATGAAATAGGCTGGAATTTTTATTTCATTGATTGTATAACACTAAAAACAACTTCAAAATATTTCATGCATAACATAGTTTTAAGATATTTCATATATAACATAGTGACTAAAAATAAAAATATAAATATTTGCAGGTAACCAATGACTTCTTGGCTCATGGGCTGTGCACTCGTTAGGGAATTCAGGTCGCATCCAACTTTGTCATTCAATATTCCTTCCATTTACTTGTAAAAGGTTTTCTTAATATCTGTGTGGGAATGCCGAGAAATCACGTGTCTGCACAACTTGATCTCCTCACTCATAACTTACAGGTAAAGCTATGTGGATTGTGTTCAGTGATAACATGACAGGTTGAAGGGAAAACGTCATTAAATTTTGATGAGAGAGTAGGCCAATGAATACCATGAACACTGGGAACAAACAATACTTATCAAGTATCATGTTAAGAATTTACCATCGGGGAGATGAAAGCCTTGCTTAGATGATAGAAATTTTACCATTCGCCTGAGCTGCATTAGGAACAAAGAGGGTTGGCGTAGAACAAAAGTGGGAAACTAATCATTATGGTCACAAAAACTAAATCATAATAAAATGGGCACATTAGTTATCATTGTTGATGCATGAAAAATAAATTATAGTAAAATTGGCACATTCTGTTAGCATTGTTGGGGCGTGAAGGAGCCGGCCTCACCTAAAGTGTAAGTTTAAAAGAAAAACAAGAGACAAAAGGAGGCCGCAACCTCTGTCTGTATTGAAACCTGTTGGAATGTAATTTCAACTGCAGCAACAGTTGAAAAGAAATCGCACTTTCACCTGCAAACAATCCTAGCAGTCCATCTGTCTTTATTCCAATGGGTATTATTTGTTTCGGCTTATTCACACCACCGCCATGTGTCTTTTCGCCCTTTACCTGTTTGTATTCCCAAAGGAGGAGGAAGATCAGATCTGGGCTCTGCGCAATAACTGCTCACCTACAGCATTAAAAAAGAAGCATGGCCGAGAAGGAAAGTATCAGCCTCGAGCCAGCCGCAGCATTTATCCGTCTTGGGTTTCAGCACAACCGACTCAACAAATACAGCAAAAGATCAGATTTGTTCATTATGTGCAGCAGAGACTCTGTCAGAGAGTTGAGGCGGTTGATGGATAAGTTATGACCGCTTCCTGCACTATATATGTGTAGACACAGCAGTGTAGAAAAAAGTGAGATATAAAGAGCAAAGGGGAGCATGAAGCAACGTGAAGTTTTGCAGGGCAATACGCTGCAGCGCGTATGTGCTAAATGAATGCAGACACAGATTGAAGTGCCTCTGAAGAAGGCATGTTGGTGAATCCCTCTGTTAGAAGGAGGATGCTATTTGTGTGGAACTGAAGCGTTCCTGATGTAATCCCTCTGTCAAGAGGAAGATGTTTTTCAGCATAGTTTGGTGAATCCCTCTGTCAAGAGGAAGATGCTCTTCAGCATAGATCGGTGAATCCCTCTGTTGAGAGGAAGATGCTCTTTAGCATAGATTGGTGAATCCCTCTGTTAAGAGGAAGATGTTTTGTAACAGTAGTTGAGAAATCTCTCTGTGTGAGAGGAAGACAAATTTGTATCAGTTGATTTACTGTTTATAAATAGAAGTTTCTTTTTGCCTGTTGCTGTTACACCGTAAGTCGAAAAATACTTGACGTCAAAAATCACCGTTGCTGTTACACCGTAACTCAAAAAATACTTGACGTAAAAAATTTACGTTGCTGCAACACCACGAACAACGTTGCTGCAACACAAGTTACAGCAACTGAAAAAAAACTGTGTTGCTGCAACACCGTTTCCAAAGAACGAATTTTTCTGTTTTTCTGAGTTAAAAACAGAGTATTTTTCTGTGTCAAAAACAGAGTATTATTTTGATCAGTTTTTTATCCTGAGGCAAAGTAGAGTATTATTTTATGCTCTATTCTTGTGTTTTTGAATTATCAGAAAACAGAGTATTACTCTTTGTTCATATTTTTGTTGTTTCGAAATTTATCAGAAAATTCTCAACAGTGGAAACAGAGGATTTTTCCACTGTATTTTGTTTGGAATAACCAGAAATTCCCGACAAAACCCTTGAGTTTGGAGTGCCACCATTGAGTAGCGACTTGTCAATGGAGCTATGTCAAGAAGTTAACCAACCAACAAGAGCATCCACAACAATTAAAACAGTATCTCTAGATTAGAGCGCTGTTAACTTCATAAAATTCAGAGCACCATAACCTTTCTTCAAAGCTTATTTCAGGGCAAAGATCAGAAATTTAAACCAGGAAAAAGAGAGCACCCATAGCATTTAAAACAGTGTATATGAATTTGAGTGCTGCTATCTTCACAAAATTTAGAGCGCCCGTAACCTTACTTTAAAAGTTATTTCAGGGCAAGGACCAGAAATTAAAAACAGAAAGAGCATCCATTACATTTAAAACAGTGTAAATAAATTAGAGCGCCGTAACCTTCATAAAATTCAGAGCACCGTAACCTTTCTTTAAAGCTTATTTCAGGGCAAAGATCAGAAGTTTAAAGCAGAAAAAAAGAGAGTAGCATTTAAAACAGTGTATATAAATTAGAGCGTTGTTAACTTTATAAAATTCAGAGGGCCTTAAACTTTCTTTAAAGCCTATTTCAGGGTAAAGACCACCATTTGCATTTAAAAGTGTACTCTTTACATTAGGGATAAATTTTTTGGAAATTTGGCTAGTGTGAATTTTTTGTTTTTTCATATATACAAAGTTTATTAAAAGAATTCTTTATATTTCTCTCGGCAAATTATCTGTCAAAACTTACAAATTCAATTAAACTTTACCAAAATTTGTATAACATTTTTTTGTTTTTTCATATATACAAAGTTTATTAAAAAAATTCTTTATATTTCTCTCGGTAAATTATTTGTCAAAACTTACAATTTCAATTAAACTTTACCAAAATTTGTATAACATTTACTGAAAGATATGAAAAGAACACACGAACCTTTTGAAAATTCAGACACTCGTTAAGTGCAAGAGCTATGCAGTATGAATTCTTCTGTCCAAGCGGTATATTGTGATTAGCCTTAAGAGGCGTTACTTAGTTTTCATTATTTTCATAAAGAGGATTGAATTTCTGTACTCTTGTGATGCAGAGTTTAATTTTTTTTCACGAAAAATATTAAATTTCTCGATGTGAGTGTTGTCATTAATGTTTCATTCTTAACTAAAGAAAGAATGGCTCCTAAACCAGAAACAGGTCAAAACCGGTTCAATATTCTTGATCTTGAAAAGATCATAAAAGAAAAAAATATATATCGATATTTGAGTTTTTTTTCTTTCCATTCTGATTTTCGATATATTTGGTTTTAAATGTTGTTTCATGTCATTTAAATTTTTTAAATGCTCTTTCTCACACAATTTTCTTTAACAAATAAGCAACTTTAAATCAAACACTGGCGTACCGTTGATTGCAAGATTCCGCGCGGCAAGAAAATATTTGTTTGCGAATTAGCCCCAAACGTAGCGGATGGTCCGACGATTCTGGCACTTTCAACCTTTACGAATTCGGCTTTAAATGCTCTCTCTCACACAATTTTCTTTAACAAATAAGAAACTTCAATTCAAATACTGGCATAATGTTGATTGCAAGATTCCGTGCGGCAAGAAAATATTTGTTTGCGAATTAGCCCCAAATGCAGCGGATGGCCCGACGATTTCGACACTTTCGACCTTTGCAAATTAGACTTTGAATTCTCTTTCTCACACAATTTTCTTTAACATTTAAGAAACTTCAATTCAAACACGGGCATACCATTGATTGCAAGATCCCGCACGACAAAGATCAAATGACTATTTCGAAAAACATACTTGAAGGATAAAGTGTTCTTCTTCAAAGTCTGTTCTATGAGTAGATGTTGCTGTTGTATTTAAGGATGGAAATCGACAAAGGACAAAAGGCAAAAACAGAGAAATTTTCAATGAATATGCTCGAATGCTAAAACTGGTAGTTTACCGTATTCCTAAAAACACTAATCCCCATAGTCATCAGAGCTCTCCAAAACCATCTCAACCATTCAATCCAAAGTTCACATGACAACCATGTGAAAAAGGGTGAAGTGGACACACGCTATAAAACAATGTGGTAAGGAGACAGGTGGCATGCTGAATTGGACAACAATCGCTCAAATGAGAGATGGTTGTAATGTGATATCACTCCATGACTTAATAAATTAAACAATGGAGTAATACTTATTGTGTTATTCAAAACAAAATTTAGAAATATACCGTTGTAATACATGCAGAGATCGTGGCATAATAAAATTTGACAATTGAATGAAATATAAATCACCACTTGTCCCTCTTTTTCCATAACTCGAAGCCCAATGCCCAACGTGAACTATGCACAAGTGACACTTAATATTGATCTCTCTGCAACTTGAATGAGGGAAAGTATTGCCTCCTTAAAACGTGCATGGCTCTTTGTTAAAACTTATTTTGATTGCATACCACACTGAACCAAGAAAGCCGAATTCTTCTATTCACCTCACAGCCATATAAGTAGGAAAAATGTCTTGAATCCACACAAAACCAAGAAACCCGAATTCTTCTATTCACATGGTAGCCATATACAAAGGAAAAATGCTTTGAATGGTCATTGTATTGAGCAGGAGACTCACCAGAAGGTATGCTATTCTATTGGAGATTAGGATTCTCCAGTAACAACAACACGCGAAATTTGAACGAGTTGAAAGGGTTGCAGTTACAAGAATGGCTAGCTAGTCTTTCCACCACCGAGAAAGAAATTGGTTAGCATTTGTTGGATCTCAGGTGTGTTCAAGGTAGTTGTACCTACCTTAAAGGGATGGTTAGTGTTTGTCAGATCTCAAGTGTGTTCCAAGTGGTTGCAACTGCCTTGAAGGGAGTGAACAAATTTGTTTTCTTACAGATAACGTGTTCACCATCAAATGAGCTCATTGATTACATCTAACTACCGTTATAATTGTTCTTTGTATTTGAGTAAATTTCATTCTGTGAATTTTCAAGCTTTATAATTTTAGAGGAGAAGAATAAATGCAAGAATTTGTTCAATCCGAGAAAACGGTATGTAATTGTTTTCCCAATTCACCCTATTTCAATTCGCAAGCTACTCACCTCTGAAAGCGATAAAGGTTAGACCTAAATCAAGGTAAATCGTATAATGAAACTAAGTTGTTTTCGCACCTCAGGATCCATTTAGAACCATAGCCAACGCTCAAAATTAGTTCTCTGCAATCTCCAACCAATCGATAAACTGCTCAGTCCCTTGTGTTACATTTTATTTAGCCAGAAAGAGAGATTCAAATTTATATCCAGTGAGAATCTTTGTTTCGGGAGAGCCTAGTGCCTTTATTGAGAGAAGATTCTTTCACGAGCAAAAGAAAACAGAAAACTAAATAAAACCCCCAAATTCCTTAGCAGTTCCAAAGGATTATATAAATATGTTCTGAATTGGAATTCTAGGATTCATTAAGCTGAAGTTTATGAAAGTTCTTTGTATGAGAATAGCTTAAGATAGAAACTGTGTTTTATACAGCACATTTCACCATCTTAATACAACTAAATCTTCAACTGGTGAATCGTATATATAATATATGTATTAGATCTCTCTTTTTTTGAAGGTATTGTCTACCCCAACCCTACTAATTTTTTTTCCCAAAAAATTAATCCAACAGCTTAAATTTTTATCTTGTCTTTTTAATGTAGAATGCTTGTCTTTATAATGTAGAATGCTTATATCTTGTATTCTTAATGTAGAATGATTGTCTTTATAATGTAGAATGCTTAGAAAATTGTAGAGAATTGCATAATTGACCTTTAATTTCCTCTTGCAATTTGGCCAATCATCCGGAAAACACTACAGTAATAATTGAAAAAAAATATAAATATAAACACTTTCAGCTCATAACCCAAATTTATGTAGATCTATTCACTAATAGATAAATTCATGCAGATCCATTGACTAACTCATACACTCCCTTGAAGTAGTGAGTAAATAGAGGAAAGCTCAGAAAGGCTATATAATATATAATAATAATGTGCCATGTGCCATAAAGTTCGTCTGAGTAGGTAGATACCAGAGCACGTCTAAGGGTGGAATTTGATTCTTGCATACTGTAGGAGTGGCCCTAGTCATCGCTTGGATGTCTTCATTGATTTCTACTTGAGCCTTTCGCCTGCATGTCTTCTTTGGTTTCTGCTTGAGCCTTTTGACTCGAGTATCTTATCTTTTACGATGCTTGAGTTTTATGCCCTGAATATCTTATCTTTTATGATACCAATACCAGAGTCAGAGTTGCATGCTAATAGCCAGGTGGAAAGGGCCTTGGGATACCAGAGTTGCATGCTAATAGCCATGTGGATGTGGAAAGGACCTGGAAGTGGCCACTAAAACATTGGATATAAAGAAATGGGCACGAGTATATCAAAATCATTGAACCACAAAACTTTAGATAAATTTTTTTTTAGATGTAGGAAACTTTGCCTCAACTAGCATACGTGGGATAAGATGATATTGCAAACTTTGCCTCAACCAGCCTACTTTGGATAAGATGATAATGCAAACTTTGCTTCAACCAGCCTACTTTAGATAAGATGATATTAACTCAATCTTTCTGCATCGGGCAATGTGAAGGCTATAATAAGAGGTCGATTGTTTTCCAAACCAAAAACTTTTCTTAAAATTTTGTTGAATGAAATTGAGAACACTAAACTTAGGTTCAAATGCACAAACACTCAAAAAATCGGTCAAAGTATAAACTAATGGTCGGTAAACGATCGACCGATCGCTATAGTCTTGCTAAAGGCAAGCACTAATAATGAAAATTCAGTGTATCAAAAATATAGAGGTTCTCATTATCAACAACCCAATGTTTGATATGATCCATTTGTCCTATTTACTATAAAATCAAACAAGCGTTTATCATAAATATTTTCACTCATTACAAAATGTATCAAGTTTCAAAATGTATCAGCTTGACAACGAAGAAGAAAACACACAAATATTAGTTATTAGTATAATGTACATAAGTCTAGAGGATTATAAGATGATTTCACCAAAATTTATAGCATAAGACAAAAATGAGTTATGTCATTGAAACCCTAATTTTGTAAAAGTAAATGGATTTGTGAGTGGGTGAGAAGTTGCGTAGAAAGCTTTTGTAGGGGTCCTACACATATGGATAAGGGTAATGAAAATATTTTGTTCTTTATGTTTTGCATTTGTCGGATTTATTTAATAACTGATTTATTAGTAAGTGCACTTTCTAGGGGATAATGTTTAAACTAAGTTATGTAATTGTTGATAAATTAGCTAGTAAATTTTACGTTCTGAGTTATCAGAATTAGGGCAGTAAATTATTATTCAACAAATTATTAGGGGCACTAGATTAGTCAAATAATGGATAATCAAATTAGAAATATGTCAGATATATAATCATGTATTCATTGCACTTATGGAGATATGAGATTCCAATGAGAGTTCAGCTCATGGATTGAGAAGCAGACTTCTCTTATCAGAGCTAGGTTAAGGGAGTTGATTTATATGTAAACTATGAGTTGTTGGCAGGAGGTTTCAAAAGTTTATGAAAGCCATTTGCAAGAGTTTTCATAATTTTTTGAATCCTGTGCATATTCAAGTTATTGGTGTCAGTGCTCAGCAGTTAGCAGCAATGACCAACAATATGAATACTTCTAAGACACAAATACCAGTGTTTAAAAGTGAGAACTTTGGTTTTTGGATATTTAAGAGAAAACAATGTTTATTTCATAAGATTTGCGGGATTTCGTCGAAAATGGATATACTACTCAAACACTTGCCTGCTGTACTCAAGACCAAAGAACAAAACTAAAGGAAAATCGTATGAAAGATTCAAAGGCTCTCTTCCTAATACAAAAACAAGCAGTGCATGATTATGTTTTTCCAAGACTAGTTGGAGTAACAAAATCAAAGGAGGCATGGGATGATTCACAACAATCATATCAAGAAACTAATAAGGTAAAAATTGTTAAGTTGCAGTCCTTAAGAAGAGAATTTGAAACTTTGTGCATGCAAAACACAATATATTCAAGGTTTTCTCACTAGAGTTATGGGTATAGTGAATGAAATTAGGTCTTATGGAGAAGATTTAAAACATCAAAAAATTGTTGAGAAGATTTTAAGAAGTTTTCCTACAAAATTTGATGGGGTTGTTGTTACTATTGAGGAGAATAAGAATCTAACTCAGTTGTTTGTGAATGAGCTAATGGGGTCTCTTCAATCTCATGAGCAAAGAATCAATAGATCTTCTGAAAAATCTATTGAGCAAGTTTTTCAAACAAGGAAATATTTTCAAAGACAAAAGTGGTTCCTCTCATGAGGAAAGCCAGAACACTTCTGGAAGAGGAAGAGGAAGAGGACAAACATACAGAGGAGGCAGAGATCAAGGAATATTTTTTTCTGCAAACAACAAAAGAAGAGGTAATGATGATAGTGATGGAGGTAAAAGATTTAATAAATCCCAAGTTCAGTGTTTTTATTGTAAAAGACTTGGCCATTATGAAAGAAATTGTTGGAAAAAACAAAAACAACAAGCTAATTTTTCTAAAGAAAAAGAAGAGGTTGCCACTTTATTCTTGGCTTGTGACTCAACTAAGAGTGTTTCCAAAGAGGTGTGGCTTATGGATAGTAGTTGCAGGAATCACATGACAGGTAACAAAGATGGCTTTGTAGAGATAGATGAATCTACAAAATCGGATGTACTATTGGGACATGACAAGCCAGTTGAAGCTAAAGGTAAGGGAACAATTGTTGTGAAGACAAAACAAGGAAAACAAAAGCACACTAATGATGTTTTATATGTTCATGGTCTAGCACATAATATTTTTAGGGGTGGGCTAGCTCCTTGGAAAGGGATATCTAATTGTTTTCAAGGACAAGCAATGCATAATCTATGATAATGATGATCACAGTAAAATTATTGCTAAGACTAATATGCTGCAAAATATAATTTTTTCTTTCAATCTCCCTTGTAAAGCAATTACAACATTGATTGTTGCTTATGATGATAGTTCCTAGCTATGGCACATAAGGTATGGACATTTGAATGTGAAAGGCTTGAAATTGTTATATAACAAGAAAATGGTCAAAGGGTTGCCACTTATTGGTTCTATTGATAAATTCCGTAAAAATTGCTTTGATAAACTCATGATGAGAGCAAAAGAAATGTTAATCATGATTCCATAGACTCTAATGTTGGATCAAAGACTCACCATGTTCCAAAAATCGATATGAGGAAGTTTGATGGCAAGGATCCCGCCACATGGATATTACAGATGGAGCAATTCTTCGATCTCAATAATGTGCAAAACACACAAAAGGTACGTATGGAAAATTTATATTTGGAACCAAATCAGTTTGTATGGTATCAATGGCTTTGTTCTCGTAAACAAATTATCACTTGGGCAATTTTTACGGAAGAATTGATAGCACATTATGAGGATACAAAAAGCAACACTTTTTTTAGCCAATTGATAAGTCTCAAACAAAAGGGTTCAATAATGGAGCACATTGAGGAGTTCCAAAAATTGAACATAAGGGTAAAAGATATTCCAGAGGAGCATAGGATTGATGTGTTCATAGGGTCTTTAAAGGATAATATCCAACATGATGTGTGCCTTTGGGAACCTGATTCATTAGAGAAGGCATTCAGGTTAGCAAGAAAAATGGAAAGCAAAATTATGGCAACTAGGAAGCATACCATTCACAACTATAAAGACGGAAGTGTTGTTGCCCATAGTCTTCCACAACCTACAAGGTTGACACCACAACAATTGGAAGAAAAAAGAGCAAAAGGGCTTTGTTACAATTGTGATAGCAAATACACAAAAGGTCATAAGTGTGCTGAGAAGAAATTATTCTACATAGATTGTGAAGAGGAAGAAGAAAAGGAGCAAGAAAGGTCAAAAGAAGAGAATATATTCCAGGAACAAAGCCTAGATGAAGAACAAATAAATCCGACCATATCTTGTAATGCATTGGCGGGAATTACCACTCCTCAAACCATCAAGATAGAAGGACAAATCAAGAAGAAAAAGGTAATAGTGTTGATTGATTCAGGAAGCACCCACAATTTTATTCATTGTAGGGTAGCAAAAGAATTGAATTGCTTCCTATATCCAGCACCAGAGTGTCAAGTGATGATTGCAAATGGAGGAACAATAAATTGCTCTGGAAAGTGCCATAATATCAAGCTATCCATGGGAGAATATGTATTGACTAGCCCAATGCTTTCCATTCCAATGGGAGGTGCTGATGTTGTACTAGGAGTCCAATGGCTACAATCCTTGGGTACAATAGCTTTTAATTTTCAAGAACTTTTCATGAAATTTTCTGTGGAAGGAAAGGAAGTTGAATTAAGGGGTATTGCAGGGAAACCAGGAAAGATAATCAGCTCTAATGGAATGACAAAGCTTCTAAAAAAGGAGCAAAGAGGTGTAATTGCACAATTATGTTCGCTAGATGTTTCCACATTGGAATCATCTATTTCTCCAGATCTCCAAAAAGTCCTGGACAATCATTCCAAGGTATTTGAGACTCCCAAAGGTCTCCCACCTATGCGTGATCATGATCATGCTATTCATCTGATTCCAGGAAGTGTTCCTCCAAACATCAGGCCGTACAGATATCCATATGTCCAAAAAAGTGAAATTGAACGTATGGTTGCAGAAATGCTAGAGGCTGGTATAATTCAACCGAGTCAAAGTTCTTTCTCAGCTCCAGTAGTATTGGTGCACAAGAAGGATGGATCATGGCGCATGTGTCCAGATTATAGGGAGCTCAACAAGCTCACTATTAAAGATAAGTTCCCCATTCCTGTTATTGATGAATTACTGGATGAATTGCATGGATCAATTTACTTCACCAAGTTGGATCTTCGTTCGGGATATCATCAAATCAGAATGAAGATTGAAGACATTCCGAAAACAACATTTAGAACTCATGAGGGTCATTATGAATTTTTGGTCATGCCTTTTGGCCTTACCAATGCACCTTCAACATTTCAAGGTTTGATGAATTCAATTTTCAAACCATTCCTTAGAAAATTTGTGTTAGTATTTTTTGATGATATACTAATCTACAACAAGTCTTGGAAGGATCATGTTGAACATGTTGACAGGGTGCTACAACTATTGGAGGAGAAACAATTATATGCAAAAAGATCCAAATGTTTCTTTGGAGTCCAGGAGGTGGAATATTTGGGTCATATTGTATCTCATGAAGGAGTTAAGGTAGACCCTAGCAAAATTAAAGCCATTAAGGAATGGAAAATCCCCACATCCATAAAGCATCTGCGAGGATTTCTTGGGTTGACAGGGTATTATCGCAAGTTTGTTAAGAATTATGGGAGAATAGCAGCACCTCTAACAACATTATTGAAGAAAGATTCATTTTCATGGACTTCGGAAGCAACAAAGGCCTTTGAACATCTTAAAGAGGCAATGTGCCAAGCACCGGTCTTAGCTACACCGGACTTCACAAAAACCTTTATTGTGGAATGTGATGCTTCAGGAAATGGAATTGGTGTTGTTCTAATGCAAGATGAAAGACCCATTGCTTTTGAAAGTCGTCCAATCAAGGGAAAGTTTTTAAGCAAAGCTATTTATGAGAAGGAAATGTTGGCAATACTCCATGCACTTAAGAAATGGCGACCCTACCTAATGGGAAGACACTTCAAGGTAAAAACGGATCATGATAGCCTTAAATACTTTTTAGAACAAAGATTATCCTCTGAAGAGCAACAAAAGTGGGTCACAAAGATGTTGGGTTATGACTTTGAAATCATCTACAAAAAAGGGAAGCAAAATGTGGTGGCAGATGCACTCTCAAGAAAGGATGAGGATGTGGAAGCATTGTTGTGTGCCATTTCTATTATCCAACCAGATTGGATAAATGAAGCAAGGGAGGAATGGAAGAATGATGAAGAAGTGTGGGCACTTATTCGAAAGCTACAACAAGATTCCAGTACTTCTGATACATTTAGCTGGCAAAATGATTCGTTATGGTACAAAGATCGCTTATACCTCTGTAAGAATTCCCAGCTAAAACAAAAGATTCTTATGGAATTGCACACTTCTCCCTTAGGAGGGCACTCAGGATTTTTAAAAACTTACCACAGGGTTAAGAAGGAATTTTTTTGGGATGGCCTTAAATCAGATATTCAAAAGTTTGTGGCGGAATGTTTGGTTTGCCAACAAAATAAAGTTGAAACAATTAAGACACCGGGTCTATTACAACCTTTATCCATTCCAAGCCAACGTTGGGAGGAGGTTTCAATGGATTTTATCACAGGTTTACCCAAGTCTGAGGGAAAGAGTGTCATCATGGTGGTAGTTGACAGACTTACCAAGTATGCACACTTTTGTGCATTATCACATCCATTTAAAGCCAGTACAGTTTCTACTGCATTTATGGAAACAGTTCAAAAGCTACATGGAAACCCAAAGATTATTGTAAGTGACAGAGATCCCATTTTCACTGGAAATTTTTGGACAGAATTATTTTCTTGTCTTGGTACTCAGTTAGCTCATAGCTCATCTTATCATCCTCAATCTGATGGGCAAACTGAGATAGTAAACAAATGTTTGGAAGGATATCTTCGTTGCTTTGTATCTGATAAACAGACACAATGGGTCAAATGGTTGCCTCTGGCTGAATGGTGGTATAACACTTCCTTCCATACAGCAACAAAAATGACCCCATTTATGGCACTTTATGGGTATCAACCACCATCCATCACATCATATTTAAGAGAAAATTCTAAGGTTCAGGCAGTGGAACATCACATCGAACATCAACAACAAGTCCTCCAACTCTTAAAGGATAACCTCGTGTTGGCACAAAATAGAATGAAACAACAGGCAGATCAACATCGCAGTGAAAGAAGTTTTGATGTAGGTGATTGGGTATTCCTACGGCTACAACCATATAAGCAAATGTCCCTAAAGCAAGCTAAGAAGGATAATAAATTATCACCAAAGTATTATGGTCCGTACAAGGTGTTGGAAAAGATTGGTACTATGGCATACAAATTGGAGCTTCCTGCAGCTTCTCGATTGCACCCAGTTTTCCATGTTTCATGTTTAAAGAAGGTTATAGGTGACAAGCTCCCAATTCAAACAATATTGCCAGAACTTGACGAGGAAGGAAAAATTATATTGGAACCGGAAGCAATCACAGAAACAAGAACTCGACAGCTACGAAATCGATCAATTTCAGAGTATCTTATCAAGTGGAAGAACTTATCCGCTGAAGATTCCACATGGGAGGATGAGAATTTTGTGCAGAAGTATCCAGAACTGCTCAAGCGTTGAGGACAACACTTTTTTGAAGGAGAGGGGCATGTTGGGTCCCTATAATACTAGTGATTACCCCATTACTATTGTAGTTATACCCACTATTTATATTGTTGTGCCCCTATTACCCCCATATTGTTATTTCTGTGCCCCTTAGAATCCCTCTATTGTTATTTTTGTGGCTTTATATTATTATTGTTAGGTCGGCTGGATTATATTGTGGCTCCTTAGACTCCTATATATAGAAAGGAGGTTTTGTCATTTGTATCATCCAAGAATTGTTCATTTAGGTAATGTAAAGGAGGTTGCTCCCTCGAAGAGGCTGAATTCTAAGGCGTGGATCTCTCTTTTCTATCTTTTTGTGAGCTGGTTTCATAACAGTATTCTTGGTAAGCAACATAGAGATTCACTTCCAATAGGAAAATCATGGAAAGCAAGTAAACCATTGGAACTAGTGCATGCAGATATATGTGGTTCTATGCAAACTTTGTCTCTCAACAAAATTAAGTATTTCATTATTTTTGTGTATGATTTTAGTAGAAGAACATGGGTATATTTCATTAAATAAAAATCTGATGCATTTGTCATATTTCAACAATTTAAAGCTCTTGTGGAAAAGCAAAGCAGTTATTGTCTAAAAACATTACACACAGATAGAGGGGGAGAATTCACATCTAATAAGTTTGATTCTTATTGTAAAAATGAATGGAATTCAAAGGAAAATGACAAGTAGTTATACTCCCCAACAGAATGGAATTGTTGAACGTAAGAATAGAACAATTGTTGAGATGGATGGGAGCATGATGAAAGGTAAAAGCATTCCAAACATTTTTTGGGCTGAAGCTATAGCTACATCTGTTTATTTGCTTAATAGATGCCCAACAGGAAGTGTGCAAAATATTACCCCTTATGAAGCATGGTGTGGAAGAAAACCCAATATTTTTCATTTTAAGAGTATTTGGTTGCATTTCCTATGCTCATGTTCATACTGAAAAGAGAAGAAAGCTTGATGATAAAAGTGAGAAATGCAATTTTATTGGATATTGTGAGGAAACCAAAGGTTATAGATTGTACAATCCACAAACTGAAAAATTAATGATTAGTCGTGATGTGTTCTTTGATGAGAAATAAGAATGGCAGTGGAATCAAGACGTGCAACAACAAACTCCAAGTATTGTTGTATAATAAGATAAATATCTTCTTTCTGTAAATCCATCCAGTAATCAAAATACTTCAGAGGCCACATCTACTCCATCATCTTCTTCTACTTCAAATCATGTTTCAAGTCCAAGTCCTCCTCCTAAAAAGGCAAAATCTTTAAATGAAATTTATGGTTATACTAATTTTTCTTTGATGTCTCAGATTGAAGCAGAGCCAAGATATTTTGAAGACGCGGGAAAAGAGTTAGTTTGGTGCAAAGCAATGGATGGAGAGATGGCAGTGATTAAAAATAATGAAACATGGGAGCTTGTGGATCCTCCTACTGAAAAAGAAGTCATTGAGGTGAAATGGTTTTATAAAACCAATTATGCATCTGATGGATCAATACAAAGGGACAAAGCAAGGTTAGTAGCAAAGGGATATGCTCAACAAGCAGGTATTGACTACAATGAAACATATGCTCCTGTTGCAAGATTTGATACAATCAGAACTGTATTAGCATTGGCAGCACAATATAAATGGTTAGTTTATCGATTTGATGTTAAATCAACCTTTCTAAATGGTGAGTTGAAAGAAGATGTATATGTTCATCAGCCCCAAGGATATAAAGAAGTAGGAAATGAACACAACGTTTACAAACTAAAAAAGGCTCTTTATGGGCTTAAACAATCTCCAATATCATGGTACAGTAGAAGTGACACTTATTTTTTGAAAAAGGGGTTTAATAGAAGTGAAAATGAACACACATTATCTATCAAGTCAAACGATAATGATATAATAATTGTGTGCTATGTAGATGACTTGATATACACATATTCAACTGATTTGTTAGTGGAAGAGTTCAGACAAGCTATGATGACATAATTTTGAATGACTGATTTGGGTTTGCTCCATTATTTTCCTGGCATAGAAGTGACACAAATGAATGAGGGAATGTTTATTTCACAAGAAAAATATGTTTCAAATCTTCTTAAAAAATGGAAAATGGAAATTTGTAAACCCATGAGCATACCCATGATTACAAATGAATTTTTTTTTGTAGAAGATGGCGCTGAAAAGGTAGATGCTCAAACATATAGGAGTTGGTGGGAAGCCTTTTGTCTCTTACTACCACTAGGCCTCATATAATGCATGTAGTAGGCTTTATTTTCAGATTCATGCAAAGTCCAAGTAAGATTCATTTTGGAGTAGAAAAAAGAATTTTGAGGTATTTCTATGGAACAAGAAATTATGGAATTTGGTATACTTCATCAAATAATTTTGGCTTGGTTGGTTATACAGATAGTGATTAGGTTGGAACTTTTGATGATAGAAAAAGCACTTCATGTTATGTATTCAGCCTTGGATCAGGTGTAGTATTATGGTGTTCAAAGAAGAAACCAACTATTTCATTGTCTTCTACAGAGGCAGAGTATATTGCAGCAACAACAACAACATGTGAAGCAATTTGGTTGAAGAAAGTATTGTTAGATATAAAACAAGAACAAAAATATGCCACAACTATTTACTATGATAACTTGTCTACTATTTCCATAACTAAAAATCTAGTGTTTCATAATTGCACCAAACACATTGATATCAAATATCATTTCATAAGAGACTATGTGGCAAAAGGAGAAATTGAAATAAAGTTTTGTACAACAAATGAACAGCTTGCAAATATATTTACCAAAGCACTACCTAAAGGGAAGTTTGAATACATGAGGGATATGCTTGGAATCACCTCATTAAGCATTAAGGGGGAGTGTTGAGGATAATGCTTAAACTAAGTTATGTAATTGATAACAAATTAGCCAACAATTTTTGTATTATGAGTTATGAGAATTAGGGCACCAACTTAATAGATGTAGTCAATTATCATCCAACAATTTATTAGGGGCAGTAGATTAGTCACATAATGGATAATCAAATTAGAAATATGTTGGCTATATAATAATGTATTCATTGCACCTTTGGAGATATGAGATTCCAATGAGAGTTCAGCTCATGGATTAAGAATCAGACTCCTCTTATTTTTTTTCATTAGTTTTGTTTATGTTTTCATATGTATGCTCTTGATAGATTTAACATACTCAAATCAACTAACTGAACCAGGATCAAATAAACCAATTGAAATCCCTAATCCCTAAACCCACACTGTCAAATAACATTTGAATGGAATGCACAGAAAGAATGTTAAATAAAAAAGAAGCATCTGAATTGTACACTCTAGGGTTGTTGGGCTTCATGTATCCCTTGGGTTTATAATGGTGAACCCACATTCTCCATAACATATCTAGCCATGACAGACATGACAAATTTTGGAATTAAATAAAAAACCATAACCATGGTGGTAGCAACATCATTTGCAGGAAAAACACAACAATGTTAATCCATCGCCCAATCCCGTGGACAAATTTCGTTCGCACCACAGAATCCGCAATCTCAATTCAGATGGAAATAGATGCTAAAGATTTCCTCTAGTATTTTGGGCAACAGAGCCAATGGAATACTATGGTTGAAATAATAATCAAATTTACGAGTGTTATTAATTGTTTTTGGTGTTCGTCCACAAGTAGTTTAACTCAGAACTATCTGAATCGACAGAGTAATAAAAGTTATCTTCATCCATCACTCGAATTGACTCAACGGTCAACACTCAGTTAATTGATTCTCTAATTTTATCCAAATCCTCATGCGAGAGTAATTACAATTTCTGACACTCCCCCTTAATTACGATCACATGACTCAACATAGCTCAAACATGATTCAACATGAGTCAACTATGCTTGTTATGCTTACAATATAAATTGACTCAATTATCACTCAAACATGCCTGTTGGTCTATGCATCAACTAGGATTACAATGACTCAAGACTTTCACAATTTTGCATTTTCTTTTTCTCTTCTTCCAAATTTTATATCCTCCAAACTGCTTCATTCTCTGTTGCGCTTTCTTGTTGTAGGCTCCATATTTCTTTACTTGTTATTGCTGCAATTTTACTTTGAATTTTCTTGAATTTGTGCTGAAACATGATTTGATCTTGTCTATTACATCTTCCTCTTCAAATATTATTTCAACTATGGATTGTTGCCACAACATTGCATATTCAAACTGTCTTATTTTCTCTGCTTCTTGCGCTTTATATTCGTGACTTTCTTTCTGCCATATTTCTTGATAGTAGAATCTTATCTCTTCTTGACTCCATTGCTTAAAAATGGTTTCAATACATTCATCTTTGTCTTCAGAAACATCCATATCATTCTTTTCACTCTCATCATTAGGGACTACTGCATTTTTCCTATAATATGCACACATGAGATCATTAACCACCATTTCATTCAATTCTTTTATTCCAATTGTTGCTTTAAGACTTGCATCAATTTGTTCTATTGGTTTCTGAATCCATTCTTCAATGAGCTTCAAATATGCATCAAATTTATTAACAACCTTGCTTTCAACTTCTTCTCCCATGCTATTTTGAACACCAACATATTCAAAAACAATGTTAAAATTATCTTTGATATGACTCTCTTCAGTGAGATCTTTCTTCTCTATATCTGCCTTCTTTTCAACAACATGGAGGTTGTCTTCCACTGTTATGTTGTTAGTGGATATTCTCATAAAAAACTCTTCAATCACTTTATCATGTTCTTGATCATTAATTGTTGCTAGATGACATACTGCTTCATGAGCAGTTCCAACTGCTTCATATCTTGCTGCTATAGTTGCAACTTCAACCTTCAATGTTTAATCAAACATGGTGCTTATCATATTTCCACAGTCAATCCCTATTTCAAAAAATAAACCACAAATATTATCAACATAATGCTCATCCATGCTATGGTGGGATATTCGGGCATTCCTGTGCTCATTATCAATTTCATTGACAATTTCAAATTCACCAAATCCATCACCTGTAGCTGGATTCACCAATTCAAATATCACTTTGCAGTCATCATCCAATTGTGTCTCATCAGTGTGGGATTCACAATCATCTACACAATCCACGTTACAGTGGAGTCCTTGAGCATTTATTTGCTCTTGCTCCCTTTCACACACAGAGGCTTCAACCTCTCTCTCTGCAATTCTTATTGCATCTTCTTCATCCATATGCATGCTTGCATAATGGGTTTCAATTTTATGGTCTTGACAACCATCATCCAGTTTTGAGTGGGATTCTACAAGCTCTGTTTTCCTCTCAAAGTCTTGCTCATCTACTCTCAGATCTGTGGCTGAATTATTTGCTTGTGACACAACTTGATGTTGCATGTCGCTCCCCCTTGCACCAAGCTATGTTCCTAGGAACTTCCATGCTTCCTTGGAAGTTGTACTTTTGCTACCTTGCACAAACAATTTTCATCCAATGTCTGTTTTATAAAATTCAATGTTAAAGCATTGCATACTTCATCATATGGGTTATTAGACTCTTACTCAGTTAAATCTTTAGCTTGAAGAAAAGTTAACATCTTGATAACCCAATGATCAAAATATGTACATGTAAACATAGGAGGTGGTAGTAGATCAAAGCTACACCAATCACCCTCAATTTCTCCTTTGTCTCCTGCTAGACTTCTCAGTTCCTCGGCTATGGCCTGAACCTTTCTAACCATGGCAACAATCTCTGCCTCTTCTTTTCGATTCCTTTTATTGGACTTCTTTAGTCGTACTTTGCAACCCATGAATGTTGTCATTCCTTTTCTTATAACTGCTTTTCTAATTGCATGAGGTTGTCTTCCATGTCACCCCTGAAAAAAATATAATTTTCAATTTGTGCCCCCGTAAGGCACAATCTTCACCAAAAAAGCTGTCATGCTTGACAAAACACCAAAGAATTTTGTAAACCACCGAACTTTTCAAAACCCTAAAATCTCTTGCCAATAAAAACCTGATAAAAATTTCTTCTTTCTAATAAAAAAATCCCAAATTTTATGTTTTTTTTTTTAAATACTTAAAAAAAAATAGTTTTCCAAAACCCTTTTCAAAAAACCCTTTTTGAAAACTTTAATAAAAACAAACTTTTCACCACTTTAATACCATATAACAAATATGTCACTTATATATTGAAAAAAGTCTTTTAATATGGGGCAAAACATGCCCACGGAAATTAGATACCATTCAAGCTTTTCCTTACCCTAACTTTTACATTCGAGGCTCACGTCGATGTCAAAACCCTCTACGAGAAGTGGTTATCTATGGACTTCTCACGAAAACGCCGGTTGTGGCCATCTAATAACTCGACTTTGAATCTTTTATCGAAAAAAAATCCTCTTCGCTCTACTAATGAGACCTTGTTTGATGATGCGTTGCATGCGAACACTATCCACGATATAGGAGGACTGCGGCTCTATGCTAAGCCCACGAGCATTATAACAACTTGAATACTATTGTACGGTGTGTTATAGCTCAAACAAGAGGAAAATGTATTTCTCTCTTCTTTTTCACGGATTTTTGCTGAGCCCTTATTTATGGCTTTTTGTAGCTGTGTTCTGATATCAATTTGTTGGAAAAAAAAAAACAAAACATAAATTCACATACAAATCACATAAACTGCGACTTTTTTATTAATCACACAACATTTATTGATCACACAAAACATGATTTTTACTATACCAATTAAATCATGTAATTGTGACTCCAATGGAATCATTTAATCATATTGACTCATCCCAAAGAATTGATCTAACGGTTCATTGTAATGCTCGAAATTGGTACCAATTCTCGTTGAGGTTTTCGAAATCGACGTGAGCCTGGAATGTAAAATTCAGAGTAAGGAAAAGCTTAAATGGTATCAAAGTCACGTGGGTATCTACTAAAAGACTTTTTTCAATATATAAGTGACATATTTGTTATATGGTATTAAGTTCGTGAAAAGGTCTTTTATTAAAGTTTTGGAAAACGATTCTTTTAAGTTTTTTTTTAATTAAAAAAAAATATAGAATTTGGGATCTTTTTATTAGAAAGAATAAGTTTTTTTACAGTTTTTTTTATTGGCAAGAGAGTTTAGGGATTTGAAAAGTCTTGTAGTGTGTCAATTTTTTTGGTGCTTTGTTAAGCATGATAGGTCTTTTGGTGAAGATTGTGCTTTATAGGGGTGCATATTGAAAATTATATTTTTTTCGAGGGCGATATGGAAGACAACCTCATGCAATCATAAAAGCAGTTATAAGAAAACGAATGACAACAGTCATGGGTCACAAAGCGCTATTGAAGAAGTCCAAGAAAAGGAATCAAAAAGAAGAGGCAGAGATTGTTGACATGGTTAGAGAGGTTCATGCCGCAGTCAAAGCATTGAGAGGTCTAGCAGAAGACAAAGAAGAAATCGAGGGTGATTGGCGTAGCTTTGACCTCCTACCACCTCCTATGTTTATAGGTAAATATTTTGATCATTGGGTTATCAAGATGTTAACTTTTATTCGAGCTAAAGAGTTAATTGAGTATGAGTCTAATAACATATACGATGAAGTATGTGATGCTTTAACATTTAATTTTATAAAACAAACATTGGATGAGAAGTGTTTGTGCAAGGTAGAAAAAACTACAACTTCCAAGCAAGCATGGAAGTTCCTGGAAGAGGAGTTTGGTGCAAGGGGGAGCGACATGCAACATCAGGTTATGTCATAAGCAAAGAGGTCAGTCGTAGATCTAAGAGTAGATGAGCAAGACTCTGAAAGGAAAACAGAGGTTGGATAATCCCACTCAAAAGTGGATGATGGTTGACAAGCCCATAAAATTGAAACCCATCATGCAAGCATGCATATGCATGACGAACATGCAACAAGGATTGCAGAGAGATTGGTTGAAGCCTCTGTGTGTGAAACAGAGCAAGAGCAAATAAATGCTCAAGGAATCCACTGTAATGTGGATGATGACTGCAAAGTGATATCTTAATTGTTGAATCCAGTCGCAATTGATGGATTTTGTGAAGTTGAAATTGTTAATAAAATTGACAATGAGCACAGGAATGCTCGGATACCCCACCATAGCATGGATGAACATTATGTTGATAATATGTGTGATTTATTTTTTGAAACATGGATTGACTGTGGCAATATGATAAGCACCACGTTTGATCAAAACATTGAAGTTTGAAGTTTCCACTATAACAACAATATATGAAGCAGTTGGAACTGCTCATGAAGTAGTATGTCATCTCACAATAGTTATTGATCAACAACAGGATAAAGTGATTGAAGAGCTTTTTATGAGAATATCCACTAACATCATAAGAGTGGAAGACGACCTCCATGCAGTTGAAAAGAAGGCAGATGTAGAGCAAAAAGCTCTCACTAAAGAGAGTCATATTAAAGATGTTTTTAACATTGTTTTTGAATATGCAAGTGTTCAAAATAGCATGGGAGCAGAAGTTGAAAGCAAGGTTGTTAATAAATTTGATGCAGATTTGAAGCTCATTGAAGAATGGATTTAGAAATCAATAAAACAAATTGATACGAGTCTTAAAGCAGCATCTAGAATAAAAGAATTGAATGAAATGGTGAATAATGATCTCGAGTGTGCAAATTACAGGAAAAAAGCAGCAGTACCTAATGATGAAAGTGAAAAGAATCATATGGATGTTTGTGAAGACAAGATGAATGTATTGAAACCATTTTTCAGCAATGGAGTCAAGAAGAGATAAGATTCTACTATCAAGAAATATGGCAGAAAGAAAGTCATTAATATAAAGTGCAAGAAGCAAAGAAAATAAGACAGTTTGAAGATGCAATGTTGTGTCACCATAGTTGAACAAATATTTGGAGAGGAAGATGTAGTAGACAAGATCAAATTGTGTTTCAGCATAAATTTAAGAAAAATTGCAGTAGCAACAAGTAAAGGAATATGGAGCCTACAACAAGAAAGCGCAATAGAGAATGAAGCAATTTCGAGGATATAAAATTTGGAAGAAGAGAAAAAGAAAATGCAAAATTGTGAAAGTCTTGAGTCATTATAAGTTTAGACGTAGACCAGCAGGCATGTTTGAGTGATAATTGAGTTAATTTCTATTGTAAGTCTAACATGCATAGTTAAGTAATGTTGAATCATGTTTGAGCTATATTGATTCATACCGTCATAATTAAGGGGGAGTGCTAGAAATTGTAATTACTCTCACATGAGGAGTTGGCTAAAATTAGAGAATCAGTTAACTGAGTGTTGACTGTTGAGTCAAGTCAAGTGATGGATGAAGAGTTATGTGCAGTCCATATTTAGAGTATGAGTTAATTGAGTTAAGTTTATGTGAATGTCAAGATATTTTAGGTGATTCGATACATGAAAAAGGTTAAATACCCTTCATTGGGTTCATTGTAAGAATCATGTTTTGTGTGATAAAATAAGAGTCGCAGCTCATGGATTTATGTGTGAATTATTTGTTTTTTCTCCTCTGCCTTTCCAACAAATCAGCTTCAACCTTTAATTCTTCATTTGAAGTTTTCAATTGGTGATTGGTAACGCGGTTGGTTTGCTTTAGACTGTGATTCTCTCTGGATGGTGGTTGGACCTTTCTTAAAGTCCATGCTGGTAGTGGCTTTTCACTCTCACGACAACTCTCCACTGTGACGTATCGCTCACACAGTGCGATGAAGATTTTTTATCACTTACATGGTGGGGATCTACAAGTTGCAGTTGTAGATTCTATACCTTGACCTTGCTTTGATATCAATTTGTTGGAAAGGAAGAGGAGACAAAATAAATAATTCACACACAAATCCATGAGTTGCGGCTCTTCTTTGATGACACAAAACATGATTCTTACAATGAACTAGGTGAAGGGTATTTAAGCTTTTTGACTAGCGACTCGCCTATAATATCTTGACATGCAACCACACACTAAAGTTCATCTATCACTTAACTTGACTTGATTCAAAACTCCAACACTCAACCCTCAATCACTCAGTTAACTGACTCTCTATGTTTAGCCAACTCCACATGCAGGATTAATTACAATTTCTAACAAGTAGAAGGTGTTGCACATTAGAAAACGATAATGAAAATGCTTCGCATGATTAGAACGATATGGGAGAATGGAAACACTCAACTCTCATGTTTCCATTATTTTTTATAACTTTCAAATATAGTTTTTCCATTGCTTAATGTTGTCAATGTGCGACTCAGACGACGAAGCATATTTTGGCCATATTCTGCTAGATCTAATTTTGACTTTTATTTACATTTTAAAAAGAAAGTCAAGCTCACAAGTTCTCTAAGTGATATTTATTGGATAGTGCAATCGCTAAGGTGTTGCCACAATATATTGTTGTTGATCCTTGTTGTTTATACTTGAGTCCATCAAATACTCTTCTTAACCAAATTTCTTGACATGTTGTTGATGTTGCTGCTACATATTATTCTTCTGTTGATGAAAGTGTCACAATGGGTTGCTTCTTAGATGCCCATGAAATCACACCTAAACCAATATGGAACACAAAACCACAAATTCTCTTCCTATCATCGAGACTACCTTCAAAATCACTATCTGTGTATCCAATCAAATCCTTCTTTTTTGTGCTTACATACATTATGCCATAATCTCTAGTTCCTTCTATGCATCTCAAAATTATTTTTCTTGCACTCTAATGTGTGTCTTTTGGAGTCTCCATAAATCTAGAAATCAAACTCACTCCTTACATGATATCCGGTCTTGTAGTTGTGGGATACATGACGTTGCAAACCAATCTTTTGAATATTTTTGGATTGAGATTTGATACTTCATCATCCTTGCTTAACTTTGTACCTGTTGCAACTGGTGTAGGGATAGGTTTGTAATTCTCCATCCTGAATATTTTCAAAAAATCCTTGACATATTTATTTTGACAAATAAAAATTCCTTTTTCATATTTCTCAACTTCTATCCCAAGAAAATATTTCATGAAACCAAGATCTGTGATCTGAAGTTATTTCATTATGGCGGCTTGAAATTCATCTAACTAAAAATCACCCGTAAAAATCATGTCATCAACATATAAGAAAACAATCAAAATATGCCCATGCTCATTTACCTTTGTGTACAAGGTAGGCTCAATGACACTTCTGCAAAATCCATTCTTGATCATGTAACTGCCAATTCTGCTATACCAAGCTCTAGGCGCTTGCTTGAGTCCATAGAGCGCTTTTTTCAACCTGTAAACTTTATCTTCGGTACATTCAACTTCAAAACCTCGAGACTGCTACACATAAATTTATTCTTCTAGAATTCCTTTCAAGAATGTTGATTTCACATCCATCTGATATACTTTCCACTTGTTCTGAGTTGTTGTGGCTAGAACTTCTCTTACAATATCCAATCTGGCTACTTGAGCAAACGTTTCTCCAAACATTAGGGGAATTTTGAGGTCTAAAATGGGCCTCCTAATTAAATTATAAAATAATAGTGGAAATAATAAAATAAGATTGTATTACATCATCAAATTTTAGAGGGAAAAAAGAAAAAACTAGTTTTTCAACTCATGTTTTCAATTTATCTCCCTATGGGTTTACTCAAATTTTGAGCAAAAACACTCGTTGGATGCATAATTTAATTTCTCATACAAGGAGTACCCATATTCCAAAATTTTGATGGGGCCTACTACACGCAAAATGAGAAATACATGAAAAACATTATTGTGATCACTTTTTTCATGTATTTCTCATTTTTCGTGTAGTAGGGTCCATCAAAAGTATGCAACATGGGTACTCCAAAAATATTGAATCATCCCCCATAGTTGATATCATCGTCTTGAATCATATTGGTTCTTATAAATTTTATTTTGGTTGTGCATTTTTCTTAGGAGGTCCATTTTAGACCTCGAAATTCCCCTAATTGTCTATTCCTGGTTGCTGCGAGAATCCGTTTGCTACAAGTCTTGCTTTAAATATGTCAATTTCACCTTTCTCATTCAACTTTGTCTTGTACACCCACTTTACACCAATGAAATTTTTTTCCATTGGTAAATTAATCAAATCCCATGTATCATTCTTTTCAATAGCCTCAATTTATTCATCCATGACTTGGACCCAATTTTCATCTCTGATTGCTTCTTCAAACGAAGAAGGTTGGAATGAAAACAATGCAAAATTTGAACTAACATCTAAATCATCATAAATATCTTTCAGAATTCTCATCTTTCTCTTACCATTTCTTGATTAATCACTTGATTGGTTGTTAGGAGAACCTCGATCTTTTGATCTTCTTGAAGATCCATGCTACTCAGAAAATCTTGGAGTCTTTGTTGGTGTTTCTCTATTTGGTGTCTTCACCTGTGATTCTAGCTACTCCTTTTCAGCTACTTCATCTTCTTCCATCAGTGGCACTTGTGCATCAACTGTTTTATCTATACTATTATTCCACAACTCTTGTTCTTTGAACACAAAATCTCTACTAATTATGGTATTCTTGGTGATAGGGCTATACAATTTGTAAGCTTTTGATTGCTCACTATAGTCAATAAATATGTATTTTTCACTTTTATCATCCAATTTTTCTCTTCGCTCTTTAGTCATATGTGCATAAGCTACACATCCAAATACTCTGAGATGAGATAAGCTACAAGAAATACCTGACCATGCTTGTTATGGTACTCTGTTCATCACACTCTTTGTAGGATATATGTTGATCAAATAAATATCACATGCAACTGCTTCTGCCCAATACTCATTAGAAACAGTTCTACCTTTCAACATGCTTCTTACCATGTTCATAATTGTCATGTTCTTTCTCTTTGTTACATCATTCTACTGCGGTGTGTACCTGGTTGTAAATTATCTTATGATTCCTTGTTGTTTGCAGTAATCATGGAATTCCTTTGAACCATATTCTCGACCACGATCTGACCTCAATATCTTGATTTTTCGATCACTTTGGTTCTCTGCTAGGGCTTTGAATTCTTTAAACCTTGCAAAAGTTTCGGACTTCTACTTCAAGAAGTAAACCCAAGTCTTTCTACTGTAATCATCAATGAAAGTGAGGAAGTAACAACTTCCACCAATTGACGGTGTCCTCATAGGTCCACACAATTCTGTATGCACTAGCTCAAGAGCTTGGTTTTCTTGCTATGCAACTCCCTTTGGAAAAATATCACAGTGTTTCTTTCCCAAGGCGCAACACTCACAAGTATTAGTAGGTTCTTTGATGGGAGGTAATCCTCTGCCCATCTATTTTTGCTGCAATAATCTTAAACCAGAAAAGTGCAAGTGTCCAAACCGAAAGTGCCATAACCAATAATCATCAGAACACGCAACTATTAAAGAATTGACCTGATCACTGTAATTCATAATTAGAGGAAAGAGTTTGTTCTTCATCATCTACACCTTCGCTATTAGTTTCTTGCTTAAGGGATTTTCATATATAACACATTCTTGACCTTGAAAGATAACTCTCTATCCTTTCTTTGCCAATTGACCAACACTTATAAAATTATGTTTAAGAATAGGAACATAATATATCTCTGAGATTTTCTTTGCCCCTCCCTTCTTGGTTAGAATGTTGACCACTCCTTTGCCATATACATCCATAGTCTTTTCAGTCCCCAACTTTACCTCTATTTTCACAGATTGATCCTAATTTGCAACCAAATTCTTGTTTCCTGCCATGTGGTTACTACAACCACTGTCTAATATCCACACACTATCAGAAGGCTCATGCATGGTATGGAAATCTAAAAACATTGATTTAGTACTCTATGTAGTGACATTAGCTCTCTGGTTCCCTTGATCAGTTATCGTCTTCTTGCAATCACGAGCATAGTGACCAAATTTATTGCAATGATAACATTTCACCTTTGATTTGTCAAATCTTTGATTATTGCTGAAGTTTATGTAGTTACTTCCAATTTCATGTTCATGCTCTTCTCGGTCATCTCTCTGACCACCATATCGTTTGCATCATCCTCTGCCTCTCAATCTACTTCTACCTCGACCTCTGTCTCTTGAAATAGAAACCTAAATTTTGAAAGCATCTCTAAAGTGGAATCCTTATTTCTATCTATCCTTGCCTCATGTGATAAAAGTGATCCCATCAACTCATCAACTGTTAATGATGCAAAATCCTTGGCTTTCTCTATGGCTAGTACCACAACATCAAATTTGGTAGACAAAGATCTGAGGACCTTCTCAACCACTGTTTTATCTTTAATTTCCTCACCATATATTTTTAGCTAATTTACGACAATCATGACCTGATTCATGAAAGAATTGATATCCTTTGTCTCCTTCATTTGCAGACTTTCAAAATCTCTCTTAGTATTCTTCGGCTTAACAATATTGACTTTGGCTATACCTTTATAGCTTATCGCCAAATTATCCCATGCTTCCTTTGCTGAAGACGTGATCATAATATTCTAGAAAACTGCTTGGTCCACTCCTTGTTGGATAAGCTGCAATGCTTGTGCATTATTCTTCTTGTCTTTCTTACGTTGTTCCCTCTTTGCATTAGTGAGAGCTCATTCTGTTGCTTCATCCTTCAGTTTTCAAAACCCAAACTAGACATAATCCCAAACGTGATGAGCCTACAATGTGGTCATCATATTAATGGCCCACACATCATAATTCTTCTCTTTAGACGTTGGGAACTGAGGCTGGAAATTTGAGAAAGCCATCTTCCTTCAAAAAAATTTCTTTTAAAAGAAAACTTTAAATTTCTCCTTTCATAAACTTTGCAAAGCTTATTTTTCCCAAAAACACCTTTTCAATAAAACCCTAAGTTTTTGTTTCATATTAAAAAAAAAAAAAAAAAAAACAAACATAAAAAAATTCATTAATTATTTTGTTTTTCATATAAAAAAAAGTCTTTATACATAACCATAAAAGTCTTACTCAACAACCCAAAAAAAAAAAAAACTCACCCCTCGTGACTTTTCAAATATGAACTTTAACACAACCTTTAATAATAACCCATTTAAAAAACTACCCACATGAGCTTTGAAAATCGAAGTACTCCACGTGAGTCATAAAAACTTTGACTTCGAAATCCACACAAGAAGTTCATGCTCCGCGCGAGGTTTCAAATTAAAGCTTTCACCCAGGGGTTAAATTTGACGCCCGTATGCTCGTTTTTTGTGTTTTTACATGTTAAATATTATTAGTTTTCAAATCTACACGTCATCGCTGACTGGCTAATAATTTTTGAAAATGTTATATTGACAGGCGTGTTGAAAATTGACCAGTTTCATTTTTTTATTATTATATATATACACCGCAGTGACGGCAGAGTTTAATAGTTGTTTCAGGTTTCATTGAATTAATGTTGACTAAATAAGAGACCCAGAACGCCTCCTTCCTGCTTTTTCCGTGCTATGTTTATCATGTTGAACAAAAATCCCATATCCCAAACCCCTAAGCGCGATATTAACGTTATACAAATGCGATATTAAGGTCTGTCTCACCTATTTTATTGAAATGAAGGAAAACACAGTTGGTCACGTCAATATAAAATCAGAGTATGAAAAGGCGAGGAGTTGGAACAACCACGAGTTCATGCCCTCGGGGCAGTGTCAGTCCATTAAACCTCTCACTCATATGCAACTCCTCCTATCCATTCATTTTCTCCGAGAGCCTCCAGTTGAAACAGTGCAGCAACTGCGCCATCCCAAACTCTACAACAGGCATTCCCAATTGCTGTCGGGGGCATCCTCTCCTTCCCGCTCCAAATGGAATCCACTCAAAGTTGTGCGCATTTACATCCACCTCTGCCGCCCCAGTTTTTTCCATGAACCTCTCTGGCTCGAAACTTTCGGCATCCTCCCACAACTTTGGATTCCTCCCAATCGCCCAAAGGTTCAGCAGATCGTAAGTGCCACCAGGGATTTGATAGCCCGATACACTGCAATCCTCCAAAGATAAATGGGGAATAGCAATAGGCCTCGGTGGGTGAAGCCTAAGCGTTTCTTTGACCACAGCTTGTAAATAAACGAGAGACGACAGATCAGATTCTTGTATCAAAAAAGTTTCATCAACAAGTCTGAAAGTGTAGCTATGACACTTGAGTTGATTGGTACAACACATTATAGAAATTTTGAGAATTACAAAAATTAAATGAAACTTGTACAAATAAATATTAAAATTCATATGATGGGCAATTTAAAAATAAGACCGTCATTAAAAAATTCTCTGACGGGTAGAGGCACCCGTCAAATTTAACACCTGCTTTCACCTCGATAAAAATAACCCACGTGATTCTGCCTTTTCCTGTAATTAATGCTGGAAGAGGTGGGGGCACCCCGGACCGCATAAAAAATTGTCCAAGTAACCCGATATTTTCGAAAATCATAGTTAAACAAAATTTATGTGGTTTCATGTACTAATTAAGTGTGAAATTGGTGGATTTTTAACCCTTTGACAAATTTGGAACGCAATGTCCTTGGTCCTCTTTTCACTCGCTCTGCAGGCACCACAAATTTTGTGATCTTTCCTCAACTCCGATACCAATTTGTTGGAAAGGCAAAGGATCTTAAACACAAATTCACACATAAAAGTCATGAGCTACGACACTTATATTGATCACACAAAAACTTGATTATTACAATGAACCCTATGAAGGGTATTTAACTTTTTCCAACTAGCGATTCGCCTAAAATATCTTGACATGCAATCACACAACTTGACATGCAACCACACACTATAAGTTTGACTATGAACTATCTCGACTTGAGTCAACACTCAGTTAACTAGCTCTCTAACTTTAGCTAACTCCTCATGTAGGAGTAATTAACTTATTTTAACACGAACAAGAGCAACTGCTACCAGTGGTCTTTGTCGATTTGGAATTTGAGAATATAAATGTTTTGTTTCTTAGATATCTGGAACTTAAGATATTTCATATTGTAAATTATTTTATTATTGTATTTTTCATAATGTAGTTTATGCAATTTTAGGTTTCTATGCCGTTGTGCAAGACTTTTAATGTCTAATAAATCTACAGAGTTGGAACTTGATCAAGTATAAAGATGACCTTTAAATCTAATCCAAGCTTTGTAATTAGAAACTTGGTTTATATCATCCTTAGGAAATACCTGTAGCGCCTTGTGAATCCATTATTTGCGCAGATACATCTAATATGTATATCAAATCTCATGTTGCTAGCGTGTTTGTAAATTATTGCATGTTCATGCAAGGATGAATATGCCTTGTTAATCTAATCATGATGATTCTTATGGAATCATATTCGTCTCTAATTTAATATGAAAGTCTCTCTTGAATAAAAATAAAAAATGGAGCTAGATTAAAGTTACATACCTATGAAATAGATAGATTAAGAAATCACATTTCTTGCTAACTCTTCCACTGTCAATTTTCTATTGTCCTATGGAGGTACTAAAAGTAGTATTGCACAAGTAGATTTTTTTTATGTTTCTGTTCATTTTGAAATAATACTTCACTTTTTAGAGAATCTATGAGTTAGTGTAGGCCAATCACCAATGCTTTCACAAGTTAGTGTACGAATAACATCACAGATAAATGGGAACATAATTTTTATTTTATACATAAGTTATTCATATATAAATTACAAGGAATTTTAAATTTTGTGGCCCACGTAAATGATGTTTAATTTTGTAGATGATGATAAATGGATTTTTTACTATGGCCCACTTAGTGATAACAAAATATGGATAATATGAACTCAGTAGATTTAATTTAAGTAGTGTGAATGATCCAGACTTATGAAGGAACACAACATAACACTTATATAAACATAAATATAGAGATTCAACAGAAATAAAACGTCATTTCATTAACATCAAAGAATTGAAATATGCTTACATACAGAATGGAAATAAACCAGCTCGGGTGATGGTAGCTTGTCTTTGAGAAGATATGTTGTGGATACATGTCTCTGAACTTTGTTACAATGAGGCTCGAAGACCTATTTATTATTGAGAAATAATGGAAAAACCTAAACATCCAAAACTGTAACCCTAGGAGATGAAGCACCAAAATTGTGGGCCCCATTGGGGTAAAGTGGTACATCAACTTCTCAGAGTCATAAATTTGGCATACGATCTATGTTTGACATGTACGATACCTTGTTAGAAATATTTATCTAAGGTCTACAACTTTCGACTGCAAACATCAATTGAAAAGACACATTTTCCCATTTTCAAGAAAATGTCGTTTAGGACCTCAAAATGGCTCCAAAAGTTCAGGACTCGAAAAACTCCCAAAAGTAGTAAATCATTCTCCAATTAAGGAAACTCAAAGAAACAATGGTGGGGTCCAACTGAAATAGGTGGGTGGCCAACAATATCCACTTGGATCAGTCCTCCCCCCTTAGGAAGCAATGGTCCCCATTGCATTGAGTGCCTCCATGAGATGAGGAAACTTCTGTCAAACTTGGTCCCTTGTGTGCCACCTGCCTTGGTGCAGGAGTTGGTCAGCTTTGAGAACACGATACACATGGATCTTCTGTTTATGAGTGATCTTTATCTATGAGTCCATGATCCGATAAATTATGGTTTGTTCCATGCAGTCTGGGTTTAACTTTGTTAGTGTGAGTTGTTTTGTAATGTCTAATGTGTTGAGTAATGGTGGAATATGGCTGAAGGCGGTCCATATTGAACATTGGGTGTAGGCCAAGGAATGGTGGAATGTTGACCTCAAAAGCATATCTCCTGCAACCTTAGTTATGGTCTAAGGCCCATATCAAAGTGGGTGAAGCTTTCAATGGACCCCAACAAGGCGCTCCTTCTGCAAATGTAACCAAAATTTCTCGCCCACATGGAACTTATGTGGGACCCAATGTTGATCAAGACACTGCTTGTACTTTAGAGTTGTTTTATCCAATATGTCATGGACATGCTAGCGGATGTACTGAATGTGCTCAATGAAGTTGTTAGCCCTGTCAACCTCAAACTAGACATGAGTCGAATCTTCCTGAATAGCTACAAATGGTATGGAAATATCAATGGGACATAGTGATTGGAATCTTAGTCCCACCTAAAAGGGATTATGGCTAGTTGAGTTGTGGAGAGCCCTGTTGTAGTTGTGTTGGACATAAGGGCGGTTCTCATCCCATGTGCATGGGTGCTTCGAGTTGTACATGTGCAAGATGTGCATGATCATCCTATTGACGACCTCTGTTTGGCCATCAGTTTGGGGGTGAAAGGTTGTGGACTTAGTGAGCTTGGTATCCAAAAACGACTAGAGGCTTGACCAGAATACACATAGGAATCGACTGTCTCGATTTTACATAATGGATTGTGGGATCCAAAATTTTACCCATACTCATTCAAATAAGAGTTTGGCAGTGGCTTCTACTAAGATACTCTTCTTGCAGGCTATCAGAATGGTCATCTTAGAGAACCTTTCAATGACCATGAAAACAAAGTCATTGCCATGATTGGGAGAAGGAAGGTCTGACATGTAATCTATGGAGATGAATTTCCAGGGCCAGCTATGAGTAGACAAAGGAATATGCATGCCTTTCTTCTTAATTATAGGTTTGTAAATGGTGCAGGTAGTGCAGGATCTGGTGTACTTCCCAACATCCTATGGAAGTTTAGGAAAATAAAAATATTTTTGCAATATTACTACTGTCTTTTCTACCCAAAAATGTCTAGTGACTCCACTGTAGTGTGCCTCCCAAATCATCTTGGCACGCTTGCTTGAAGATACAGAGAGGTGTCCCAGTTGGCATAATAGCACATCCTGGAGGTGGAAGTCTAGAACCTGCTTTCCTTCCAGGATCATCTAGTATTTGGTGTTGAATTCTGGATCCATCCTATAAATATGTGGCCATTACGAAGTCTCGTGTTCATAAGAGTCAAGCAAAGTGGTCAGCTCCATGACTGGTGCTTAGTTGAGGTAGTCTGCAACATTATTGGTGTTGTCGTTCCTGTACTTAATGTTAAAACGGAATTGCTGTAGGTATGTGGAGCACTTCTTAGGGTGATTGTTCTATAACTTTTCTTGCATTTGTATGACTTGCATGGGTCGGTGGCCTGTGTGGATGACCGTTTCGTTCCCCATAATGTAATTCGTCCATTGTCGAAAGCCTATACAATGGAATACATCTCTTTGTAATAGGCGTGATATGTTCAGAATATGCATGAGAGTGTCTCACTGTGATATGCCACTGGATTCCCTTGTTGAGTAAGAATTGCACCAATAGCATAGTCGGAGACATCTGTCTCAATCTCAAATAGTTCTTGTGGGTCCGATAATTTTAGGACTGGTGTAGAGTAGAGGTAATGACTTAACTCATAAAATTCCTTCTATTGGGATTCAGACCAAAAGAAATTTTATTTTGCTTCTCCCTTGGTGACTTCAATCAAAGGCCAAGTGATATGAGAGAAACCCAATATGAACCTACAGTAGTAATTGGAAAAATGCAAAAATATGCAGAGCTCTGTTAGAGTGGTTAGGGCTGGTTAATATTGAATAAATTGTACCTTGGTTGCATCCACATATAAAACTCACTCATCAATGATGTACCCCATATATTGAACCTGGGTCATACCGAAAGTTAATTTCTCCAAACTAGCACACAATATTTGTTGATGTAGGATTTGGAGGACTTGTTGAATATGGTGAAGTTGCTCTTCCCAACTCTAGCTGAAGATTAGGATGTCTTCCAAACACACTAACAGGAATGATTTAGTGAAGGGATGCAACATTTTATCCATCAACCTCATGAAGGTTGTGGGGACAATCATCAACCTGAAAGGCATGACCAACCTTTCAAGAAGGCCCTCCCTCAATTTGAAGGCAATATTCCATATATCAGAGGATTCGATTGGTACCTAGTGATAACTGAACTTCAAGTCAATCTTGCTGAAATATTTGACCCCCTTGAGCCGGTCTAAAAAGTCATCAATCTGTGAGATGGGATACTTATTACAGACATTGATCTTATTCAATGCCCGATAGTCAATACAGAGTCTCCAGGTCTTGTCCTTCTTCTGTACCAACATGATCAGACTCCAATAGGGTGATTAACTTGGCTTGATGTGCCCTATTTGCAACAACTCTTGAATCTACCTCTCGATTTCATCATTCTCCAAAACAAAGCGTCGATAGATCAATCCATTGGGTAGTAATGCGCCTGGGGTCACATCGATGGAGTGCTTGACCTGACAATGTAGGGGTAGCCCTATGGGTAAGGTGAATATGTCCCTGTACTCCTCAATGACCTTGTCCATCTGCTGCTTTCATGCAGAGGAGCCCTTTTTCCCACAATATTCTTCTTGCCCTAAGGGTGAGACATAAGGAAGACAAATTTCTCAGTTTTGGAAATGATCTTACTTCATTTCTTCGCAAAGATCAAAGAGATGACGGTAGGCTGTGCTACCTCCAATATCCTATAAAACGTATTCCCCAAAGTAATAATAAAAATGTGAGTCCTAGACTCATACATAGCACGATGCTTCCACAAGTATGGTTGGCCTAATAATACATAAAAAAATTTGACAGGATCAACATCACATAGTACCTCATGTGTGAAGGGATTGATGTTATAGGAAAGACGACACTACTGACTAATGCAGATATCTTTTCCTTGGTGAAGCCACGCAATGGTGTATGGTTGCAGGTGTGGTGTGGTTAGTAAGCCCAACCGCTTCATTACATTTTCTAAAATGAGGTTATTTTGGCTTTCGCCATCGATAATGAACTGTAGTGGAGAAAATTTCACCCACATCTTTGAGTGGAAGAGTCGCTCCTCCTACTTTGGATCTTTGGTCTCAATATTTTGAGTCTTGGTGGTGGCAATGGTGGCATTGGGACTCACATCAATAATTTTTTTCCCTTTGTTATTCTCCTTGTTAGGTTCTGACTCAGAGTCAAAACATGCATCTGGTTCGGATGGCTTCAGCTCGACCACCAGTGACAGCTTGGCTCGACACTCATGTTAGGAGTGGGGACCTTATGGAACTCACAACATTTTATTGTATCCTTCTTTATCGTCGTGGTATTGTTCTTTTCTTGTGGCTTCAGCAGGTTGTCCTGGGTCACCCCGCCTTGGCTTTGTCCTTTGTTCTGTGGTTTGGGGGCACCTTTCCCCTTCTTTGGATTCACAGATCCAAAGTCTCTCTCCTTCTATTTAAATTTATGCTTGGTCTTGACATTGTATCGATAGGTGGTGCCAAGAGAGAAGATTTATGGGAACTCCATCTTGTCCTGGATGTACTTGTGAAAACAACCACGATACTTGAGTAACAAATGTCGCTCTAAATCCTTGATACCCAACTTCGTGCGAAGGGTGTGAAAATTATTTGTGAACTCTAGCACATCTTGGTCCTTTCCCTAATGAAGCATGGTCCACTTTATGTATTTATCTTCATATCTCCCTGCAGTGTAATATTGTTCCTTGATGGCATCTCAAAAATAATTCCAAGTGGGTTCAACTAAAAACAGTGAGGGCTCCCTCTCATCCTCCTGTTCACATTAGGTTTCCCACCAATCTTCGACATGAGGGTGACTTTGAGGAGTGAAAAAATAATATTTTCCCAATTGGAAAAGTCATGAACTGAAAAATATCCTTCCAACATATTTAACCATATATCTACGATGCCTGCATCTAGATGGCCTTCAAATATGGGAATTTGAAATTTCACTTGTACCTTAAATGGTGTGGCACGTCCAGAGTGGTTGTTGGATGAAGATGCATAGTGTGTGGGTAGCTGTCGAAGGATCTAGGGAAAGTTTTTCATCATTGCATTCCTTTGTTACTTGAGGACTTCTTCAAGTAATATTTTAAAAGGATTTTATGCTCCCACGTCTTTCTTTTCTTTTGCCATTTGAGGCCATTGGGGTTTGTGAGGTTGATCTTGGAAAGGTTCAACCAGTTCGAGCCCAAACTCCTTATACCCAAACCTCGTTGGGGATATGCAAAGAAAAAAAAAAAAAGAACATACTGCTCTAATACTACTGATCCATACTTATGACGGAATGCAACAAAACACATATATAAACATAAACACAAAGTGAAACAGAAAATGCCAGAACGCAGAATAGATATATAAATATTTATTAAAAGATATGAAAAATGACAGATGATGTCTGATTACAATGGGGCTCCTGGCTTAAATACCGCCATGGACACCCTTTGGGAAAGGGCACGATCTTATGATCGTGCCCTTTCATCTAACTAAACCTAAAATTAAACCGTAACCTAAAATAAACTAATTTTTTACATAACATTTCCTTCCTCTCGAAAGAATGCTTTGTCCTCAAAGCATATGTAATGACGGATGTTGTTGAATAATGATTCATTCTCCCAGAAAGCATCTTCTTCGGGTAAGTCCTTCTACTTGATCAGATACTCCAAGATGATCAAAGTCACACACTTTAAAAGATCTTGGATTAATCTCTCAATTCCCGCTTTTTGGAGATGTGGATATCGGTATGGCTTGATGTTGATGGGGTTTGACTCTGTTTTAACTTCTGTTCTACGCTCAATTTCTGTATTAGGCGGCATCTTCATAGGTAGGTCTTGAATCTCTGGTGATTCTTCTCTGGTCATATTTGCAGATAACATTTCTAATTGGTGACATTGTATTGCATAAGCAGGTGCTCTTCTTCGACTCAGCTTCATCATCTGAGATGATGATACAACATGATTTTCTGGTGGTTGGAATCCGTGTAGCTTGTACTTCTGACCTCCCCATTTGAATTTTATAAATTGTACTTGATGGTTGGCAGCATAAGTACCTAAAGTTCGTAGCCATTGGATACCTAAGACTACATCTACTCCTCCTAATGGTACTGTGAAAAATGGAGACTCTAAACTGAAGTCTTGAATCTGCAATTTAACCTTATGGCATTTTCCCACCTTTTCAATCTTCTTACCGTTAGCTATCATCACTTTCATGTTTGGTAAGGGAAATGAAAATATATTGAGTCTCTTTGCCATGGCTGCATCTAAAAAATTGTGTGTGCTTCCAGAGTCGACGAGAACCACTACGTTGTTCTTCTTTATGTGTCCTTTTAACTTTAAAGTCTGAGGTTGTGATATACCTGTCATAGCTGATAATGATACTTGTGGAATACTTCCATCATCTAGTTCTGGTGAAAATTCTGGAGCGTCTTCTGTGTCTTCTACGTCATAATATTCACTGTTTGAATCATTGGTTGCTTCACAATTATATAGGTTCTTTGGTTCTTTTCCTTTAGCACATCTATGTTTGGGGTCCCACTTCTCACCACAATGTTTACATTTACCCTCTTTAATCCTTTGCATTTCCACATTAGATTTTTCATCTTCACGACGATGTGGTGGAACATATCTTGTATTATTTGAGTCCACATACTGGGGTATCCTTCGTCTTGCATAAGCTTTTTCCACTGTTGACCAAAATATTGGTTCGGATTTCTTTTCGGCTGTTTTTGCTTTTCGTCTTGCTTCTTCTATAGATGTAATATCATGCATCTCAAGTTCTGCTTGTAAATGGGTTTTGAGTCCCGAGATGTATGACTGAATTAGACGAGATTCTGATAACCCAGGTACTCGTGTTACTAAGGTTTCCCATTCTTGAGTGTATTCGTCCACACTTCCTTTTTGTCGTAGTTTGATGAGTTTTGAAAAGAACTCTTCTTCCTTTACACCTTGGAATATTTTGAAGAATGCATCTTTAAATTTCCTCCAGCTAATGACATGTGTTGTCTTTTTCCACCACATATACCAGTTATATGCTTCTCCCTCCATTTTCATGGATGCATGTCTGAGCTTTTCGTCATCGTCAGTGATGTCATATATCACAAAGTATTCTTCTGCTTTATTTATCCATGCAACATTGTTTTTTTCGTTTCCATCGAATTTAGATATCTCGACCTTTGCCCTTCGCTGGTATGTTGCCACTGGTTGAGCGAAAAAAGGGTGTTGATTGGTAAAGTTATCCCAGAGTTGCTTGTTTGTAAAGACTGTGTTACTTGCTTCTTGGTGGGGTGTCGCTGATTTTTATGGGGATTCAACCTTGTCATGAGAGTCTATGGACTTAGTTGAATCCGACGAAACGTGTTCTTGATTCTCTTCACCTTCTTTCAGTAGTTGTTCGGGCGTACAATTCGACCTTTTACACATAACTTTTAGCATTGTTAAGACCTCTTTGAAGTTTACTTCTGTTTGGACATGTTGACTTTCCATTTTTATCTCTATTCGATTTGTCGTATCTTCAAGATTTTTTATTTAGTCCGCTTGCTCCCCCAGCTTGCTCTCGACTTCATTTAATCTTTTACTGACCTCGTCGTGGTTGTTATTTATCTTTTGCTCTGCATCCAACAACCTTTTTTGGAAATCCACCATTGTCATTGTCGACATTGTGCGGGTTTGCGGAGGCGTGTATTTATTTGCCAGCTAAAATATTTTTCCTTCCCTTCTTTCTTTTTTTTTTTTTTTTTTTTTCTTATATATTATATATGTGGAGAGTCACGTACACCCCGGAAAGTCACGTCCAATGGAAAAGGAAAAGGTCACGTTTCTTCGTTTTTTTCTTTTTTGAGTTTTTACGGCAGCCACTTCTTTTCGTTTACTGATTCGATGTTCAGAACTCAAATTGCGTCGACTTTCGTTCGCAGATTGTAATCGACCTCTCGACCACACAACAAATCAAACCAGCCGCGCGGCAGTCAATTCGAAGAATTAAATGGACAAGCGAGAATCGACCCGCTCTGATACCAATGAAACAGAAAATGCCAGAACGCAGAATAGATATATAAATATTTATTAAAAGATATGAAAAATGACAGATGATGTCTGATTACAATGGGGCTCCTGGCTTAAATACCGCCATGGACACACTTTGGGAAAGGGCATGATCTTATGATCATGCCCTTTCATATAACTAAACCTAAAATTAAACCGTAACCTAAAATAAACTAATTTTTTACATAACACAAAGATGCATAAAAAATAAAACTTCATTTCATTAACATCAAAGAACTGAAATATGCTTACATAGATAATGGAAATAAACTAGCTCGAGCGATGGTATCTTATCTCTAAGAAGAGATGTGGCGGCTACATGCCTCTTAATTGTGTTACAATGAGGCTCGAAGGCCTATTTATTATTGAGAAACAATGGAAAACCCTAAACATCCAAAAACCTAACCTCAGGAGGTGAAGCACCAAAATTGTGGGCCCCGTTGGGTTAAATTGGTACATCAACTTCTTGGGCTTGTAACTTTGGCATATGATCTTTGTTTGATGTTCATGATACCTCATTATAAATATCTATCTGATGATTACAACTTTCGAATACAAACTTCATTCAAACACTCATATTTTCCCATTTTCTAGAAAAAATGTCGTTTAGGGCCTCAAAATGACTATTCATCAACTTTCGACTACAAAAATCATTCAAACACTCATATTTTCCCATTTCCCAGAGAAAACATCGTTCAGGGCCTCAAAACAACTTAGAAAGTTTAAGGCCTCAAAAACTGCCAAAAATAGCAAATTGTGTTGCATTAAAGAAAATAAAAGAAATAATGGTGGGAATCCAAGTGGAATAGGCGGGTGCCCACCAATATCCACCTGGATGAGTGAACAATCGTAAATTTCTCATACTTTAACCACTATCCTGTAAAAAATAGAGCACCTTGGCTAACATATAAGGTCACTATTATAGTTGTTGTTGATGGGCTTCCATCTTGTGTGACCTCCTAGAATCTTAGGATTGAGGTTAGGAAAGCAAGCTACCCAACAATCTATTGTGCAACCTATATCAATTGAATCATAATCTGCAATCGAAACCTTCGTATACAAATTCCATTCAACCCTATTAAAGTGATGTCATCATTTCGTCACATATTCAAAGAATTGCATTGCAGATTTTAACAGTTATAACTTCTACACAATAATTGAGATTTAGTTGATTAGTAATTTCCAATAGTGTTAAGAAAACACTGACGTGGGGAAACAACAAACACTAGGTTAATTTTGTTATGAGATTGATGCTTGCTACCATATAATTCAATAGGGGCATTGTCTTTCAACATGGAAAAAAAAGAAGAAAAAATAGTGGAAATTTACCACAAAAATAAGAAAGCCATGAAAAAAACCATGGCATCTTCTACATTATTCAATATCAAATTAGAGGAATTGCCTATGTGCTAAAATGATGGAAATATAGGTTATACAGGTCATTTGCAATGCTCCAGGGAAGTGTAATGCAATAATTTTTGTAGACCAATACAGTAAGTTGGCATTTAATGTATGTGAAGGAAACAAGAGAGTTGAGCTTAAAATCCACACAAATCCAAGCTAGAGAGAAAATAAGGAAGCCCATTTGTGATTAACAATAAAGAACATAATGAAATTAAATAATTAGAGACAAGAATAAATTTTTGCGTTGTTTCAAATAATATAACTTATTCCAATTCATGAAATACAAGCATATGTCGATGGAACCAAGGCCTTGGGTGAAAACTTGTTAACATGTTCCACTAGAGGATTAGAAACATTAATTCATGGTCACAACACTCTACGAACTTGTGGGCCTTGATTGGGCACCATTGCTTTCCCAACATCTTTAGCATAATCCTAAGTAGTAGCAACGAAGGACACTATAAGTATCTATTTCCACCAACTAATCAATGGATGTAGATAGTCTAAAGTAGGCCAACAATTAAAAAAAAAAACTTGAATAATTCAAGGCTTGTATCACATTATTGACTTTCTAAAATTATTTCTAAAATGTTAAATTTAAGTTAGAGTTAAATTTTGTTGAAATACAAGGTAGCTATGGTCGACATTTTTCATCAAAGCATGGACAAGAAATTACTTATTGATCATCTACAAGTCATCTCTATCACTCCTTCAAGTTAGCTTCTAGGCAGAAATCATGTTAGCTTACTAGGGATAATTAGGCCTCACACTACACCTATGAGTTGAGAACCATTGATCCTCATTTCGACCAATCAAGCAAGCAAAGAATTTGGTTTGCAATCTGTTGACGGCATTGGACCTGCTAACAAAGGGTATCTCCCTGATGTGAAGCACCAACTAGACCTCACACTGTTTCGTGTGGGAGTCCCATCTGGTATCAAGGTTCGATTTCCATGTACTTAGAGATATCCCTTGGCTCTAGTTGTCAACACATGAGAGTGTTACACTGGTATCTTCAAACAACAAGGTACCTGTGCCTAGTGAGTGTGTAATGTAACTGTGTCAAGGTTCTCTTACTGCAAACGGGGGAGAGTAAAGTGAGCCTCTAAATGAGAGGTAGTAGTACCACCTAGGAAGAGATACATGCAAACCAGAAAGGGTTTTTCCAGCATCTAGTGGAATAGTCCATAGCATATGTGGAAATCATTAAAACGAGATGAAGTGGAAAACACATACACCACCCAGTGGATTAGTCCACATGGATGTCATGGTCATTATAACTAGAAAACAAAGATAGTATGTCAAGTATCTCGTGAAGTAGTCCACAAGGATGTGAAACAATGATAACTAATACACAAAGGTGGTCGGTCTAGTATCTCACGGAGTGGTCCACAGGGATGAGACAACGGTGATAAGAAATAAAACACATCTTAAACAATGTAAGTACTAAAATAACCAAATTAGTTGAACTATCTTAGCACAGGTTAAGAAAACATGCATTAAAAATGTTTAAATAGTATTCTTACAAACATCTACAAAATATGCATGAAAATGCACTGGCCTTAACATGCTTCTGAATTAAGCAAAAGTCCCAAGACAAATTTGTACACAGGACATCAGTAGTCCCAGTAGTGGGAAATTGGAACCACTACTCGCTCCTCAAAGAATAAACTACAAATTATCAAGGATATGTGGGAGGAGCCAAGGTGAAAAGTATTTTTCTCATACAATGAGGGGATATATATAACCAAGGGTGATGCTTGGCCCTTGTGACTCTTGGACTTGCCTCACGACTGGTCAACTTCCTATGATTATTCATCTCAAATGACTCTTCAACTTCGTATGTTCATCCATTGGACTTTCACTTTACATTACATTCTATTACAACAGGTATGGCCCATACTAGTGATGTGGACGAGACAACTCGACGTGACACTACTGACATGTACTGGCTGACTATGTTATCCATGTGAAGCTACTGTGCTATTGAGTGATATATGTGTTCTTTGACATGCCTTTTCTTCTCTTCTCCATGGCTTGATGTTACGGGGTCTTCAATGGTCTTGGCCATGCAAGATGGTTCCATGCATGTGTTCCTTTCGCTTTCTAATTGATGTGCTTTATTCTTTCATCCAACTATAAGTAAGTCTTCTAGCATGTGTCCTCCTTCTTCATCCCATTCATTGTCTCCCGATGTCCCATCAATGTACATGTTCCTACAGTTCGCTCATGACATGAGGAAATTAAATCCAAAACCTCCTAATCTAGCGTGATGCATTGTTTTCATGTTCGAGTGATAGGGAGGGAGGACACATCACTAAGACAGTGCATAACACAACTCAGGCTAGGATGAGGCACTTTGGGAACAATCTTCACTATCATGGAAAACTACGCAGTGGTCAGTGAGAGGAGGAATTGCGTACTGAACACCACCAATGGTAGCTACAAGGTGGGACCCTGGTGGGTAGTTTTGCGGAGTTTATGGAGGGAGGAGACATAGTTGTAGAGGACCAACTGGGTAGTTTTGCGTAGTTCTAGGGAAGAAGACAGGTCAGAGTAGTACGATAGTTCTGTATAATTTCCAGAGGGAAGACATAGTAGGGCAGCAAAGGAATAGCTGGGCAATTTTGTGCAGTTGTGGAGAGCAGGGAGTCCTAGCTAAGGGAGGTCACTAAGAGGACATCTCTGTGCAATTTGTGAGAGCGATGTAGGCCTGGTTGTGAAATGCTTGGTTCTAGCATAAAGGAAGGAGGCTTCATGACTGTTCTTGTGGAATGTGTAGTTCATATGAGGCATGGAGGCAGTTTTTGCGTAGTTCTAGGGAGGAAAACAAGTTTCTCACCTTTGGGATTGCGTAGTGGAACTGACCTGGAGGATAACCTCAAGCACTGCACAGTTCTAGGCACCAGAACAGGGTCACTGAGGGCTGAGATTTCCTAGTGCAGCTCATCCTGGGCTTGATGGAAAAGAGTTGTCCAGTTGGAAAGATCTTTAGGAAAATGGATAAGTGTGGGGAGAAAGTGAACTTGTGCAGACTTAACATTGTGATCAAACACTTAGCATACTTCAACGTCATGACAACATAGACCACCATGAAAGAAAGACAAAACATGCCCCCTTTGAGATGGTCGTAAAGCTGAGAGTGACAAGCGCAACACTTGTGATGTGTGACAGTTCTTACAACATTGTGTGTGTACGACGGATGTCCATAGAGCAAAGACAATCCAAACACACAAAAGCAAACCTCCAAAATCACCAAAACAAAACCACAAGCATGAAAAATCAATCAACATGCCAAAGATGACAACTGGTCCAACAAGCGAACAGGAGCAAGACATGTAGAGGAAACACATGGAATGACTATCAGTGCTTGTAACCATGCATGTCATTGAAGAAAAAATGATATGATGATGATCAACAGTCGTTCAAGCTACACTAAGAGATGTATTTCAAAAATATGTGTTTATGTTACCATACCTACCCTCCAAAGGGTTATGCATCCGACGGAGTCTTCGTACGGTCCTGATCTTCTATCATAACTTAGGTTCCTTGGTATTTCTCTTCAAATCCTTGAGATTCATTTAGCACATCATCATTCCTTGTGGTCACTGAGAGATACATTTGCACAGTTTCAATAGGTAGTGACTGCTACCGGGATGAGGTCTTAGGAGGACACCTTTGTGCAATTTATGGATGCAAGGCAGACTGGATAGCTGAGGGACAACACTGCATAGTTTTGGGATGCAAGACACTATTGCAAGATGAGGTCCTGGGAGGACACCTCTGCATAGTTTTTGGATGCAAGGTAGATTGGGTAGCTGAGGGACAACACTGTGCATTTTCTAGCAACAGTGGGTTCTGGGTGAGGCAAGGACACTGGAGGAAACCACTGCAAAGATTTCGATGCCAACGGAGGCTAGGGTCTCTATGCATTTCGTAGTTCCAGTAGGCAAGGGAAAAATATTGAGGGTTGCGGATACGAAAGTGAGTAGTTCAGGAATGTTGGATGAGGTTAGGTTGCTTGGGGAACTCTAGAATTTGGCTAAGTGTGGGATTAGTGAAACTGATGTGAACAATGATTGGACTTGACTACGATCACACACTTGAAAACTTAGTGACACAACAGAGACCATCCAAAACATATGAAAACATACTTCTCTTAATACAACAACCTTTGTGAAGAGAGTGCATGTAGTGAGTGTGAGAAATGTCTATGTGATGATAACAACTCATACGCACAAATATTTCCCCTTGAAGAAGAACAACCTTTCCTTTGCATGACAAGCAATAATCCCCATGCCCAAAGATGACACATGTTGTATAAGATAAAGTGTGAATGACTCTTAAGATCAAAGAGGGGAGCTTGAGATCATCACCTTACTGATAAGCGACTAAGGAATAATTGATCATAGGATCCACGGTAGGCTCTGAAATTTGAGTATAGACCAAAATTTTGGAGGGTGTTGTAGCCGCTACAACACTTGGCGGCACACTAGTTGAATTTAAAATTCACTGTCTTGGTTTATTTTAGCTCAAGGCCTTGGTCCATCAGAGAGTATTGATTCATCATGCAGATTACTTTGGCTTCCCCACTTACCCCATGGGTAGACATGGTTTCTTGTGTGCCTTTGTAGTTGAACATGACATATGATTAAGATAGATCGCAGTGTTTCGAATTGGGTTTCCCCTTAGCTTCTAGTATCTAGAATATTTCCATATTGACATCAATGACAACCTAGGTCAACAATCTCTCTCTTTGTTATTGATGGCAATATTCTACTTCTCTCCCCCTTTGACATCAATGGGAAAGGAGTGCTCTGGGACTCCCCCTATCAAACTGCTTCCGTTCTTCATGAATGGTAGATCTTCATGGGTCTGTGGCTCCCCCTCTCATAGTGCTTTTCTTCTTTTTACTCAAGATAGAAGGATTGATGCTTTATCATCAATTTGCACATTATTACCTCTTCATGTCTGAGAACCTCTTTATCATGGCTTCAACAATGCTTAAGGATGCTCTACTTCAATGCTTACAATCAGATTTCAAATAGCTATACACCAAGTGTCTAAGTCCACGCTTTTATGCTTCAATTCATATTGCTATCTCCACAGGCAAAATTGAGAGACCTTCATAGTCCGAATCTAGAGAAAAATTCCACTAAGATTGTCTTTCCTGCCATCTTTCTACAGATTTGAGTTTCTTAATGTCTTTCTGCTTCTCTTTAAACCACTGCCATCCAGTGTTCAACATCATTTCATTTGGGTGAAATGGTGAGAGGTTGTGCCTTACTGTTGCTATATTTTCTCAGTGAGGTTGTGCCTTTTGCCATGTCATTTCCCTAGCATATTCAGATATCTAGTCTATGCCTGTATTTTAGATCCAATTATTGATTTTCATCTTCATGCAATGCTTAAGTTTTGTTATATGTTTCTAGCTTCTCTTACTTCAATCTTCATTCCAGATGTATCTATCTGTTTGAAGATTGCCTCTATTAGTGTTCAGAATTTATCTATTCTCTCATTAAATCCCTGCGTTAAGACATAAACTTCTGTGATAACAACACCATAGTTTTTTGTCCTATTTTCTCTAGCATTAGATGACTTTCTCTGTTGCTTCAAATACTACTTAGCGATTAAGTAGAAAGCATATTTAACAACAGTCCAAAGAATGGTTACAGGATCATATTCTTCAATGGAGTACCCCTGAGAAATGATCTTTATCAAAGAATGACTGTTAATATAGTTCAGCAAGAATTTCATAAGGACCCTTTCACTAATAGCTTTAGCAATAATGATCAAGAATCATAGGCTCCCCCTAACTATATGCATCATCTCTTTTGGAAGTCTTCTCATAAAATTCTTAGATTGTCAAAATTCAGGCCAATGACATATGTTGTTGGCTGGAGAGCTCAAGGGACTTTCAGACTGTATTTGCTTCCTTCTCCATACTTGTGTAACTTTCTTATTTAGCATGGTTCTAGCTTGCGTAAGAGCCCAAGTTAAGTTACAATCACGTGCCATATGACCAATGTTATGACACTTGAAGCATTCTACATTTTTCATGAATAAGAATTCATGATTTCTTCCTGCAAAATTGTTTCTTGGAGATTGTTGGGGACTATAATATCTATCTTTATGATATGCTTTACAGTCCTATGCCATGTGACCAAAGTTTGTACAAGAATAACAATAACCAAAAATTGAACTTTGGTACCTAGGAGATGGAGGTTTCCTTGATGTACTTCTGAAGCCTTTCTACCTTGAGATTCTTTGATGATAACCATTGCCTCTTGCCTCTTTGGCATCATCTATATTTCTTCTTGGTGCTAGATTTCTTCTTGGAGCAGGATATCTTCTATTGTAGTCGTGATTTTTCTCCTTGCCTTTACTGGAGCTTGGAGCATCACCATTTATTTTTGGCTTCTTCACATCTCTTTTGTTTAAATAATTTTCATTCTTGTTTGAGGATTCACCTACATATCCAAGACCTGATTTATCAAATGGGAATCTGTGATAGCTGAGCATGTCATCCAAGGCTTGAGAGCTCTTCAAGATTTTGTTCATCTCTTCAACCTTTCTTCTGAGGAAGAAAATCTCTTCTTCCAATATTTCACACTCATTATTCTTCTCGGCAAGTTGTTTCTCAGTTTCTTCCTTGCTACGAGTAGCTTCATCTGCTACTATTTTAAGGGAGATGATATCTGACTTCATTTTGAAGATTTTTTCATCCTTTGCTTTAAGTTGACATATCATGGTGTTTCTTTCCTTTCCTGCTTCATCAACCTATCCTTCTATGACTTCCAATGCTTCCATAGTCTTTTTAGCTCCTTGTGCTTGTTTCCTTGCTTCTTGTAGTTGAGACTTGAGAGAGGAGACCTCTACCTTGTACTGACCAATCACTTCTTCAAGTTTGTTCAAGCTCTTATTCCTTTGTTCAAGTTGACTTGACAAGGTATCTTTCTACTTCTTTGCTTTATTCAGTTGATTTGTCATGGATATGACTTCTTCATGATGCTTCCTTTTGCTTTGATGAAATTCCTTCTTCAGCTTGGCAAGCTCTTCATCCCTTTCTTGTACTTGAAGCCTGATGAGATCAACTTTCTAGAGCTATCTTATTAAGTTTCTCATTTTCCTTTCTAAAATTGCTAATATCTTGCATGGCAGTGATAAGTTGAGGAAGGAGTTCTTCCACAAAATCTTTTTCATTCTCTTCATCTTCTATGTCTATTTTAGCCTTGATGTCATTATTCTCATGTTCAGCTTCTATGATGGGTTCTGGATTTCCTTCTAGATTTCCATCATCTTCTTGATTGATGGTCATGGTCAATGCTCCTTTTGAGTGAAGATCATGAAGTTTGTCCCATATGCCCTTTGATGATGAATCTTTTCCTAGATTGTTCTTTACAGACTCAGATAGCCAATTCAAGATTGCCTTTACTGCTTTTGCATTGTACTCCTTGGATTCTCTATCGATCCTGCTATCATCATTCACTAATTTCCAAATTTCAATGCCTTGAGTTTGTAAGAAATTTCTCATTCTTTCTTCCCATATATTAAAGTTCCCATTAAGCCTTGGAGCCTCCTCAAATTGATTGTCTTCTATTTTAGTAGTAGAGGGAGACACATCCTTAGGAGGATTGGAGACTTTCTTCCTTGACTTCGCCATTTTTGTTCTAAAGGTCAACCTCCAAGCTGTTAAGCTTTGAATGAAGGTATCGTCTCGGATACCAACTGTTGGAAATTCTAAGAGGGGGGCTGAATCAGTATTTCATTTTCCGACTGTTGTTTTACCAGTTAAAAAATATATATTCAGTACACTAGATGAACAACAAGAATAAATGCTTCTATTAATATAAACTATGCAGTAAAATAGATACATTATATAGATGGTTGCAATCAGTTGCCAAGCACCAACTTTGACTTTGGTGAGGCTCCAACCTCCAGAGCTCCAACTCTATTTCACCAAGGTACTAATCTTGGACAGAGGAGCACCAACTCCCAAGGACTTCAATCCTTTCATTTCCTGAGACACCAGTCCCAAGGACACCTATCCTTCCTACTTCTGAGGCATCAATCCCAAGGACTCCAATCCTTCTTAATTCTGAGGCATTAGCCCCAAGGGTTCTGACCCAATCTTGTCAAAGCACATATGATAGTAATGTTCTGCTCCCAGAACTCTTCTATACTAAGTTTTGTCTATTTATAGCTTCACTATAGTCTCTCTGCTACAAAATCAATGACAAAAAGTATTCTTATGAAAAAGTCTTTACAACTCTGCACACTGCACACACATAGTCTCCAATAGCTTTCATGCTCTCTGATAATGTCTTCACACAGCTTTAGTCAGTCTATTGTTAATTGCACTAACCTCTGTATAAAAAAGAACTTCTTGTTCAAGATTATGTTCTCTGTTCGCTATTTCTCCCCTTCAACTATCTGCTGTCCTGTTGGCCCTTTGACCCTCTTTCTGTTCTGCTGGATCCTCTCACTGCCTCCGTCTCCTCTAGCTTATTTTCAACAGCATTTAACAACCTTCAACAACATTCGACCACATATTATTCTCTATTTTTCCTCCTTCTATTTGTTCCCCATGCCTCTGTTTTTTTCCCAGTTTCCTCTCTTCACTGGCCCTTTAGCTTCCTCCTTAGTCTCTATGGTTTCCTCTGTCTCTTCATGCTCACCAGCACTCCTGAGACATGTTGATTCAACGGTGAGGACCGAATCATGCATAGAGAACACATATTCAAAAGATTGTAACAGTGCTCTCCTTTTTTTTTAATGATGGCAGGCATACACAGAGTCAGCATAGTTTAACAGACAACCACATCCCAATCGCAATTGCAATCGGCTTGATTCAACCTCTTGAACTATTGTTCAGGCCTCTTGAAATATTCAGAGTGTTTTTGTATAGACTTTTTGCGTCAAAGGCCCGCGCATGACAAATATCAAAGAGATTTTTTTTATTTTTATTTTCAAGTTCACAAGTCGTGAACTGCTATTTCTTCGTGATATAGATGCTCGAGATCAATCCACTAAATGAAGTGTCTCAGCTCATCTATATATATATATATATATATATATATATATATATATATATATACATATATATGACTTTTGCAAATCACCAAAGGACACGTTCCTTAGGTGGAGGGGCTGACTTATGAGTTTTCCTCATTTAAAATATATAACTTGGAGAGTCTTCAATTGTAGACTTATGCTCACGGAACCCATATAAATAAACATGGTATATCCATATGGCAGTCCCACATGCCACGTCATCCTTTCATCTCAATTGCCACTTTCGGAGGTTCTTCTACAAGTCGAGCCTAAAGCATTGCCTATGGTCGATGGCCGATACCAGATGCGATATTACATTAAACTGTTTATAATAGGTTTGTCGGGTCCACAGTTCTATCACAATCGGCGTTTTCATGTGGCAAAGCTTTATGGCTTGCAGTATAGTGACGGACGCGACATTACAATAGGCACGATATAATAGGATCATTGGGTCCGTAATTGTATATCGCAATTGGAGGTTTTAATGTGGCAGGGCCTTTACCACTCGCGATACATAATCCCGACATGGCAGACACAATATTAAATTGCAACATATTGCAATCGTCCCATGGGTCCGCATATATATTATCGCAATCGGAGGGTTTTGGGGGTGACAACCCCTTTGAACTTTGCGATATATATATTGCTCTACTACTTTAACTTTGTTTATATGTTCCTTCGCTTATGCTCCGCTTATACACCTTACTCTTGGCATATGTGATAGCTCTACTCCTTCGATAGTACTTCCTTTGGCATTGTTGCTCCGATGGCTATTAATGCATATATAGATCTCTTTTGGCCTCCGATAGCTCCCAATTGTGTAATCTGCTTCCTTTGATGGCTCTGTTTTGGCATATATATATGTTATGTATATACCGCTCCTCCATTTGCTCTGTTTTCTCTGTTTACTCCTCTTCCTTGGCATATGTATAACATATATGTATGCTCTATTCTACTTGCTCTCTTTGCTCCTGTAGCTCCTCTGGCTTGGCAATGTCTTTCAAAGACCTCCTTGCATATAGGAATGCCTCTCTTGCTCTAATATCTTGTGATATGCTTTAAGCTACCTCCTTTGGTAGCTCCTCTTGCTTATGGCTTGGCCATCTCGATGACCTTGCTCCTGTCTCTCCATGGATCTACTCAGGTTCGCCTTGGCTTCTAGTATCTATAATATTGCCATATTGACATCAATGACAACCTAGGTCAACATTAAGATACTAGTTATAAAAGAATTCTCCTTATGTCTTGTTGGCAACTTAATTTGCCTCCTTGATCTCCTGAGTGGTGGAGTGGCTTCAAACCTATTTTGATCATCACTTGGTGGGCATGTCTTGGCAACTGCATCTGTACTGTCCAGTTCATTTTTCTATTGTTGTTGCTTCTCATGGTTGTCTCCTCTTTCATCACTCCCTTCTTCCATCAGCAAAGGCATGTGTCACTCTTCATTGGCACTCTCATGGTTTCCATCATTACACTGCTCATGAAATACTACATATCTACTTGCAAAGACTTTATGCTTAGAGGGATTAAATAATTTAGCTTTAAAATTTGTACAATACCAAAAAAAAATCATTTAATGGCCTTTGAATCCACTTTCTTCCTATCCTCCTCTGGAACATGAGCAAAGGCTTTGGAGCCAAAAACTCTTAAATGACTAATAACATGCTTAAAACCTAGTAAAGCTTCAAAAGGAGTTTTAAAATCAAGACTTTTTGTTGGACTCCTTTTTTTCAAATGCACTGCAATATTTATTGATTCAACCGAAAATCCATTAGATAGATTCTTATGTTTTAGCATGCTACAAGGACACTCCATAAGGGTTCTGTTTTTCCTCTCTACAACCCCATTCTGTTGAGGAGTGTGGGGTACTTTGAACTGCTACAGTATCCCATGGTCTTTACAGTATTTGATGAAGCCAACCTTCTTGTATTCTCCCCCTTGGTCCGAGCGGAGAATCATGATGAATTTTCATGTCTACTTCTCAATCATGCTTATGAACTCTTTAAAGTATTCAAAAGTATCACTCTTTTTCCTTAGAAAATATACCCAAGTGAATCTTGTACAACCATGAACAAATAGTAAGAAATAATAGGCACCTCCAAATGACCTTGTCTGCATTGGCCCACATAAATCATTGTTCACTAGCTCTAGTATATCTCTCTTCTTTTTATCTACATTTATAGGAAACTCATCTTTGTGCGATTCCCAAGAGCACATGCTTCACAATCAACATGAACATTCTTTAAAATAGGTAGAACATTGACCATACCTCATTTTTGAAATAGTAAAAGGTCATTGAAATTAATATGGTCGAATCTTTGATGCCATAAATCATCTGCAGTCATAGCTAATGATGTCAATGCTTGGTGTGGCGCACTTCTCATATTCAACTTGCACATACCTCCCACATGAACACCTGATGCAATTAGCTTCATATGATCCAGTAGACCTTTAATAACAAAATAAGATTTTAAAAACCCTACCTTAAGGTTCTGATTTGTTATCATAGAAACATAGATCAGATTCTTTTTTATTTCCGGTACATAGATTACATTTTGAATATGCCTAATATTTCCATTGGGCAAAACGACGGGAACATTAACATATCCTTTTATTTGGTACCCTCTGTCATCACCAAGATCAACGTTTACTCCACTGCTGGTCTCTTTAAAATTTTCAAACCAATGCTTGTTTCCTGTCATGTGGGTGGAAGCTCATTAGTCCATAAACTAAGTTTCTTCTTCATCATCCTTAGCATAAAATGCAGAATCATATACAAACATTTTGATATTCTGATTCTATTCTTCATCAGCAAAATGACGTGCATGCTTCTTGTGTCTCTCTTCACCTTCATCAAACTTCTTCTTCTAGCAATATTTAGCTATGTAGCCAACTCTACTACAATAAAAACATTTGGGTCATGAATCACTTCTGTTTGAGGGCATATCTTGAGGTGATTTTCTATGTGGTGTACTTTCGCCTTTTTGTCTTGCATTTTCCTTTGCTCTGAAGGGCTCCTTTTTTGCCATTAGAGCAAGATCTGAACTCTAGGGTATCAAGGTCATCCGCCTTTCCTCCTTTTGCATTAGGATCCCTGCCAATTCTTCAAACTTGGCAGCGTTCTCTCTCGCATTCAAGCCAATGATAAAATTTTGATAGTTGTCAGTCATACCATTCATGGTAATGGTGACAAAATCAATGTCTGCATTGTTTCGTCAATGTTGCCTAGCTTATTTTTGAGCTCCTTGATATGGGAGATGAATGTCATTACTGATTCATTCTCTTCCATTTTAATGGAGATAACATTGCTCTTTAGAAACAACAAGTGATTTGTATTCTTTATCTTGTACAAGTCTTTGAGAGTTGTCCAGATGTCTATTGCAGATTTGCATTCTCGGATATGAGGAATAATGCAATCTTTCATAGACAATTTAAGCAACACCTTCGCTTTATTCCCCATTTTTCTCAGTCCTGGATTGTTGTTGTTATTCCACCTGTAGCTAGGGTCAGCTTCAACTCATCACCGGTTGCAATTGCACATGCGTTTTGCCCCTCCAACAGTGTCTTCAACTTAAATTTCCAGTTGGAATAATTGGATCCGTCAAGCTTATTTCTCTCGTTCTGGTACACCTCTGCCATCTCGGTATTCATCTTGACACTTTAAAAAAAAATTCCGACCTCCATCAATTAAAAAACCATATCTACCCCAAATCCACAACAAAGATCCGAGCGAATTACAGCCCTTGCATTTGCTAGATCAATGACAATGCGAACAAAAGGAATTTTCTTTTTCTCAAGAAGAAGAAACAAAAACATTGCGTGATCGGGAAAAGAAATGCAGCACACCTAAAGGGCCACGATTTACTGATTCTCCTATCGTATGGGGAAGTCGAGTTTCTATAGCAACTTGGTTGATCGGGCCTCCCTAGAATTGCTAACTCGTGTTGTGGGCCATTGATGCTCCATCTCCAACACGCAACACTCCAACAATACCGCAGTGATTCTGCCACACAACACTCCAATAATACTAAAGTGTAGCCGTTGTGTTAAATCCAGTTTTACAACAATGGCGCGTTTCTTAGAAAAAAATGTTGCATTGATTTGCAATGCATTAAGTCAATACCGATCGGCTTGGTCCTCACCTCCTAACCTGCGTCGATCCCTCAATTTGGCGCTGATCCCTCAAACTGGAGTTGATCAGCAGTTACACGCAGATCCAATTTATCTCAGATCTCCCCAGTCGAATGCATGCAACAAACTTGCAGTAATTCACCAGCAGCTCTGCAGCAATTCACGAAACCATCGATGCCAACTTGGCCCTCACACAGCATGGAGTTTGCAGCTCTAACTTATACTTCACGCCCAGATTGCGCCAAGCTCAATTGAATGAAAAAAATATGTACGACGCTGATCCTATCCCTCGTGTTGGACCAAATCCTCACACTAGCTTCTTAGTCACGAATCTAAGGCCACATGTTTCCCACCACAGAAACTGTTGTCACTGGGGTTCCCTCGTCAATTGTCAAGAAAGCACAAAACATATGTCCACAACAGATCGTAATTCTTTAACCTAATCACTGGAAAACCCTCACTTGACGACACACAGGCCTCTTATCACCCACTCTACTATGATATCATGATAAAAATAGAAGAATCAAATTTATTATTCAAACGGGGCAGCTCACAAGTGAGGAGCTTCACCAGGAGACTCCCTCAGCAAAATGCTTTACATCTAAATCACATTACAAGTTATGAATATATAATAAACCTTACCAATCATGAATATATAATAAACACTCAAATAGGTCAGTTAAAACAAATACATAAGAAATAAGAACTAATTCCTAATCTAAATATATAATAAACACTCAAATAGGCAAGTTAAAACAAATACATAAGAAATAAGAACTAATTCCTAATCTAAGACTCCAGTGAACCGACTCTTTCCTAACTTACATTTCTCCATTATCTGCAACAGTATTATCTACAACAGTATTGATGTTGTGTCATGATCATAAAAATTCGGTACTCACTTATCCCTTACCTCAGAGACCAGCTCGTCGGCACATAACTGCTAATTTCGTTGGACTACCCCGTAGAGAACCCCCAAATTCGTTGATCGACCCGCTCCAACAAGCTGGTTTTGAACCTCCAACATTTTTTGGTTGTATCCCTGCAACTATTGAGCATTACATTCTAGAATACCAGAATTTGGTATTAGAAATCCTATGCAGTAGTTATGGCAATCAAAATTCTGGTTTCTGAGCATCTTATTTTTTTTTAAGAAAGCAATAACTTACAGAGATGAAACCCTAAAGAGATTTTTGAAAATTTTATATTTTAAGCACTAAAAGAATTTAGTATAGCACTACAGGCCATCATAAAGAATAATGGAGTACCAAATTTTTATGATCAGACACAACATCGATACAAGGATGTTCGGGTCAGTTATACCTCCTATCACGCTCACTTTCCCCATACCTACTGGTTTTGAAGCACAAATACTAGGTTTCGTCTATTATGAGAAGAACACTATAAACTAAAAATTGATATTTAAATCTTCCATTACTTACCTTACCGTGATAGTGATATTCTATACTAAACATAAAAATCACATAATCCCCTAACGCGAAACATAATTATAAATATGATCATAAATTATAATAATGAGACATATTATGTTAATATTTTCAATTAATATAAATCGGTTCTATAAAAAACAATAGTAATGATACTCCATACTAAATCTAAAATATCCTGGTTCTCTAAACTTGAAAAATAATTATAAATATGATCATAAATTATAATAATAATAAAAAATTATACTAATATTTTCAATTAATTTACATTTGTTCTATAAAAAAATTAATGCGAATGATAAAATTCTTTATTCAATTTTCTAAATATAAATTTATGTACTATCTTCAAATAAAATAAAAGATTATTTACTTGACAAACTTGTAATTTTATATAGAATTAGTTGAATAACGAAATTTATTTATTCAAATCTTCTTGCATGAGTCCATGTACCATCTTTTAAATTAAATAAAATTTTATTCTATTTAAAATTTTATAATACACTTTCTCTTTCATGAATATAACTTTTAAAACTATACAATTTCTTTTAAATATATACAGTATTTATAAGTTTTAAAACCAGCTTTTAATCAAAAGTTCACGAGGCTCTTTATTTTAGGAATATATAAATAAATTAAAAATAAATAAATAACTCAACTGCGTCATATTTGAAACTAAACCCTCTTACGAATTCATCCTGCTTGGGGTTGGTACTTCGACAATTTCCATATATTGGCTCAGAGGTAACGAACAATTTTCTATGAAAGCGTAATCTTAATGATAGATGAAAAAACCAAAGTCAAAATGATTAATACTATAACATTCTTATCATGGTTGTTAAATTTATAAATTAGGAATGTTCCCGTATGTCCAATCTTTCATTTTACAAACTGATGGGTTTTTATAGTGATGAGGGAACCGAGTGAATACACTATACATTCTTAATCTTAAATAGTGATGCATATTTAAAAAGTAATTCTGTAATTTGCTGTTTAGTAGTTTTTTTTAATTATTTTGAGTTTTTTTATTATTAAAAATATGGTAAAATAATTTTTGGTAAATTATGGTTTGTTGTTATTTAAAATGAGCTTTTAATTTTATATATAAATTTAACATTTTAAGAGTTCACAATTCAAATTCATGGATCCAATAAATCTCTACAAGATTTTAGATAAATTCTACCAAAAAATATGTCAAAAAAGTCCAAAAAATATCACAAATAGATTACTACTTTTGTATGTTAGCTTGATTGTTTTTTCATTGTTTTTTTTCTTTTTTAACTTCACAATATAGATAATGTTTTCTTTGCTAATTTCACAATATAAATAAAAAAATTATTTTTTTATTATTTCAAATATAATTTTAAATGCATAAATATATTAACAAGTATAATATATTATTTATTATTTTATAATTTTGATATAATTTTTTATATATTGTATTTTTATGTTTTTCTTTTTTATGTCAAGTGAGTCTTCAAATGACTTGCATGCTTGTGGCTTTAGAAGCTACAACCAGGGGCATTTAGGCCATAGTGGATTCCACCATGGGTGGGCCACATCCCTTAGCATGACTAGATTTTTTACCTTTACACCCTTAAGTTATAGTGTGAGTGCCTTAATAGAACACCCTTTACACCACGAAGTGTCTTAAGAGTCAATGGACTACTTTTTATGTTTTTTAATTTATCTTTCATTTTAGTATTTTCATTTTTTTTTGCTTAGTTATATATTTATATATATCTAGTTGGTTGACTTATGGGAATTTGAACCTAAAATCTCATGGAACATAACACTTGATTATCAAAACCATTATCAATTGAACTACCCCATCAACTTAATTATATTTTTCATTATAACGAGCAATTGCCCCAAATGTTGCAAAGAAAACGTCGTAAGGCGGTAGCATATGGAAGAAGAGCATAGATGAAGAGAGATGTGATATGTTATGTGATCTAGGTACAAGGAAAATTTTAAGGATGGAAATTTATCTTAAATTTTAGAAACCTTGGTGAATCTTACTAGTCCCTAACATGAAAACTATAAAATGTTTAGCGATATGTTTGTAAAATTCTTCAAATCTCTAATGATTTTATATAGTTTCTATAAAAATTTGTCCATTGTTCTTAAGGTAAAATAACTTTATTGTTTAAAATTTGGCCAAATTATTTTTAGGAAAAATGGAAACTGACGAATCCTTTTTCTGGAAAAAAACATAGAAAATTAGCCCACCAATGAATATTAGCCCATAAAATTTTCCCTATCTAGGTTTGTTTAGTTTAGAACTATTTCCTTCAGAACATAAATTACTACCTATAACAACAGGTAATAAACTAATTCAACTTTACAACATATTTAATTTGACTCAAGAAATCTCTACTCTTCTCAACATAAAGACATGGTACAAGATGTTTTGTGACATGCTAAAAGAAAAGCGTAGATGGCCCATGGTTGAAGAAACATTTCATGGTCACCCCCAAAATAGTTAAGAAATATTCATCGGTTAGGAAAAGAAAATTTGAAGTTATTTGACAGTCACCATCAAACAAGAATTGACCCTACAAATAATATGACATGTGAGAAATCTGCCAATCCACCACTAATGCTACAAAAAATTCCCATGTATCATTTAAAATGCATTTGGTACAAAGAAACACAAGAAATATCTCACAAGTGATGTCATTCATTTTAACTTCAAGCACTATTGTCCGACATGAGGCATGTACACTGTGAGCCTATTATATGAAAGATCTAGTTGTTGTAACTTCACACATTTCCTTAGAGTTACACATATACAATCTGATCACTAGTTCACTCCATATGAAACTCAATGTGTGTTTCTGAGGAAAATATTTTCGAATTATATCAATTTTCTAGTTATAATTTATCCAATGACTCCAAATACATGTATTGCATTTCAATTGACACGAAAAACTACATAGATATTAAGACACTAGCATCTTACAATGTTGACACTATAAGAACTGCCATCTCATTTAAAAATATCACAAATTTTCTATTCTCATTATTCAAATGAAATTCAATAGGTTGTAAGACAAGATAAGGCTGAAAAGAAATAATTATTGTTTCAGAGACAATGAATAATTGATATAGTAATGGAGCCAGTAAATGTGACATCAGAACTAGTTGTAGTCAGAAAAGTTTTGAATAGGTTCCATTGTTGCAATGGAAACATCCTGAAGGTGGAGAAAAATAAACACATGAAATGAGAGTCCTAAAAAAAATCATTTCCTCTTAAGTGCCTATTCATGGGGAAAATATGCAAGATCCATATAACTTACCTTGACAAAGATGAATCAGTTAGCTTCTCGCTTCACTATAGTAGCATCAACTAGATCTATTCTAGCCAACACTTCTACACTTGGGATTCTCCTACCATAAATAAGCGACAAAAACCTTATCTGTTTGAAAAATGAGAACTAAAAAACAACTAATGATACAAAATAAATGCTGACAAAAGCATGGGTTAGTTGATATGTTCTTAAAAGTATGTCCACTTTATACGTCATGTCACAATTAAAGTTACACTTGATGGCCAATATCTTCAGCTATAGGAATGGTGCCATCAATATGAAGCTGCAAAGAAGATTTACACTACACAAAACAGAGGTTTAGACATCACAAAGAGATTAAATTTGATATGCAAAATTATGACGTAAAAATAGCTAAAGTATTCTTAAAAAATTTTGAAGGCTAGCAAAAATATACGTTGTTGCCTCTTAAGTGCCTATTCATGGGGACAATATGCAGGATACATATAAGTTACCCTATGAAAGATGAATCGGTTAGTTACTTGCTTCACTGTAGTAGCATCAAATGCATTTATTCTAGCAAATAATTTAGCGCTTGGGATTCTCCTATGATAATTAAGCAATAACACCTTTATCTATTCAAAAAATGAGAACTAAAAATCAATTAACAATACAAAATAATGATTGACAAAGGCATGGGTCAATTGATATTTTCTTAAAAGTATTATCCACTTTCTAAAAGTGCGTCACAATTAAAGCTATACCTGACAATCAATAGCTTCATAGATGAAGAGAGATTTGATATGTTATCAGATCTAGATGTTGTCTAGTTTGGAACTATTTCCTCTGCAAAATAAATTACTAGCTACCTCTAACAACAAGTAATGAATTAATTTAACTTTTCAATATATTTAATTTAACTCGAGAAATATCTATTCTTCTCAACAGAAAGACATGGTACAAGATGTTCCATGACCTTCTAAAAGACAAGTGTAAATGGCCCATGGTTGAATCAACATTTCATGTTCAACCCCAAAACAGTTAAGCAATATTCATCAGCTAGGAAAATAAAATTTGAAGGCATTTGACTAATCACCATCTTTTACTTGAAACAAAATCTAACCCTACAAACAATATGACATGTGAAAAATATTCCAATCCTCCACTAATGCTGCAAACAATTCCCATGTGTCATTTAACATGCATTTGGTACAAACAAACAGAAGAAATATCTCATAAGTGATGTCATTAGTTGTAACTTGAAGCACTATTCTCTAACATGAGGCATGTTCCTTGTGAGCTTGTTATATGAAAGGTCTAGTTGTTGTAACTTCACTCATTTCCTAAGAGTTACAGGTATACTACCTGATCATTAGTTTACTCCATATGGTATACTCAATATATGTTTTTTAGGAAAATAATTTCGAATCATCTCAATTTTCTAGTTATATTTTTACAATGACCCTAAAGAAGTGCATCACATTTCGATTGACACAAAAAAATTCATAGATATTAAGACACTAGTAGATTACAATGCTGACACTATAAGAATTTCCATCTCATGTAGAAAACAATCACAAATTTTGTATTCTCATTAGTCAAATTAAATACAATAGGTTGTAAGTCAAGATAAGGTTGACAAGCCATAATTATTGTCTAGGGGAAATGGAATAATTTCTCTATTAATGTAGCCAATAAATGCAACATCAAAAGTAGTGATAGTCAAGAATATTTTGAACAGGTCCCATTGTTGCAATGGAAACCTCCTGTGGGTGCAACAAAATAAACTCATGAAATGAAACTCCTACGAAAAAAGATTTATTCCTCTTAAGTTCCTATTCATGGGGACAATATGCAAGATCCATATGACTTACCCTGTCAAAGATGACTTGGTTAGCTACTCTCTTCATTGTAGTAGCATCAACTACATCTATTCTAACAAGAAATTTTGCACTTGTGATTCTCCTACCATAAATAAGTGACAACAACCTTATCTGTTCGAAAAATAAGAACTAAAAATCAATTAATGATACAAAACAAATGTTGAAAAAAGCAAGAGTTAGTTAATATCTTCTTAAAGTTATTGTCCAACTTCTATATCATATCACAATTGAAGCTATATTTGACAACGAATATCTTCCGCCATAGGACTAGTGCCATCAATATGAATTTGCAAAGAAGATTTCAAATGCACAAAATATAAGTATAGAGATCACAAAGAGATTAACATTGATATGAAAGATTATGATGTAAAAATAGCTAAATTATTCTTAAGAAATTTTGAGGGCTAGAAAAAATATGCATTGTTGCCTCTCAAGTGCCTATTCATCAGGACCATATGCAAGATCCATATAACTTACCCTGTCAAAGATGAAGCAATTATCTACGCGCTTCATTATAGTAGCATCAACTACATATATTCTAGAAAGCAATTATGCACTTAGGATTATCCTACCATATGTAAGCAATAACAACCTCATCTATTCGAAAAATGAAAACTAAAAATAAATTAAGGATAAAAAATAAATGTTGATGAAGGGATGGGTCAATTGACACTTTCTGAAATCATGTCACAATTAAAGCTATACCTGACAACCAATATCTGCATAGATGAAGAGAGATATGATATGTTATGTGATCTAGATGTTGTCTAGTTTGGAACAATTTTTTTTGAAACATAAGTTACTACCTCTAGCAACAAGTAATAAATTAATTTAACTTTAGAATAGATTTAATTTAACTAGATAAATCTCTACTCTTCTCAATAGAAAGATATTGTACAAGATGTTCCGTGGCCTACTAAAAGACAAGTGTAGATGGCCCATGTTTGAAGCAACACTTCATGTTTAGCCCCAAAACAATTAAGAAATATTCATCGGCTAGGAAAAGAAAATTTGAAGGAATTCAACTAATCACCATCTTCTACTTGAAACAAAATCTAACCCTACAAACAATATGACATGTGAAAAATATTCCAATCCGCAACCAATGATGCAAACAATTCCCACCTATCATTTGACATGCATCTAGTGCAAAAAGCACAAAGAAATATCTCATAGGTGATGTCATTCGATATAATTTGAAGCACTATTATCCGACATGAGGCATGTTCCCTGTGATCCTGTTATAGGAAAGGTCTAGTTGTTGTAACTTCGCAAATTTCCCTAGAGGTACAGTTATACTACCTAATCAACTGCATATGACATTCAGTGTGTGTTTTTGAGGAAAATATTTTCAAATGATCTCAATTTTCTACTTATAATTTATACAATGACCCCAAAGAAGTGCATTGCATTTCAATTAACACGTAAAACTATATAAATATATTAAGGTACTAGCATCTTACAATGCTAACACTATAATAACTTCCATCTCATTTAAAAAAAATCACATTTTTTATGTTCTCATTATTCAAATTAAATGAAATAGGTTGTAAGTGAAGATAAGTTTTACAAGCAATAATTATTGCTTCAGGGACAATGAATAATTGATCTAGTAATGAAGCTCGTAAATAAGGCATGAAAACCAGCTATAGTCAGGAATGTTTTGTATAGGTCCCATTGCTATAATGGCAACATCCTGTAGGTGAAAAAAATTAAACTCATGAAATGCAAGTTTTAAAAAATTAGATTGTTGCCTCTTAAGTGCCTATTCATGGGGACAATATGCAAGATCCATATAACTTACCTTGTCAAACATGAATCATTTAGCTACTTACTTCACTATAGTGGCATGAACTGCATCTATTCTAGCAAACAATTCTACACTTAGGATTCTCCTACCATAAGTAAATGACAAAAACCTTATCTGTTAAAAAATGGGAACTAAAAACCAATTAACGATACGAAATAATCGTTTAAAAACCCATGGGTCAGTTGATATCTTCTCAAAATATTGTCCACTTTCTACATCATGTCACAATTAAAGCTATAGTTCATGGCCAATATCTTTAATTATAGGACTGGTGTCATCAACATGAAGGTGCAAAGAAGATTTCAACTGCACAAAACATAAGTCTAGACATCACAAAGAGATTAACTTTAATATGCAATATTATGATGTAGAAATAGCTAAAGTATTCCTAAGAAATTTTGAAGGGTCACAAAAATATACATTGTTTCCTCGTAAGTCCCTATTCACGGGGACAATATGTAAGATCCATATAACTCACCCTATTAGAGATAAATCATTTATCTACTCACTTCACTGTAGTAGCATCAACTACATCTATTCTAGCAAATAATTTTGCACTCGAGAGTCTCCTACCAAAAGTAAGTAACAATAATCATCTATAGTGAAAAATGAGAAATAAAAATCAATTAATGATATAAAGTAAACATTGACAAAGACATTAGTCAATTGATATCTTATTAAAAGTATTGCCCACTTTCTATAATCATGTCCCAATTAAAGTTATACCTAACAACCAATATCTTCAGCTATAAGACTAGTGCCATCGATACAAAGTTGTAAAGAAGATTTCAACTACAAAAAACAAAAAAAAATCGAGACATCACAAAGAGATTAACTTTGATATGCAAAATTATGATGTAAAAATAGGTAAAGTATCCTTAAGAAATTTAGAAGGTTGACAACAACATAACGCTAAGGGACTATCTACTATGAGCAAAGGTAGCATTGTCATGATATTCTTGATGCAGTTTAGTAGAGAGCATGGTTTCCAACATGGTCTAGAGGGATTTCAAGCAATGGTTGAAAATTTTTAATTACCAACTCTAAAATAGGTACAAAAACAAAAACTTAGATGAAGTAAACATAATACAAAGAAATACACAAGTACATAAACTCAAATTAGGTAAACATGGAAAATAATGTTTGACTAGTAATTAATCACCAATTAAAACTACATTCACTAAAGCTTGATCATAGATCATGGATGTCAAAAGGGTAACATGATTCCATACCTGTGTAGAAAGCCACAGGTAACTTTCAGTTTTATATAGACTTTCCACTTTATTTTTTCTAGATTCCCATGTAGCCAAGCCATGTCTAAAGCTATTGCTATGTTGGCTTGTGGCTTATAGTCCCTAATTTTGAATCTCTTGTCAGCTAGATCTAGGACTCTTCTCTTCAAGATGTTCGTAGAATCAATGTTATGTATGTTGAATTCTTTGGGGCTATGATTCATAGCACCATTATGCAACAAGGATAGAAAAACCATACTTATGCCCCTTGAATCTTTGTTCCAAAGGCACAAGACAATAGGTTCCTTTAAAATTTTAATGCAAATCAAAGGCAATGTGTTCACTTACTATGTTATTTATTGGAGTCTATTATTTTAGAGGTGGGTGTTGTGATAACCATACAAATGTTCATCAACAAATCTTTAATTATGTTGTTGCTAGTAGCTTCTCATAGATATTTGTATTACCAACCAAACTTGCAGTGCACATAATTGTAAGAGTAAGCTTATTTAATCATGCAAACTCATGAAAGTGCAATAAGTTAGCTCAACACATTTGAAAGATTAAATATTTTTTAATACCACATTCATACCCAAAAATTGATCACGAAGGAAAACATAAATATTGAATCCATCCATCTAGATAAGGTCGTCTTAACATTAGGTGGGCATAAACTAGTTTAGATAGAAGGAAAATTCAAAAAAGCACTAACATAGTCATAGGCCAAGATAGGTTGTTTAAGTTCCCCATCCTAAGAATGTCTCATGACTCTTTACACGTCATATGTTGTTGTAGGGTTTGAAGTTATAAAAGTAAAACCACAAAGGGTGAAATTGGGAGTGGACCAAAACTATCCAAAAACACTGATAAGAAAACTAGTTTATTAAGAAGAGACTTTATATATGCATTATTATTTTTATCTATTAGTCCCACCAAGTTTAAGTTCAATAGGGGTTTCATTTTTCCATTCAAATTATTTATCTAATTATCAAGGTTCTAAGAAAGAGTACTCTAAATTTAAAAGCATTGAAATATCAATTTTACAAATTTTGAAAATACGCCTATATTTCCTACACCCTAACCCTATGCTTCTTAACAAAATAATTACTCAAATACCTAACAATATTGACAATCATCAACAATTATATCTACTATATAGTTTCCACTATGTCCTCTCTAAATGCTATACCAAAAACAATGAAACAAAAACACGAAGGACAAGGGTGATGGCGTAGGAAACTCTAAATTTTTAAATGTGACTCTGCACGAAAAAAAGAAGTTAAAGGGATCCAAACATTCCTTCAATTGGAATGAGAAGTGCGAGACAACAATCACACTTTTTTCCTCACTAAAACTATTGTAGTTGTTTCACACTGTTGTCCGAAGCTCCTCCATTTATTACTTTGATGTTGGCGTGGATATGTTGTTTTTGTCGCAGCACAGGACTTGGTTGCATTGAGGCCATGTCACATGGGAAAATGTATAAAATTATTAATGTAAAGTCTCAGTTTCTAGGTCGAAGAGCGCCATATCAGCTATAGCCACTTCACTTTCTCCAACTTTTCCTTGCTTCACTTCTTTCCTCGACCTCGATCCGAGGTTCTTAGGATTTCCAATTATTGTTCTTGAACACTGCTCTGTATCTTGTTACCTGCATGTGGTTCTTTTGTTCGAAATATATACGATGGATTGAATTGAATTGAATTCGATAGCAATGTCTGTCGAGAATTATTAATGATGGGTGATTCTATGAGAAGGGTTTGGGTTTGGTCCTTTAGTATGAAGTTCCACTGTGATGTCAGGTTATGATTTTCATGCTTGGGAATGATGAATAATGTTATTTTTTTATTGAGTATTCTGATGAGGATGACGATGAGTTGCAAGGCATAGTAACAATGTGTGATATCTCAGAGGAGTGTAAGCATCAAGCATTCCACGAGATCATTCGTTGGATTTTCATAGAATTATAATAATGTGTTTGAAGTAGCACAATGTATGTGAATACATCTTGCAAGTTAATGATTACATTTTATGCCGCAGTATCAATATCCACAATCAACTTACCTTGTTCGTTATCGATCGTAGTAATTTCTTTATTATAAGTTTGTGATTGCATTTTGCTTATGGTTGCTTCATCCTGATCCAAATTGTCATCCAAATATGAGGTTCGCAGCTTCAATATTATTGATTTTCATCGTTATTTTGTTTTCCAATGTTATTGAGTTCAAAATCTTAGAAAGCAATTATTTTATGTCCTATGACTTATCAATTCTGTGAAACAACTTAAATTTTATGGAACTGTTAGGAATCAAGACGACTGATAAATTTTATTGCCCTGAAATCTACCTATTAAATGAAAGTAGTTAAGTATGATTTGGATGTTTGAATCACAATAGGAAAATTTGAATATGTTGTATCGGTAGACCTCATTTGCTTATGATATTATAAGTATGAGGTTTCTCTAAAGTAAATACACATGGGAAAAAAATCTATTAACCAAACTGGTGAATGTGCAGCTGATTCAGGTTGAAAAATTTCCTATAGATTTGGGATTCGAACCTTCAAGTTTATTATGATTAAGGTAGAGCTTAAAAAAATAGATTCCTTGAGCCTTCGAAACTATCCCATAAGATTCCTCTCAGACCATTCTCAGACAGATCCAATTCTTGACGATTGTGAAGATATGATAGAAATGGAAGAACAAAACCACTGAGCTTATCATTGTTGAGACACAACATCTTAAGCTTCCTGAACATCCTAAATGACAAAGGAATAGAGCAAGTTTATTTTTCGAATCTCATCGGAAGAGGTTTTTCATTAGTTACGCCGTAAGGCGTTTCCCTTTGAAATGAACCCCCCAAATGCCTTTGTGTCTTAATCGTAGCTGTTAGATGTAATTTTAGACGATTGAAGAGAAATCAGCCATCTAATTAATTAGGCCGATAGGCCTTTCTCTCAATGCAAAGATGGTAAACTGCCCTTCTCTCTCAAAATCCAAGCACTTCAAATGCGGAGATCGTCAAACACGCACAACCTTATAGTGCTCTTCAACTGCGGAGATCGTTAACCCCTAACACAGAAGCCTAATTCAGTGCATTCAAGCAGTCGGCAGGAGCCTTATTCTAGCGGGGAAGATCCGAGCATATACATCGTATACTTGGTTTTAATCTTGTTAGAGATTTATGTTCACACTCTCGCCATTCTGCCATTCTGCACACAAGCGACGAACCAATCATCTCTCAATCAAACGACCTTATCATCTGGAGTGGTACCTGATCAGTACGACCTTGTATTGTTGATGCATGGTTTGCTCCATTCTCGTTGTGTTTTATTTGCTCTGCAAAATAAATCATTTACCCATTTACGGTGGCCATGGATAAAGTTGGGCTGCACAGCTAACTGTATTGTTTTTGGAGTATTTCTAGTTTTGTTGCAGAAACCTTGAATTCGTACAATTCACATCTTTGGGGGAAATATTGATATCTACGTCTTTGGGTAAATATTAATCTCTAATGAACCCAGTATTCAGAAGATAGAGGGTATAGTTACCACTGTGTTCCTTTGAATGGAATGATTTTCTGTTGTAATTGTTGTATTGGGCTGACATGTTAATAGACCTATAGAAAGCTTTGATGCGGTTGGAGGTGAAGAATTGTGGTAAATTAAAGTAGGTCATTTTTTCTTTTGCATCATGAGAAATAGCCATGTTAGCTTTAGTTTTATCCGAAGGTCTGTTTGTTTACAGGCCCTTGGCAGCAGTCAGCAGCCCTCGCGATCCTTTTCTCTTTTATTTCAACTCAAGAGCTATTTGCGCAACTGCCTGCATGACCTAAACGCAGATTAAATCTGCCTCCGCCCAATTGTTTGCAGGCAAGCCGTTGCAAAAAAGCAAAGCGCGAGGAGAAGGGAGAGGGCGGCCTTCTTCTTCTTTGATTTTACGCTGTGAGGAATCAAACCCGCGACCGCCTCTTTATTCTTATTTTCTGAATCGATAGAGGTGCTTTAACTTCTTCTTCTTCTTCTAAGCTCTACTGCTAATGTGATCCTATGATGATGGCCATTCTTCGTTTGCTTATTCTTCTTATTTGTTTTGTTAATGAATTATTGATGAAGATGATGCACAGCTGAATGAGGGTATGATGGAGGTTGTTGCTCTGTTGTCCACTTCTTCATTCGAATCCTCGAGTCATATCATATCATGGAATGTAGCGACGAACCAATCATCTCCCAATTAAACGACCTTATTATTTGGAGTGATACCTAATCAATACAACCTTGTATTGTTGATGCAGGGCTTGCTCCATTCTCACTGAGTTTTCTTTGCTCTGCAAAATCAATCATTTACCCATCTGCCATGGCCATTTTTGGTTCAAAGGTTTTATCAGAGCCTTCCACTGCTGTTTGCAAGGAATTTCAAGTTCTCAGGGTGGAATTCGACCTATCTGTTATCCGCCAGGTTGGCATTGACTAACCCTTTACCCACATTTTTTGGATCTACAAAAAGCCTTTTTAAATTTATATATTTCAGGCTCTGAATTGATCACGGTGGAACAATTTAGTGGTTAATTCTTCTCGGCCTTTACAGTCTGTAGCGGTAGGTTTTAGGGTTTTATTTTATGAAAAACATATAATGCATTTTATCTTTAAATACTTGAAATATTGTGTTTCTTATATCGCTTAAGTGTTTGGAGTAAGTCTGTCCTCTATCTTATTTGTTTTACATTTCCTGTGCTAAAACATGATGCAGATTCCTTCATTTCGCGGTCTAAAACAGTGTAGAAATGGCCGAGGGTCCAATGGCCGATATGTTTACAATACAACAGACCACGAGTCGAGTACTGTGATATATGTGCGGTATTTCCATGCCACCCAACGCAGCAAACATGTGCGTTAATTGTATAGGAACCCAAGTGGATATCACAGAAGGTCTATAAAAGCACGTAACAATCCTTCATTTCCCTTAATGTAATTCGTATTTACAGCCCCCCAAAACATGGATAAAAGCCCAATTTGAATCCAAGGAACTCTTAACATTTTGCATTAAGAGGCTTAAGAATTTGAACAAGGTTAGGCTTGTACATGCTGAATTCATATGGACCGAACCCCATTCTAAGAGAATCAAGGACAAGTTGCGAATACAGAAGGTAGTGCTCAATGGGACTATATTGGAACAGGCTTACGTTGTTGAATATGTTCAGCAAGATAATATGTGTGAACACTGTACAAGGGTTCAGTCCAACCCAGATCAGTACATGGCTGTTGTGCAAGTCAGGCAACATGTTAGCCAGAGGAGAATGTTCTTCTATCTGGAACAGTTGATTCTCAAGCACGATGCAGCTACTCAGGCAGTCAATGTTAAACAAGTGCACGACGATGTTGATTTTTTCTTTGCTAATAGAATTCATGCAGTTAGGTTTGTGAGCTTTTGGGCAATGTGGTGCCTATTTTGAAACGCAATGACAAACAGCTTGTGTCTCAGGATTCAAAGAGCAATACATACAATTATAAGTACACTTTCTTTGTTCAGATTTGCCCTATTTGCAAGGAGGATTTGATTTTCCTCCTCCAAAGGTTGTGGAAAACTTGGGTAACTTAGGTCCCCTTGTTCTGTGCACAAAAATGAGTACCCATATTATGTTGCTTGACCCATTTACTTAGAGGCATGCTTTTATGGACGCGAATCAGTATTGGAGGGTTCCTTTTAAGCCTCTCCTTTCAAACTGTCACTTGGTTGAATATATTGTATTGGATATTGAAGTTGAGATGGGTTTGACTACTGTGGGTGTATCAAGTACTCATTGGCAGAGGCAAAGGTAGCCCGTGTTTCAGACTTTGGAAAGAATGACACTATTTTTATAGTGAAAACTCATCTGGGCCATCTTTTGAGTCCTGGTGACTATGCTCTTGGTTTTGATTTCTATGGTGCAAATACTAATGATGTGGATTTAGATAAATACAAAGGACTTAATCTTCCAGATGTGGTTTTGGTGAAGAAAAGCTACGAAGAGAAGCACCAGAAGAAGTGGGGCAAGCCTAGGCCTTGGAAGCTTAAGACATTGCCCATGGAGGTTGAACCATCTTCCAGAGGCAGAATGGAGGATGTGAAGGAATGGGAGGACTATGAAAAGTTTTTGGATGAACTGGAGGAAGACCAGGAGATGCGATCCAAGATTGCATTGTACAAAAATGAAAATTATCAGCGAGCAGATATAGCGTCTATGACAGATGGTGAAGATGTTCCTTCTGTACCTTTGGATGAGCTTCTTGGTGATCTTACACTCGAGGATGATGAGCACGAAGATGAAGAAATGGAAGGCTAATTGTTAAAACACATTTCAGAAAATCACAGTACATTTATTACTCACTGTGAAAACCTTCATGCTCAAAATCGATATGGTATCACAGCTACACAATGGTAGACATATCATTTCCAAGAACAATCTTCTGCAGTTGATTTTCATGATGTGCAGACCTTTTGTCAGCCTATCAGTGGCATTTATTAGAGCTAGCATATTGAAGATTGGCACAGCAGCATCAGTAATGATATGTTTGAGTTGTATGTTTGAGTTAAGAATAATTGCATGGCTTAATTTATTGCAGACACTAACATTGATTTTGCATTAAATTATTGCAGTTGTTTGTATTTTTATTGCTGTTATGATGCTTGGAAATCGTACTGTCATTTTGTAAGTTGCACAGATGAATAGATTAATAGTATAATGTATGGATGTTGTATGCATTTGCCACATAAACACTGCAACAGATGAAATTATGCTTTAAGAATGCTAAGGTGACATTACGTTTTTTATGTGCTGGATAAATTGTGTTTACTACAACTATTTTGCATCTCTTGGATACTTGTGTGGTTTTCCAATTGGTGTGGCTGCTGATTTTGTGGTTGTTCATTGCAAAATTTTGAAGAAAAGGCCTTCCAGGTGTAGAATTTGATGATGTCACACAAAGCATTTCTCCGGATTTGAGGTTCCTTACCACTGCTATTGAATCTGCCACTTCTGCTAAATTTGCTGCATTTTTATGAAAAGTTAAAATAACTAGGGAACCATTTTTGCTTTAGAATATGAAACATTGAAGAGACCACTCCAGAAGATGATGTTGCTGCCATCATGAAGAAGTAGTTAATGGTAATAAGAATACATTTCTGCTGAAAAAATCATCATTTTGGTTTATTTTCTAGAGGCTTTTGTGACCAGATGCTAATTACACAAGTTCATTGTTGCTCCTATCCAGTGACTACTATTGATGTTCGTTGTTATCTGAAGGCAACAGGTTGTCTCTTCAGATTCCAGGTATTCTTAAAACTTGATCATCAAAGAAACAAAGAGGAAAAATTCGATGGTAGAGTTCATTGTTGCTCCTGTCCTTGGATGTTATTCATGTTTACTGCTATCTGGAGGCAACAGGTCGTATCTTCAGATTCACGGTATTCTTAAAACTTTATCATCAAGAAAACAAAGAGGAAAAATATGAAGGTATCATATATGTTATTTTCATGCTGCTGATTGTAGAAAATCATTGTTGTTTGTAGCATTGGAATATTGTTGGTACGATAAGAGAGTAAATTTATTAAACAGAAAGTATTGTTTGCTTTGCCGGTCACACATTGAAACCTCTGGTTGACAGGGTGAAACAGTTAATTAAATGCTCTAACAGTACAACCAAAAAAAATTGGGTTTTGGTGTTTGAAGTCAGGACTAGATTCTCTGTCCTTGCTTTTCTCCAAAGAGTTGAAAATGACACACAGGGTTGAGAGTTTATTAAAACTTATATGCGTCTAGGAAGGAGTAGTTATGGCAAGACATACACAAGGAGGAATGCTTTCTGACTGCCATAAATTACATGGGAAGAATTACGCTGTTAGGGAATAAAGATGAAGACAATTCATACATACCACAATTTAAGAGAGGCTTTGACGATTGTCACCCTATCAATTGCAGACGACATTATTCCCCATGTCCAGGATGTTAAGGATATCCTTCAAGATTGGGACTCTGTGTCCAAGGATGTACCCTTTACGAAATAAATATAGGCATTATAGACTTACAAAAAGATAAATATGTATAATGGTTGTTCTAATTCTTTGGAGAATCTTTTAACAATTCCAGAGCCCTGCAATTTACTTGTGGTTTCAGCTTTATTAAGGACTTGCTTGTAATTTCCCTTGTTCAGTAGGGGCTTCACCATTTTTTGTTTTAGTTCTGTTGTGGATCTTGAACGATTCTTATTTTCCTAGTTAACATTTTGTAACTTTGTAGGTAGCCTAACTGTTTTTGACATTTCTTATTGGTAGGTTAATTTTTATTATCCAAATTAGTTACTGTAGTTGTAAGGGGTTCATGCTTGAATGTGTTTTGTTTGACCTTGCAATAAGAATTCTGGGAAATATTTTGAATGCTTGTTGTTTGCTGCCATTTCCATTCAACTGTACTAAGTTTTCAAACCATTTATTGCTATCTGTTTGGCATTGTCACCTCCAATTATGTTTTGATTTGGCAGCAGAAATACCTCTCCTGCACGTTTGATAAAACATTTAGTATTTCGTGGCTGTCATTATTTGTAAACTCAATGTTTATGTTAATCATTAAACCATTGGAATATATTAAGTCGGGTCTATGTTAGTGTCTTCTAGCAAATATAAGGGTCACTTGTATAAGTAAAGGGTAGATATCCTTGGGAATTTGGTCTATGTGAGTAATGGCTGAGAATTAGTATATATAGGAGATTATTATAGTGAATTCATATTTATTGTTCTATACTATCTAATAAAATTATGATATTTTGGGTTATAACTTATTAGGGGTTATATTCTCTTAGTATCTTAGAAATTGTTCTGTAAGTTATCATTATTATTATTCTTGGGAGCTGTACTCTCCATCTATATTTGTCTGTCAATCCTTGTCATACTTTTTTGAGTAATTTGGATCTTATGCTTTCAGAATGAAGCATTCCTAGAAGGGAGGTAATTGTTACGGCCCTCCAGTTAATTTAAGGAGTCCTGGAACTGGAACTACAATAGTAATGGCTGAGAATTAGTATATATTTTGTGTAATGTAATGGCTGAGAATTAGTATATATGATATTATTATGATCATTGACATGCACAATTGTCTATGATCATTTGATATTGCAATCTTTTAGGTATCAAGAGTTATTCTCCTAGTATCTAAGGAGTCATAGTACAGCTTATCATTATTCTTCTTAGGAATTGTGTTCCTCATTTATATTTAACGTGTTCAGGGTTTATTATGTTCTTTTGGGTGTTCTGGATCAAAGTAGTCTACTCTGATGAAAATTCTATTGATTCCATATTAACAAATGATCAAAGAGTACAAACAGAAAGATACTTGAACCAACATCTCTTCTAGAAAATTCAACAATTCCAATTTAATAATCCTATTGGCCTCTCTTTGTACCTTTTGGGACAATTTCTAGTAAGCAATACGTTAATAAATCAGTTTTGTTCATAAATCGGTTTTAGTTAATAAATCGGTTTAACTTTACAATAACGACCTCACTAAACTCGTTCTGCCCACGGATATTTGCGTTTGATGCAGAGGAGGGCGGGGGTGTTGAGGATGGCGCAACGGAGTTGCTGCAGAGGAGGGCGGCAGACCTGCAGAGGGAGAAGGGTTTCGACGAGGGCCACAAAGGACGAGGTGACTTTTTTCGCTACATGAGGGCTGCGTAGGCCGTTTTTCTTGCAGATCATTTTGCCCTCGCCCTCTGCATATTATGGTGGTAGTTATGAGGTTTTATATATATTTGGGTCATTGTTATCTTAAATTTTACCTTATCTTTGCTGTTTGTGAAAACCCGCAGGTGTATGGAAGATTGATTATACGCGTTAAGAGAAAGCCTTACAAGATTTTTCGGGTATGCATTATTATTATCTCATGTGAGAGGTTCCTCTGGATATTCTACTCTTAAGCCACTTGTAACATCTATTTCCTGCAAGTTTTATTTGTTTTATACTTCCACTGAGTGTACTTTCATTACAAAAACCCTTTTTCTCATTTCCACTGAGTGTGAATTGTTTAAAAACTCATAATTGTTTAGATACTTTTTGGGTCATGAAATCGGTTCAGCAATAATCTGAGCCAAACCAAACAGTTTCTTCTTTTATATGCACTATGTATATTAGATCCCCTGCCTTAACACTCTAATCTGTAGGTGTTGTCTCACTTCTTGTTGACACAGAGCATCCTATGGTCAAATCATGTTAAAACATGGACAATGAAGAAAGTCAAGATATGTATTTCCAGTTCAACAAAATGGGGGAGATTTCAACCTCACACAAGCTTTTTGTCTCTGACCCTCAGGAGCATAGCCCCACTTTAACGATGACTGATATGACATTTTCTAAAAGGAAAACAACATAATTGTATTCTTCATTTATTATTATATAGCTCAGGAATCTTGCTTCTCATTTATCCAAGCTATTAAAAGTATTGATTGGCCCTAGATTGTATGCCTGTGGGCCAGAAAGCTGCATGAATTTGTACTATGTTTTCATTCTGAATAGTTTCCAGGTTTCCAAGAGTGCCTTTTTTGGAAAACTTTTCCCAGCATCAAATGGATATTACACATGAATGCTCAGTAGAGTCCCCACCTTGTTAGAGAATTTCCACTTTATGGTGGTCCCTCCTATCTATGCTGATAAGCTCTAGATTTTTTTCACCTTTGATGAAGTTTGTAGAGGTCTGCTAATGAGTTTTTGATGCACAACCTGTGTTGGGAGTTGCTTGGAATGAAAGAATATATTGTTGATTGCCACTTGGGAGGTCCACTACCTTTGTAGCTATCACCCAACCAAGACCTGTTACAGTTGGCCTGAAGCAGACCATAAGCTGAAGTTAGAGACTGCTAAGCTCTGGATTTTTTTCACCTTTACTGAAGTATGCAGAGTTCTGCTTCATGCAACACATCCCCACTCCCATGCAAGGGCGAAAATTGGGTAGTTTCTGTCCCCAACAAAAAGAAAATTGGGTAACTTCTTTACCCAACAAAAAGAATTGATGCTTTACGTTCTCTAAAAAGGTTGGGAGTTATCAGTACCAGTTGGGAAAATTTGGGGACGTGGCCTTTCACACTTAATGGGGTTTCAACTCCCCTTACAAACATAGGCTACCCTTCAGTCAATGCAATGAAGGGTTAGACTGAGAAGTCTTTACTTGTCACGGGGCTACCCACAGGTAAAGAAATGTCCAACCCAAAGCTAAGGAAGTGTCCTCATTCCGTTAGGGGTTGATTCAAAGTGCATACTTCCTCAAATCATGTTAAAACATGGACAATGAAAAAAGTCAAGATATGTATTTCCAACCTCACACAAGCTTTTTGTCTCTGACCCTCAGGAGCATAGCCCCACTTTAATGACGACTAATATGACATTTTCTAAAAGGGCAGAAACATAATTGTATTCTACATTTATTATTATATAGCTCAGAAATCTTGCTTTTCATTTATCCAAGCTATTAAAAGTCTTGGTTGGGCCTAGATTGTATGCTTGTGAGCCAGAAAGATGCATGAATTTGTACTATGTTTTCATTCTGAATAGTTTCCAGGTTTCCAAGAGTACCTTTTTTGGAAAAAATTTCCCAGCATCAGATGGATATTACACATGAATGCTCAGTAGAGTCCCCACCTTGTTAGAGAATGCCCACTTATTGATGGTCCCTCCTATATACGCTGAATTGAGCACTAGTTCTGGAGCTCTATGTATTCTGGAGTGTGAATTGTTTAGAAACTCATAATTATCTGAGCCAGACCAAACAGTTCCTTCTTTTATATGCACTATGTATATTAGATCCCCTGCCTTAACACTCTAATCTGTAGGTGTTCTCCCACTACATGTTGACATAGACCATCCTGTGGTTGTTTCAGTTAAAGTGACTCTTATTGAAAACAAGGGAATTTCAACATGTACTTCCTTCTTTTCTATGAATTATTTGTTGTCTTAGTAGTAGTTTTTCCAGTCTCAATAGGTATTAAGTAGGTATTAAATGGGAAAAGAAAAAAAATTCTTGAGGGTTGTGGTGGTACTTCCCATTTCCATTAGGGGTTGTATGTATATTAGATCCTCTGCCTTAACACTCTAAAGGAGTCATTCCACTTTCATTTTAACTATCAATTCACACCTTTGTAGAATTTATTTGTAGTTACTGAACTACACGTTTTCCTTATTTAGTGATATGCTATTATGCATATATGGAAAATCACGTCATCCTTAATGTAGCTGCATTTTGTTTTGACTGTCAAGAAACACAGAAATCAGATTATGTTTTCTAGGTTATAGCCACTGATTCATGATCCTTTCAACTCATGACTTAATTTCTATAGAATATAATTTATAGAATGTGTTTTCCTGATCAGTAAATGGACAAGATTGACATAAAAGAGGGATCAAAACAAGAGAGATGTTCTATCCAAGATGAGCAGTTATTTATTCTCTTTTAGCATCATTACAGAAATATTGCAATGCGCAAACCCATGGGAAGTATACACACAAAGAATTAACAGTACTTGGAAATTGTTGCTCACAAACATCAATTGAATAAAACATACAATAGAATATTTACTCTTCACACAATATTGATAAAGTCTTCTTACCATTTATTTCAAGAAAAAATGCATTGTAACCTGCTGGAATAAAAACTGGAATTCCATGTATCATGGTTTTGTGCTAAAGGAGTCATTCCACTTTCATTTTAACTATCAATTCACACCTTTGTAGAATTTATTTCTAGTTACTGAACTACACGTTTTCCTTATTTAGTGATATGCTATTATGTATATCTGGGAAATCACGTCATCCTTAATGCAACAACATTTGTTTTGACTGTCAAGAAATGCAGAAATCAGTTTATGTTTTCTAGGTTATAGCCATTGATTCATGATCCTTTCAACTCATGACTTAATTTTTATAGAATATAATTTATAGAATGTGTTTTCTGGATCAATAAATGGACAATATTGACATAAAAGAGGAATGAAAACAAGAGAGATGTTCTATTCAGGATGAGCGGTTATTTATTCTCTTTTAGCAATTTTGGGTCAGGAAAAGTTATGAAAAAACGTATATTAAGGCAATTGCAACCTTGGAAGAGAGGAGGAACAATGCTTTGGCAATCCTAAGAGCCAGTTGCAGGAATTTTCCTAAGTTGGAGCAGATGGACTCTGCAGTTAAAATAGGATGCTTTCACAGGAATTTGACTAGGCAGGAGCAGATGCACTCTGAAGTTAAAATAGGGTGCTTTTGCACTTCAATCACCGTTTAGGCATGTTCCTAATTGCCCGGAAGCTCTGTCATAGTACAGATTATGTTTTAAGATAAGGGAAGTTGGGATGAGTTGACCAAATATCCACCATTAGCATTAATATATATATATCACACCCTGTAGAGGGAGGATCAACAGCTCATCGCCAAATGTCAAAGGCCATAGATTCAAAAGGTTCCAGGCCGGGAATTCAAATTACATCACTGTGCGCAGTGGACCAACCATTGAGAGAAGCGAACAGACCTATCCGAAATACACAGTTTCAAGGCCAAATCTTCTATTGACATAAAGTTGTAGGCCAGCCTCCCTTCATACTCTGCTTTCACTTGGTCAACAGCTACTTTGACCACCTTAGCTGAGGGTGGTGCCTCCGCGGGATAAACTCAGTCTCCAACCATGGGGCCTCAATTTCGATCTGCTGGATATGCAACTGAAACAACTTAGTCAACTTGATCGGGGTAAACACGAGAAACAACTAAAGAATCAACTGGATCAATGGATGAAACTGTAACTCAATCAATAGCTTCCACCGCCTTGACTCTTGTCTGTACCTTTCTTGTATATATATATATATATATATAGGGCCAGGACCATGTGGCAGGTAGCTTGTGAACTGTAATATAATTTGTACCACATTTAAAACAATAGATAGCCTTTCAGATACAAATGACATGCAATAGTGCGAATAGATGATAATATGATTAAATTTAAGTTTCTGACACAAGGTTGAGCATTGTAAAAGAGTCCTGCTAGACATGAATTAGATTTACTATGCGTTATTTATAAACGGTTTGAAATTTTTAGGATAGCTCATGTGGTTTTACTTGCCATGTGAAATTCATATGGACCAAGAAGTTCACAAGGTCAAAATCCATATCTGAGAGCTTCCCCTGGATTGAATAAGCTTATAGATATCAAATAAGATGCTTGCTATTTTACATTTGGCTTTCAACATCCTGTCACGTTCTAATTTTTCCACTTTCTAAAATTTTTACTTCATTTTCTTCCTTTTTTACTTTTCTCCATACATTGAAGCTAGTTCTGTAGAAAAATAAAGAACTATTGTAAAACAGTTTGATGGTTGATTTAAATGCATAAATTAGAAGTATATTCGCTTAGCCCGATAAGGATTTTTAGAAGAATAAAGCAGAGGTTTTCTAATGAGTTTTGATGCTCTTGCAGTTGTATTGACATTTCTATTTCCTGGAATCTTGTACATAGTCATCACACCTCATATCCACATGGATATGTTGAATTTAGGACTCAAACTTCCATTTGTTTGCCTATAAAGGCTCGATTGCCATTATCCCATACTCCCTTCTTTTTCTTTTTAATGACGAGTGATATGACATTTTCTAAAAGGGCAGCAACATAATTGTATTCAACATTTATTATTATATAGCTCAGGAATCTTGCTTTTCATTTATCCAAGCTATTAAAATTCTTGATTGGCCCTAGATTGTATATGCACGGAAGAGCCACGGAAGCGCACTATGGAACACCTTCAACACAGTCATCACATTATACATGGTATTTCGTCAACAGGGCGACAACATCATACAAGTTACTTTCAGTAACATTCTCCAGAACGTGAGAGATGAAAATCCAACAATCAACGACTACAACATACTCATGTCGCGCATCGATTCCTCTTTATCAGAAGATGAAATACATTCATTCCATGATTCCATGTATCTATTTCCAACAAATTCTCAAATAATGGTCCATAACAAGCAAATGATGAAATCTCTAAACACTCCAATCACAAGATCCATTGTTGAAGATGACAACACATATTCCAACATTTCCTCAGAAGACGAGCAAATTGAGCAAATTGTATTACTATGCAATGGCGAAAAAGTTATCTTAACTCCCAACCTTTGGGTTTCAACCGGACTTGTTAATGGTTCCCTAAGAGAAATTGTAACCATTATTTACAAAGAATCAATTGCACCACCACAAATTCCAACATTTTTTGTTGTAGATTTTCCCAAATACATCAGGCCTCCTTGGGATGAAAGAAACCCCACTCGCTTGCCTATTCCAGCAGTAAAAAGAAATGGACGTGCACAAATTCCACTGAAGATGGCTTGGGCTTTAACCATACATAAATCTCAAGGTATGACACTTCCAAAAGAAACAATTGACATTAGAAAAACAGAACATCAAGGTATCACATTCACAACAATTTCAAGAGTACCTTCTCTACAAGATCTCCAGATTAGCCCCGCATTCAGTTTTGATCATTATAGTAAAATGAAGGATAGCAAAAACATTGCTCGTAGAAGACACGCAGAAGAAATTCTCCGTTCAATGCCACCTCCAGATAATCTGCTCCAACCCATATTTTAACATCACCAAAAGGTTTCCTCCATTTATTTACCTCATTCTATTTCATAACATACTTTTCATATATTTCAACAGGGACCAAATTTAATCAACATTAATAATTAAGCAAATATTAGAATGTCTTTATATTATCTATACATCCCATTCTAACATTTTCTTTGCTTTGCAACAGGGAATATGGACTCAGAAATAGCATACCTAAGAAAATACAAGTAGAATGACAAGCAAAAAATATGCGTCTCCAACTACGCATAAATCTCCAATGGTGTTCAATATGTCATTATTCACCATGCATCTTCCACTAAGAAAATATTAGAATGTCTTTATATTATCTATACATCTCATGCTAACATTTTCTTTGTTTTGCAACAGGACATATAGACACACAAATAGCATACCTAAGCAGCTACAAGTAGAATGGCAAACAAAAAATATGCGTCTCCAACTACACATAAATATCCAATGGTATTTAGTATGCCATTATTCACCATGCATCTTCCACTAACAATATATAAATCCCCATGGCAAAGGTAACCTCATTTCCATTTATTCCAAATTCGTTTTAACACAACTCACCTGCAAAGTATTACTAAGAAATTTCAACAACTGATATACATCCCTTCATTTTATTAAAATAGCTCCTTTAACTTAATAATTAACTTTTTAATGCTAAAATATAATTATTAATTAATATATTAATATATTAATTATTATTTTGATCAATTATAAATATAATTATTAATTAGTGTATTAATTATCATATTGATCAATTATAAATAATTATTATTTATAATTATTAATATGTATTGGTTTAATTTATTAAATTAATTTATATAGAAATCAATACATTTCTCTATTATCTAAAAATTAATATATTAATTAATTATCAATATATTAATTAATTAATATATTTATATCTAAAAATTAATATATTAATTAATTAATATATTTATTATTTATAATTATTAATATGAATTGGTTTAATATATTAAATTAATTTATATAGAAATTAATATATTTTAGTTTAATCTATTATCCAAAAATTTTAGTATCAACCTTATTTCCTTTTTAATCTATAGGTTATAAACCTAGGTATTAAAAGATTAAAAATTTTAATAAAATGTTAATAAAACAAAAGTAATTTATTAAAAAAGAAAAATTAAAAATAAAAATAAAAATAAAAATTTTAATAAAATTTCAATAAAACGATAGTAATTTATTAAAAAGAAAAATAAAAATAAAAATAAAAATAAGATTAAAATTAAAATAAAATTCAGATTCAAGCCGATCTGTGCTATTCCTTAAAAATTTTATCCTCATGGGTATTTATTCTATCCATTCTGCTCTTCTTTTATCATCATTCTCAAACCCTGATGATGGATCCCATTTGGGATTTGAAACGTTGGTACAAAAATGTTCATACTGTGGATTCTTCGGTCAATGGTTCAACTGATATACGTATTACTAATTCTAACAAAATAAACATTTTGCACGTCCATTACTGCTTCTTAAGGTCTTCGATGCCTCCAACATGTTTTGATACAACTTCAAATGTGTAATGACAAGCACAATGCTCCTTAGAATATTATATTGCTTCTCGAACCTCTTCTGTTACAATTCACTATTTGTATTTTCCATTTGAAACTTAAAAAAGGAAGTTTCAAGATCAAAGATCGAATACCATTTTGATAGTTTATGTCTTCACAACCAATTCATTGTCAATGGGTTTCAACATATTTTGTTAACAAAATCAATTGATTTTAATGAATATAATACATGTTTTCAATATATCTTCATATTAATTTAATTTCCCTTTTGAATAATGATTTCTTAGATAACCCTATCCAAATCAATATGGATACCCGGTTGTTGTTCGCGTGAATTAATTCGTTTACCTTCACATTCAACTACGTAATTTTTACGAAATACAAACAAAGGTCTCTAAACAAGTTCAATGGATATTTATTCCTACTTGCATTCCATTTCGTAGCCACTTTAACCCCCAAATTTAACCCCCAAAAACAGTTTTCGGCATGGCTTCCTCAAATTAAAACTTGGAATCATTGACCCTTGCTTTCAAAAAAGCCCACAAAAGTCCATTCACATTTCAATATTCTTCCACACACTATGCCTTACGGCATTTCCTTTGCAACATTAGGTGCAAATGCTAGTTTGTTAGCTCATGTAGCTACTTTCCATTGATCCAATGGAGTAAAATGTTTTGATCATCTAACACATAGCATCGACAGCTCACAAAAGTACCCAATTTCTAGAAGGGGAATTGTTCCCAAACGGAATCACCTTATGGCATAAAAATATACATTTGACAATAATAAAAATGTAAATATAGCCTAATTTTTCAAGAGAATATTTTACAATATTAAATTCATGTATTAAAATCCAAATCTAACCTTTAAATTAGTGTCTTCACATTAAATAATTTAGCATCAAAAGTTATTACAAGAATTTATTATTTATAGCTTCTTCCATTGAAGACGTAGTGACATAACAATAGATCCTTTAGACTTGAGTCATTATATTGGAAGTTACCTACGCATTATCAAGGATTTATTTGGCACATGACGTGCATGATGTAATGGCTGGGGTGGATGGCTTTCACACCCCCCAGTCAAGTTCGAACCCTGCGGAGGTTGTAAAATTGGATAATGAGTGGGTCCTACCGAAGCTTACAAAAAAAAAAAAAAAAAGGATTTATTTGGTCCATTTGTAATGCCGAAGGTCAAAGGATGGAAAGTGATCTTTATTTATGTGCAAAATCATTAGTAATTACTCACCTCATAGTACAAGAGTTTGAAGCTCAAAAATCAATTTTTTAATTAGATTTATTATGAAGTTAAATTTATTAAAGTGAAAAGTAATTAGCCTGGATCAATTTTTTTTTTAAAATTTGAAGAAAAAATTACACTTTAAACATTTTATCTCTTAGCGCTATATAAATTTAAAATTAATCAATTTAAATGGATTATATGTATATATAACTCACTAAAAACACTTACAACAAAGGTGAAAATGGGACCATTAAATTACTTGAAATGTGTGTTTGTGTTGATAAATCAAATTCTCCCACTGTAATTAAATGTCCCATTTAACCAAACAACAATTGTCCATCCAAGCTTGTATTTCCTCCATGCTAGTGGTTTCTTGCTATAAAGATTGATGTATTAGTCCAACTGAGTTGTCCCTTCTTTTTTCTATTATAGTAATAATAATAAGATGTTTTATTCTACATGAGTTGTGTATCGTCAGAGATTCATCTTGTGATTTTTTCAGTACTCATAAAAGTGAGATGAAACGAAAAAAACCACGCATGTTTCTATAAATTTCATCAACGTATAGATGTACTAGTTCCATGATATTTCTTTTGTTGGAATATTAATTCCTACTTGTCTCGGTTGTGACTTTCTATATAAAGAGTCTGTTCCTATTCTATAGGAGTGGTTTTCCTAGTTTGGTGTGTGGTTGAGATATTCTCTCAACCAATAGAATGTGCGTCCAAGATAGTTTTCATATCTTGCGACAATACTCCTGTATATGTAGAAATTCTCATTGTAGATTACCTGATAATGCAATGTAACTAAAGCAAAATACTATATCTACTTCTACAATCGAACTTAGCAGAATCTTAATCAATTTGAGCAAGATCAATCAGAACACATATAATAGAGAAGAAGAAATCATACACATGAAACATAGAAGAATACTCTTGGGAAAGCCTCAGCTAAAAACCCTGCCATCTGTATTATCATACAAGTCAAAATATCTCAGGATTACACAAAGCTTTAGCTCACAAGCTACCCAGCTCTCAGTACAATCCCTCACTGTTGCTCATAGATAGAATAGATAGCACATATGCCTTTCCCTCTGCCCTCCAAGCCTCCTATTTCTTTGCGCAGTTTTCCCTGGGTACTTCAAGTATAACCTTGTGCGACATTGATCTCACACACTGCTCCAACACATTGTAAAACTGTGCAATCCTCAAGGAATTAATTCCTTCTGCATGCAAGAGATTTTCTTATAGGAAAATTCTTGCAATTGATAGTACACTTTCCTTGCCTTTAATCTCAACTGGGTCTTTTTCTGTACTAACATGCATGAGTTATTTATGGTAGAATATTCAGTTATTTGAAGTACACTAGTTTCATACATGCATGCATTAACTAACTGAACTCACAATTAGTTCCACAAATTGTTTGGAACTAATCTAACTGTACTTAACTCAGTTGACTAAGCTAACTAATTACAACTCATCCTTATCTCATTAATTAAGGGATATCTTTCTCAATCAAAGGGATAACTGGTTCATGTCTTCACAAAGACTTCATGTTTGAATTTCTCCAACTAATTAATCTAGGATGAATTAATTAATTATTTTTCAAATAGCTACTAAGACTAAATTCGAATTTTAATTCAAGGACAAACTAAAATTGGAATATATCTTGAAATGCTATCTATAGCAGTGCTATTTTTAGCATTTCTTGTTGCTATTTTCAACACCCCCTCTCAACAAGAAAGGGATTATCTGTCACCCTGATCTTGTCTCTATGGAACTAAAATTTACACTTTGACAATGCCTTAGTAAAAATGTTAACGTCTTGCTCCTCGGTCGAAATATACTCAAAAACATGATTCTCTTCACCACACAGTTTCGAAGATGATGTTATTGAATGTCGATGTGCTTGGACCTGTCATGAAATACTAGATTCTCAGAGATTTTGATACAACTCTAATTGCTGCAATAGATCACAGCTGGATCCATCCTTTGATCAAACAAACCAACTAGAATTTTCCGCATCCAAATGGCTTCACATGTTGCCTCGCTTGTAGCCATGTATTTAGCCTCTGCTGAGATAAGTGCAACTGACCTCTATTTCCTGTTGTGCCAAGAAACAACAGTTGATCCAAGGTTGAAAATTCCTCTTGATGTTCTCTTCCGATCTGATGGACTCCCTACCCAATCTGCATATGTCAAGCCCTACAACTTCACTCCCACTATCCGTTTGTACCATAATCCATACTGAGATGTGCCTCTGAGGTATATCAGCACATACTTAGCTTTCTTCCAAAACAACTTGGTAGGGTGAACCATAGCTTGGCTCAGTTGGTTCATCGTAAAGCAAAAATCTAGTCATGTGTTCACTAAATAAATTAGTGAACCCACAAGCTACTGATACATTGTAGCCACTACCACCTCACCTGAAGTAGCATCCTCCTTCCTCCAGTTACCTGCTAGAGGAGTCTGCATGGGCTTGCACTTCTCCATGTGGAATCCCGTGAGTATCTCATTGGCATACTTGCCTTGATACATAAACACTTCGCCATCCTTCTGCCACACTTCCATGCCTAGGAAGTAGTGCATGAGACCTACGTCTTTCATCTCGAACTCTCTTACAAGATCCTCCTTGCAAGACTTGATCAACTGATCATCACCTATTAGTATTAGATCATCAATGTAAAGAACAATGATCAATGTCTTACCTTCTACCATGATATGAACAAGTTTGCATCTGCTTCAATCTTTGTGAAGTCCAACCCAGTGAAGTAGTTGTCAATCCTGGTGTACCAAGCATGAGGTGCTTGCTTCCACCCATATAAGGTTCTCTTGAGTCAACACACATGTGACTCACGATCGAAGGTCTCAAATCCTTTCGGCTGCTCTATGTACACCTCTTCCTTAATCTCGCCATTGAGGAAGGTAGTATTTACATCCATCTGTGCTGATAGTGCCAATATTGATTTGATAGATGAGTACCTTGCTATAAGAGCAAAAGTCTCATCATATTCGATCCCTTCGACCTGTGAGAAAGCATGGGCAACAAATCTTGCCTTATGTTTCTCCACACTATCATCAGCAGCTTGCTCTACCTTGTAAAGCCAACAGGAACTCACAACTGACTTGTTCTCTGGTCTTGGAACCACATTCCAAACATTTTTCCGAACTATGGATTCATACTCCTCCACCATAGCATCAACCCAAATTGGCTACTGCACTACTTCCTCAAATGAAGATGATTCGATCTCCACACATTCCCCGACAAGGGCCATGTAACTAGTGTACTGCTCAGGTGACCTCCTCTGTGACAATTAGCTGCATAATGGCCCACCTCATGACAATTAAAGAATCTCACTTTGGATTTTTCAATCTTCTTCTCACCATGAGAAGAACTTGATTTGGAATGGGAATCCTTCCCTTTCCCTTTTCTCACCTTACTGTCTAAGGCTAGATTTTCTTCATCATCATGCTTAGATGAAGAACCATCTCTAGTGCTTCTCTTGATCTCCTCCTGTATCAAATTCGACCACATTCATTCCCAATTCAACAGTTTCTCTCTTCCATTAAATGAGTCCTTGGTAGCTATGCCAACTCTTATGAAGATCGAGGAGAGCAAGACTCACCATATCATCATCGGCTTTCATGATTCCTACACTTCCAAGCTCATCTTTGTAGGTGGTGAGCTTGTTCAGACATGTAGAAATTTTGTCACCCTTTTCACACATGATTTTCCAAAGCTTTTCCTTTAGTGCCAGCTTTCTCTGGTCGTTGTTGTTCTGATATAGGTCCTTCATTATCTTCCACTTTGAAAATGGAGTCTCCTTCCCATGGAGACTTGAGACAATATGGTCTCGAACTCCCTCTAGAGGAATCCTCGCTCTCGCCACACATTTCTTCCATTCAGCCAATTCTTGGGCATTAGTTGCTGCTAGCTTGGGGACCTCTTGATCAATGAAGTCCTTCAAACTATTGTCTCCTAATACCACTTCCATGTGATCCTTCCATGCTATGTAATTCGAGTTGCCATCCAGGGAATACTAGAGTCTCAAGCCATTGAACGCCATTGGTGAACTTTGAGATGTGATAAGAAATCGATTTTGTATTTGCAATCAACAACTACAAAATTTGAACTTTTTCCTTCACAGTATACTGTTCCCTGCTTTGATCACCTTTGCTCTGATACCATGTAGAAATTCTCTCTGTAGATCACCTGATAATGCAATGTAACTAAAGCAAAATACTAGATATACTTCTACAATCAAACTTTGTGGAAGCTTAATCAATTTGAGGAAGATCAATTGGAACACATATAATAGAGAAGAAGAAATCATACACGTGAAACACAGAAGAATACGCTGGGGAAAGCCTCAGCTAAAAATCCCACTATCTCTACTATCATACAAATGGAAATATCTTAGGATTACACAAAGCATTAGCTCACAAGCTATCTAGCTCTCAGTACAATCCCTCACTGTTGCTCATAGAAAGAATAGAAAAAACATATGCCTTTCCCTCTGCCCTCCAAACCTCCTATTTCCTTGCGGAGTTTTCCCTGGGTGCTCCAGCTATAACCTTGTGTGACACTGATCTTAGACACTACTCCAACACACTGTAAAATTGTGCAAACCTCAAGGAATTAATTCCTTCTGCATGCAAGAGATTTTGTTATAGGAAAATTCTTGCAACTGATAGTACACTGTCCTTGCCTTTAATTTCAACTAGGTCTTTGTCTGTACTGACATGCATGAGTTATTTACGATAGAATATTTAGTTATCTGAAGTACACTAGTTTCATGCATGCATGCATTAACTAAATGAACTCACAATCAGTTCCACAAACTGTTTGGAACTAATCTAACTGGACTTAACTCAGTTGACTGACCTAACTAATTACAACTCAAATACAACTCATCCTTATCTCCTTAATTAAGGGATAACTTTCTCAATCAAAGGGATAACTGTTGCATGTCTTCACAAAGGCTTAATGTTTGAATTTCTCCAACTAGTTAATCCAGGATGAATTAATTAATTATTTTCCAAACAACTGCTGAGACTAAATTCGAATTTTAATTCTCAATTTTAATTCAAGGACAAATTAAAATTGGAATATATCGTGAAACGTTATCTATAGCAATGTTATTTTTAGCATTTCTTGTTGCTATTTTCAACAGTATATATGTGATTGTATATCTCATTAATAAAATATCGATTCCTTTATTGAATTTTAACATGGTTTCAAAGCCCTGAGGGCCTCGCCCCTCATGGGCTTGACCCGTGCTGGGCTAAGGAAGCTTGGCCCGTCATGGGTTGAGGGAAATAAGGGAGAAGTATATTTTCTTTTAGTTTTTTTAATGTTTTTCCATCATCTGTCGAAACATGTGGTTAATTTTAAGTGGTCTGCGGGTGACATCGGGACTCCTGATTCTGATTCTTGTAGTGGTGTGTGTAGGTGCCATGGACACAGGCGATGACGTGCTGGACTGGGCAATGAAGCATGGACAATGCAGTGGTTCAATCGACGGTTTCTTTGAAAAATAGGAGGAAATGTTGATGGAATGGGAATCGAATCGGAGGAGTTTGTGGTGGAGGACCTATATTAGTTATGGTGCCCTCAACAGGGATAGGGTGTCGTGCACTAGATGCGGGGTTCCTTATTACAATTGTGGGTGTGGCTCCTAATCCAATCCTTATACTCGCGGTTGTACCCAAATTACGCGATGCGCCAAACATATTGGTTGAATTATGCTTATAATTCTCTGCTAGGATTCGAACTTGGGTCATCTTACAATAATAATATTTCCTTTGTTCTCTTTTACCACAACCCCAGTCCATGTTTTATTCAAGTGTGACGTTTTATTTTGATTTTCAAAATAAATTCCTTTTATTCATATGAATGAATTTTACATGAAGGATATCATTTGGATTGTTGTATTTGGACGCTACCACTAGAAATTGCATAGAGAAACGGCCTGTTTGGTGCCTCTGGTTACTGGTTAAGTTGTTGTTGGCTGTCGTGGCACACATTTGGGCCGCTTCCTACAACAGGACCGTGGCAGACATATGAGCCGTGATGGTGGAGCTTTGAGGGCCGACATAGAGAGGCCACATGATTTTGAAGGATTTGTTCATAGTGTAACAACTATGGACTTGTGAGCATATTAAGTTCGGTGCACGAATATAATGACTGTGCATAGTTGAATTATTTGATAACTGGATGGTACCGTAGGCCACATGATGTTGCCAAAAATTTTAATGGGCACGGGGAATGAAAGGATTCCTCAGTAAATATTATATATATCCATGTAATTATTTCTCACATCCATTTCATTTACTCTTTTTCACATGACTAACACTTTGTAGTTTATACCCAATGTATTTTTACCCATGGTGTATTTTTTGGTATCGGTAAAGGTAAATTAGTCTTGGAAATTGTATACATATTGAGATTCACGACATCAATATGAAGTCACTTTTTTAGAATTCGCGACTCTAATGGATGACAGGTAAAACATGGAGATTAAGACGTGCATGCCAAAGTTAAAAATGAAAATGACAAAGAGTCTAAATTACAAAGCCAACAATATTCATGTGGGAAACAAGTGGTGTGTTCGAGCATATAAATGGTATGGTGTATCCAAGATGTGTGGCAAAGGATTCAAATGGCCTTGAAAGTTTGTTTGTGTTTGTAGAATAGACTCAATATTATGTTGTATTATGAGTCACGAATTTTAATAGTAAGAAAGTCTAGGGTGTTTTGTAGTGGTCTTTGTAATGTATGTACCTAGTAACTCCAAAAGTTGGAGTTGTGTTGTAAGTCTTGTAAGGCATGTGTATCCCCATATTGTTCGTGGTAATCTAGAAACCACTTTGTATTTGCAGTGTTGGTTTATGGTAAGACAAAAACCACATGTAAGAGTGAAGTGGGACAGAGATTCCTGTTGGCATGGTTTAGGGTTAGCCGAGAAAACCCTCGGCCTCGTTGAGTACGGTCTTTGGTGAGCCTCAATGGCTGGAGTGCCCTAATGGCAAGTTTGTGGCCCAGAGTGGCTAGAATTCCTTAGTGGCAAATTTGTGGCCTAGTGCGGCTCGAGAGCCTTCGTGGCTATGTTGAGCCTTCATGGATGAGTTGAGCCTTGGTGGCTAAGAGCCCTTGGCGGCATGGTTGAGGGTGATTCGATAAAACCCAGACCATAGTTATGGGTAATTTCATAAAACCCATGATGATATTGGAGGGGGATTTACAGGTACAAGTACATGTGTGTATTTATAATGGTTGACATAACCATGTATGAAAAGGACATCCTACAAGAGTGGCGGTTGTAGCGGTGTAGAATATTCAGTTATCTGAAGTACACTAGTTTCATGCAAACATGCATTAACTAACTCAACTCACAATTAGTTCCACAAATTGTTTGGAACTAATCTAACTGTACTTAACTCAGTTGACTGAGCTAACTAATTACAACTCAAATACAACTCATCCTTATCTCATTAATTAAGGGATAACTTTCTCAATCAAAGGGATAACTGTTGCATGTCTTCACAAAGACTTGATGTTTGAATTTCTCCAACTAATTAATCTAGGATGAATTAATTAATTATTTTTCAAATAGCTACTAAGAATAAGTTCGAATTTTAATTCAAGGACAAACTAAAATTGGAATATATCTTGAAATGCTATCTATAGCAGTGCTATTTTTAGCATTTCTTGTTGCTATTTTCAACAACCCCTCTCAACAAGAAAGGGATTATATGTCAACCTGATCCTGTCTCTATGGAACTCAAATTTACACTTTGACAATGCCTTAGTAAAAATGTCAGCGTCTTGCTCCTCGGTCGAAATATACTCAAAAACATGATTCTCTTCACCACACAGTTTCGAAGATGATGTTATTGAATGTCGATGTGCTTGGACCTGTCATGAAATACTGGATTCTCAGAGAGTTTGATACAACTCTAATTATCGCAATAGATCACAGCTGGATCCATCCTTTGATCAAACAAACCAACTAGAATTTTCCGCTTCCAAATGGCTTCGCATGTTGCCTCGCTTGTAGCCATGTATTTAGCCTCTGCTGAGCTAAGTGAAACTGACCTCTATTTCCTGTTGTACCAAGAAGCAACAGTTGAACCAAGGTTGAAAATTCCTCTTGATGTGCTCTTCCGATCTGATGGACTCCCTACCCAATCCGCATATGTGCAGCCCTACAGCTTCACTCCCATTATCCATTTGTCCCATAATCCATACTGAGATGTGCCTCTGAGGTATATCAGAACATGCTTAGCTTCCTTCCAAAACAGCTTGGTAGGGTGAACCATAGCTTGACTCAGTTGGTTCACCGTAAAGCACAAATATGGTCATGTGTTCACTAAATACATTAGTGAACCCACAAGCTACTGATACATTGTAGCCACTACCACCTCACCTGCAGTAGTATCCTCCTTCCTCCAGTTACCTGCTAGAGGAGTCTGCATGGGCTTGCACTTCTCCATGTGGAATCCCATGAGTATCTCATTGGCATAATTGCCTTGATACATAAAAACTTCGCCATCCTTCTGCCACACTTCCATGCCTAGGAAGTAGTGCATGAGACCTACTTCTTTCATCTCGAATTCTCTTGCAAGATCCACCTTGCAAGACTTGATCAACTGATCATCACCTATTAGTATTAGATCATGAATGTAAAGAACAATGATCAATGTCTTACCTTCTACCATGATATGGTACAGGTTTGCATCCACTTCACTCTTTGTGAAGTCCAACCCAGTGAAGTAGCTGTCAATCCTAGTGTACCAAGCATGAGGTGCTTGCTTCCACCCATACAAAGTTCTCTTGAGTCAACACACATGTGACTCACGATCGAAGTTCTCAAATCCTTTCAGCTGCTCTATGTACACCTCTTCCTTAATATCTCCATTAAGGATGGTAGCATTTACACCCATATGTGTTGATAGTGCCACTATTGATTTGATAGATGAGTACCTTGCTATAGGAGCAAAAGTCTCATCATAGTCGATCCCTTCGACCTGTGAGAAAGCATGGGAAACAAATCTTGCCTTATGTTTCTCCACACTATCATCAACAGCTTGCTCTACCTTTTAAAGCCAACAGGAACTCACAACTGACTTGTTCTCTGGTCTTGGAACCACATTCCAAACATTGTTTCGAACTATGGAGTCATACTCCTCCACCATAGCATCAACAAAAATCGGCTACTGCACTGCTTCCTCAAAGGAAGATGATTCGATCTCCACACATTCCCCGACAAGGGCCATGTAACTAGTGTACTGCTCAGGTGACCTCCTCTGTGACAATTAGCTGCATAATGGCCCACCTCAGGACAATTAAAGCATCTCACTTTAGATTTGTCAATCTTCTTCCCACCATGAGAAGAACTTGATTTGGAATGGGAATCCTTCCCTTTCCATTTCCTCACCTTACTGGCTAATGCTAGATTTTCTTCATCATCATGCTTAGATGAAGAACCATCTCTAGTGCTTCTCTTGATCTCCTCCTGCATCAAATTCAACCACATTCATTCCCAATTCAACAGTTTCTCTCTTCCATTAAATGAGTCCTGGTAGCTATGCCAACTCTTAGGAAGACCGAGGAGAGCAAGACTCACCATATCATCATCGGCTTTCATGATTCCTACACTTCCAAGCTCATCTTTGTAGGTGGTGAGCTTGTTCAGATATGTAGAAATTTTGTCACCCTTTTCACACATTATTTTCCAAAGCTTTTCCTTTAGTGCCAGCTTTCCTTTGTCGTTGTTGTTCTGATATAGTTCCTTCACTGTCTTCCACATTGAAAATGTAGTCTCCTTCCCCTTGAGACTTGAGACAATATGGTCTCGAACTCCCTCCAGAAGAATCCTCGCTCTCGCCACACATTTCTTCCATTCAACCAATTCTTGTGCATTAGTTGTTGCTAGCTTGGGGACTTCTTGATCAATGAAGTCCTTCAAACCATTGTCTCCTAATACCACTTCCATGTGATCCTTCCATGCTATGTAATTCGAGTTGCCATCTAGGGAATACTAGAGTCTCAAGCCATTGAACACCATTGGTGAACTTTGAGATGTGATAATAAATCGATTTTGTACTTGCAATCAACAACTACAAAATTTGAACTTTTCCCTTCACAGTATACTATTCTCTGCTTTGATCACCTTTGCTCTGATACCATGTAGAAATTCTCGCTATAGATCACCTGATAATGCAATGTAACTAAAGCAAAATACTAGATATACTTCTACAATCAAACTTTGTGGAAGCTTAATCAATTTGAGGAATATCAATTGGAACACATATAATAGAGAAGAAGAAATCATACACGTGAAACACAGAAGAATACTCTGGGGAAAGCCTCGGCTAAAAATCCCACTATCTGTACTATCGTACAAATGGAAATATCTTAGGATTACACAAAGCATTAGCTCACAAGCTATCTAGCTCTCAGTACAATCCCTCACTGTTGCTCATAGACAGAATAGACAAAACATATGCCTTTCCCTCTGCCCTCCAAGCCTCCTATTTCCTTGCAGAGTTTTCCCTGGGTGCTCCAGCTATAACCTTGTGTGACACTGATCTTAGACACTACTCCAACACACTGTAAAACTGTGAAAACCTCAAGGAATTAATTCCTTCTGCATGCAAGAGATTTTCTTATAGGAAAATTCTTGCAACTGATAGTACACTTTCCTTGCCTTTAATTTCAACTAGGTCTTTGTCTGTACTGACATGCATGAGTTATTTATGATAGAATATTTAGTTATCTGAAGTACACTAGTTTCATGCATGCATGCATTAACTAAATGAACTCACAATCAGTTCCACAAACTGTCTGGAACTAATCTAACTGGACTTAACTCAGTTGACTGACCTAACTAATTACAACTCAAATACAACTCATCCTTATCTCCTTAATTAAGGGATAACTTTCTCAATCAAATGGATAACTGTTGCATGTCTTCACAAAGGATTAATGTTTGAATTTCTCCAACTAATTAATCCAGGATGAATTAATTAATTATTTTTCAAACAACTTCTGAGACTAAGTTCGAATTTTAATTCTCAATTTTAATTCAAGGAAAAATCAAAATTGGAATATATCGTGAAAAGTTATCTATAGAAATGTTATTTTTAGCATTTCTTGTTGCTATTTTCAACAGTATATATGTGATTGCATATCTCATTAATAAAATATAGATTCCTTTATTGAATTTTAACATGGTTTCAAAGCCTTGAGGGCCTCACCCCTCATGGGCTTGACCCGTGCTGGACTAAGGAAGCTTGGCCCTCATGGGTTGAGGGAAATAAGGGAGAAGTATATTTTCTTTTAGTTTTTTTAAAGCTTTTCCATCATTTGTCGAAACCTGTGGTTAATTTTAAGTGGTCTGCGGGTGGCATCGGGACTCCTGCTTCTGCTTCTTGTAGTGGTGTGTGTAGGTGCCATGGACGCAGGCGATGACGTGCTGAATTGGGCAATGAAGCACGAACAATGCAGTGGTTCAATCGACGGTTTCTTTGAAAAATAGGAGGAAATGTTGATGGACTCGGAATCGAATCGGAGGAGTTTGTGGTGGAGGACCTATATTAGTTATGGCGCCCTCAACAAGGATAGGGTGTCGTGCACTAGATGCAGGGTTCCTTATTACAATTGTGGGCGTCGCTCCTAATCCAATCCTTATACTCGCGGTTGTACCCAAATTACGCGATGCGCCAAACATATTGGCTAAATTATGCTTATAATTCTCTGCTAGGATTCGAACTTGGGTCATCTTACAATAATAATATTTCCTTTTTTCTTTTTTACCACAACCCTAGTCCATGTTTTATTCGAGTGTGACGTTTTATTTTGATTTTAAAAATAAATTCCTTTTATTCATATGAATGAAGTTTACATGAAGGATATCATTTGGATTGTTGTATTTGGACTCTACCACTAGAAATTGCATAGAGAAACAGCCTGTTTGGTGCCTCTGGTTACTGGTTAAGTTGTTGTTGGTTGTCGTGGCACACATTTGAGCCGCTTCCTACAACAGGACCGTGGCAGACATATGAGCCGTGATGGTGGAGCTTTGAGGGCCGACATAGAGAGGCCACATGATTTTGAAGGATTTTTTCATAGTGTAACAACTATGGACTTGTGAGCATATTAAGTTCGGTGCACGAATATTATGACTGTGCATAGTTGAATTATCTGATAACTGGTTGGTACCGTAGGCCACATGATGTTGCCACAAATTTTAATGGGCATGGGGAATGAAAGGATTCCTCAGTAAATATTATATATATCCATGTCATTATTTCTCACATCCATTTCATTTACTTGTTTTCACATGACTAACACTTTGTAGTTCATACCCAATGTATTTTTACCCATGGTGTATTTTTTGGTATCGGTAAAGGTAAATTAGTCTTGGAAATTGTATACATATTGAGATTCAAGACCTCAATATGAACTCATTTTGTTAGAATTCGCGACTCTAATGGATGGCAGGTAAAACATGGAGATTAAGACGTGCATGCCAAAGTTAAAAATGAAAATGTCAAAGAGTCTAAATTACAAAGCCAACAATATTCATGTGGGAAAGCAGTGGTGTGTTCGAGCATATAAATGGTATGGTGTATCCAAGATGCGTGGCAAAGGATTCAAATGGCCTTGAAAGTTTGTTTGTGTTTGTAGAATAGACTCAATATTATGTTGTATTATGAGTCACGCATTTTAATAGTAAGCAAGTCTAGGATGTTTTGTAGTGGTCTTTGTAATGTATGTACCTAGTAACTCCAAAAGTTGGAGTTATGTTGTAAGTCTTGTAAGGCATGTGTATCCCCATACAGTTCGTGGTAATCTAGAAACCACTTTGTATTTGCAGTGTTGGTTTATGGTAAGACAAAAGCCACATGTAAGAGTGAAGTGGGACAGAGATTCCTGTTTGCATGGTTTAGGGTTAGCTGAGAAAACCCTCGGCCTCATTGAGTCAGGTCTTTGGTGAGCCTCAGTCGCTGGAGTGCCCTAGTGGCAAGTTTGTGGCCCAGAGTGGCTAGAATGCCTTAGTGGCAAATTTGTGGCCTAGAGCGGCTCGAGAGCCTTCGTGGCTATGTTGAGCCTTCATGGATGAGTTGAGCCTTTGTGGCTAAGAGCCCTTGGCGGCATGGTTGAGGGTGATCTGATAAAACCCAGACCATAGTTACGGGTAATTTCATAAAACCCATGATAATATTGGAGGGGGATTTACAGGTACAAGTACATGTGTGTAGTTATAATGGTTGACATAACCATGTACAAAAAGGACATCCTACAAGAGTGGCGGTTGCAGCGGTGTAGAATATTCAGTTATCTGAAGTACACTAGTTTCATGCATGCATGCATTAACTAACTGAACTCACAATTAGTTCCACAAATTGTTTGGAACTAATCTAACTGTACTTAACTCAGTTGACTGAGCTAACTAATTACAACTCAAATACAACTCATCCTTATCTCATTAATTAAGGGATAACTTTCTCAATCAAAGGGATAACTGTTGCATGTCTTCACAAAGACTTCATGTTTGAATTTCTCCATCTAATTAATCTAGGATGAATTAATTAATTATTTTTCAAATAGCTACTAAGACTATATTCGAATTTTAATTCAAGGACAAACTAAAATTGGAATATATCTTGAAATGTTATCTATAGCAGTGCTATTTTTAGCATATCTTGTTGCTATTTTCAACACCCCCTCTCAACAAGAAAGGGATTATCTGTCACCCTGATCCTGTCTCTATGGAACTCAAATTTACACTTTGACAATGCCTTAGTAAAAATGTCAGCGTCTTGCTCCTCGGTCGAAATATACTCAAAAACATGATTCTCTTCACCACACAGTTTCGAAGATGATGTTATTGAATGTCGATGTGCTTGGACCTGTCATGAAATATTGGATTCTAAAAGAGTTTGATACAACTCTAATTATCGCAATAGATCACAGCTGGATCCATCCTTTGATCAAACAAACCAACTAGAATTTTCCGCATCCAAATGGCTTCACATGTTGCCTCGCTTGTAGCCATGTATTTAACCTCTGCTGAGCTAAGTGCAACTGACCTCTATTTCCTATTGTACGAAGAAACAACAGTTGAACCAAGGTTGAAAATTCGTCCTGATGTGCTCCTCCGATCTGATGGACTCCCTACCCAATCTACATATGTGAAGCCCTACAGCTTCACTCCCACTATCCATTTGTACGATAATCCATACTGAGATGTGCCTTTGAGGTATATCAGCACATGCTTAGCTTCCTCCAAAACAGCTTGGTAGGGTGAACCATAGCTTGACTCAGTTGGCTCACCGTAAAGCACAAATATGGTCATGTGATCACTAAATACATTAGTGAGCCCACAAGCTACCGATACATTGTAGCCACTACCACCTCACCTGAAGTAGCATCCTCCTTCCTCCAATTACCTACTAGAGGAGTCTGCATGGGCTTGCACTTCTCCATGTGGAATCCCGTGAGTATCTCATTGGCATACTTGCCTTGATACATAAACACTTCGCCATCCTTCTGCCACACTTCCATGCCAAGGAAGTAGTGCATGAGACCTACGTCTTTCATCTCGAACTCTCTTGCAAGATCCTCCTTGCAAGACTTGATCAACTGATCATCACCTATTAGTATTAGATCATCAATGTAAAGAACAATGATCAATGTCTTACCTTCTACCATGATATGGTACAGGTTTGCATCCGCTTCACTCTTTCTGAAGTCCAGCCCGGTGAAGTAGCTGTCAATCCTAGTGTGCCAAGCATGAGGTGCTTGCTTCCACCCATACAAAGTTCTCTTGAGTCAACACACATGTGACTCACGATCGAAGGTCTCAAATCCTTTCGGCTGCTCTATGTACAGCTCTTCCTTAATCTCGCCATTGAGGAAGGTAGTATTTACATCCATCTGTGCTGATAGTGCCACTATTGATTTGATAGATGAGTACCTTGCTATAGGAGCAAAAGTCTCATCATAGTCGATCCCTTCGACCTGTGAGAAAGCATGGGCAACAAATCTTGCCTTATGTTTCTCCACACTATCATCAGCAGCTTGCTCTACCTTTTAAAGCCAACAGGAACTCACAACTGACTTGTTCTCTGGTCTTGGAACCACATTCCAAACATTGTTTCGAACTATGGAGTCATACTCCTCCACCATAGCATCAACCCAAATCGGCTACTGCACTGTGTTGGCTAGTTGAATTGTTTATGAATTCAAGTACCACATTAATTGTCAATCAGGGAAAGTATTTTTATTCCAAAGGCTACTGCGTACTGTATGGACTCAAAATCTAAAAGCATTGAAAAGTTTTAGTATACGTGATTCTTACGCTATGTCATTACAGTACTTATAAAAGCAATTAATTAAAACTATAAATCTGGAAAGCAAAATGATGGATGCTCTGTTGGCAGAGGATCAGGACCCTATCCTCCAGGTGGGGACGTTCAGCACCTGCCCCTGTAATCATATTTACTAATGCACACTGCACTCTCATTCACCGGTGAGAAACAAACTCAAATGATTAATGAAACAGAGTACTAGCAAAACAGAGAATACCAGAGGTAATGCTATCAAATCCAAGCAGAGTACCAGAAAGAAACTATTGCACAGTTACACACTTGACAAGAAAGTAAATGGGTGAATCTTGTGAGGAAGGTGGGCCCAGTCCCTCTCACAAGATTCCCCGGGAAAACGAAGACTGGACTAAATGCTCAAAACAGTTTTATATTCATCTGCCAAAAAGATTTAGATACAATAAAGTTCAGACTTGCTGATGTTCTCAAGATCTCTTCTTACAGACTGACTATAGATACTGACTCATCCCTTTTCATGTAGATGTCTCCTCTTTATAGAGGAGACATCTATTACAATAAAGTATTACAGCCCATTCAGTTAACCCATCTTATCAAAAATAAGCAATTCAGAATGTTGTTACAACAGTATGATAATACGTTCTTTCTTGAGCTCTGGCTGTTACACCGCGGGTAACTGACTTCGACCGTCTTCTCGGGATCTTCATATTCCTTTGCCATTTCCCCATGTTGTTCCATATTTAGGCCATGCTGACTGTGTTCTTCTTTTTTTAGACCTCCGCTTGATTATGCCACGTCAAGGTTCTTTAAATAGTTGCCATCTGTTATTTGCGGCTGTTACAAAATAGCTTGCTTTAGGTGATTGTTGTTGCTGACTGTAGCAACTACGGAGTTGCTGCTTCTGGTGTTGCAGCAACTGCGTAGTTGTTGTTTCTGGTGTTACAGCAACTGCGTAGTTGTTGTTTTTGGTGTCACAACAACTATACATTATAATTCCTGCAAGCTTAAGGCAATTACTTGACAATTTAGTCAGTGTTTCCAATGATAAGTATAAAGATATTCATGAATATGAAATAAACAATTAAACATAGATATGTGGGAGGTTACTTCATACCTTGGGGTCATTATGTCATTATAAAATAAAAGCTTTCAACTTATGACTGCAAAAGGATAATAATACGGCAAAAGATAAGGTCAAAAATAGGTCAATTGTGAGTCCCAACATCCCCCCCAACTGAAGAGATTGCATGTCCACATGCAATGGCTACTCTGAGTCTGAGTCGGAGAACTGGGACGAACAATGCAGATTACTAAGACAATAGCTGTAAGGAGTAACATCAAACTTGTTTCTGAAACCACAAACAGTTTGTATATGCTTCCATGTTGCTGCTTCTTCTCTGTTAGAATGTCCAAACTGGCCCTTGTACTGATCACCAGACAACCATAAAAGTGGGAATTTAAATTTATAACCCATCCAATTTTCAGCACAACGCTGCATGCATTCAACATACTGAGGTACCCTTGAAAGTGCTACCTGCAGATTTGATGGGTTATACGGGTGATATTCCTGCCTTTCTGCGGGGCAGTTATCCCAAAACAGTTTATTTGCTTTAACAGCCAAGGATGCTTTGGTCTTTACATACTTCTGACAGTCTGTTAGGACCTCTGTTTGCAGTCTCATGACATGATCCTTCATATCAGAATCACATACCATTTTTAAATGTTGTGAAATGAAAGTGGCAGCGTTCTGTGGTTCAGCTCGAATCCACAGAAGACAATTCTGTTCGTTTTGGTGGCCTGAGACATAGGCATTCTGCCAGGTAAGTTGATTAGCCAAGAAGGAGATGAAGGCTCTCAATTGTATGTCACCAACTACAGGTATCATGTTCATGTTCGTTTCTTCAGACACGGCCTCATTATGGAGGTATAATTCACATAGCAGGTTTTGATTGCTTTTGGGTGCCTCTGCAAAGGTCTGCATAAACTGCTCTGCTGTGACCACTTGATGAGGCCTCCCCTCTTTGATAACCTTCAGCTGAATGAATGCAAGTTTTTCCCTCAAAAATGTATCATAGTTAAAAGAGGGTTTCCTTGTGGCAAGCATTCTTTGACATAACTCAAACATCTGGGACATTCTGTGTTTCAGTTCCTTGATTTCTTTATACTGGGCCCTACACTGTTCCAGTGCTTCCCAGTTCTTATAAGCATGATCAAACCAGGTCCCCTTTTGTTGTTCGAATGCTTTGCCTTGAGACTGTTGATATTCTCTCCACCATCTACCTTTTAATTCCTGAAAACTTTTTGTTTCTATACATGCATCACTAACAGTGGGGAGCTCTGTTTGCATACAGGCATCAATCATGGTCATCTGCTCTGTTGAAGTGGGCTGGGATGATCCAGCATCTCTCTCTTCATCTCTGACCAGAGTTTCTTCCTCCTGTTGGACTAATCCATTTTGCTCCAAATTGATTTTGGTGGACCAGGGTGAATCTGTCTCTTTTTCTTCATCTGCTCCTTGCTTCTTGCTGGGCGAATTCAATTCTTCTTTATTCCCTTCTGAAACTATTTTCTCTTCCTCCATAATAGTCTGGGTAGGCCGTGATGAATCTGTATCTTTTTCTTCTTCTTCTAGCTCCTTAGCAACTTGAATAGGGCTAGGTGAGTCCAGTTTTTCTTCATTTTCTCCTGAGATTATTTCTTCTTCCATAATAATCTGGGTAGGCCGTGATGAGTCTGTGTCTTTTTCTTCCTCCTCCATAATGCTCTGGGTATGCCGGGGTGAGTCTGTACCTTTTTCCTCATTTTCTTCTATATCTTCTTCTTGTTCCATAACACTTTCAGTGTTTCTTTCTTCATTTCCTGGTTCTTGTGTAGCTTCTTCTTGCATAGCAGATTGGGTAGGCCGGGGTGAATCCTTGTTTTCCTCTTTCTTTTCTTCCTGCATAGTGTCGGGAAGCTCCTCTGTTTGTTCCTGTGCAGTCTCTGAAGAACTTACTGGTTCTTGTGTGTCAGTAAGCTCCTGGTCTTGTGCAGTTTCAGATGAACTTACTGGTTCTTGTGTGTCAGTAAGTCCTTGATCTTATGCAATTTCAGGTGAACTTATTGGTTCTTGTGTGTCAGTAAGTTCTTGATCTTGTGTAGTTTTGGGTGAACTTACTGGTTCTTGTGTGTCAGTAAGTTCTTGATCTTGGTAGTGCATGTTCTCTGGATGTCCTGTTGGTTCTTGTGTAGCAACAGGTCTCTCTGTCTGCACTTCCTCTGAAGATCCTGTTGGTTCTTGTGTGTCAACAGGTCTTTCTGACTGCACTTTTTCTGAAGATCCTATTGGTTCTTGTGTAACAACAGGTCTGTCTGACTGCACTTCTTGTGAAGATCCTGTTGGTTCTTGTGTAACAACAGGTCTCTCTGTCTGCACTTCCTCTGAAGATCCTGTTGGTTCTTGTGTGTCAACAGGTCTTTCTGCCTGCATTTCTTCTGAAGATCCTGTTGGTTCTTGTGTAGCAACAGGTCTTTCTATCTCAGCAGAGAATTGTGGGATTTCTACTTCTGCATCAGCAGACTCCTTTGTTTCATTTTCAGCAGCGGAGGCTTCCTTCATTGGTTCTTGTACTACCTTATATCCTGCCTGAGTATATATTTCACCACAATTTGTACACATATATTCGTTATCTTTACTTTTCTCTGCTGCAGATGCTACTCTTGCTAAAACATGCAGGCTGAATTCTTTCTGATATGCTTCCCTAACCCTTATTATCTCTTCCTGGTAGTCCTGAATCTGAGATTTCAGAAACTCAATTTATTCTTGCAGGGTGGGTATAGTAGGCTGATCCTGTAAGACAATAGATTCTAGTGGAGGCAGAGGTTCTGCTTCGTCAATTTGATCAGTATTCCCCACAGGTGGTTCTTGTGTGTCACCTGGGGTAGTGGTTGTTTCTTGTGTTGCAGCCACTTGGTCACTATCATTCTGGGTGTCGGCAGCTGGTTCTTGTGTATCAGCTGTCTTAAGATATGATGCCACGAAGCTATGAATGCTCTACATCTTAGCCTCTGTGGGTGAGGGAGAGGGGTTTCGAGGAACGACTGGAGTACGCGTTTTTAAAGCGATGGGTGGTGAACTGGAGGAATTAGGGGATTCAACTACTACCGATTTTCGTTTTGGTAGAGAGGCAGGGAATTGAGGTGTTTTTCTCTTCCTGTTGGCCTTTAAGGTTGGAACAGTAGTCGGGGTAGTAGGTGCTTTGGTTGAAACCCTCGTTCTTCTTCTTTTTGCTGGGGTTTTCTTTACCTGCTGCATTTTTCGTTTAAGCTAAGTAATTGGGATATTATCGTCGGAATCATTAGTAGAAATACTGAGTATGGGAGCGGAAGGATTGGTTCTTTTGGGAGATGTGGTTAATTCCGCTGCTGCTTATTCATTCTCTGTAACATGCAGGGGTGTTTGCTGGGGTTGTTTGGGAGTATGCTCTGTTTGCTGAGGGTTTTCCAAAGGGGTTTGTTCAGGCATGTCGTCCGTTTGTTGAGGAGGCTCTTGGTCTTGCTGAGGTGTGTCCTCATCATGACGAAAAGTTTCCTCTTCTTGATGAGGACCTTCATGCTCAGGCTGTGGAATTCCTTCCTCCAGATGGGGATTAATGGGGGGTGGAGGGATGTTTAGAGCGAGAGCTCTATTAATCAACAATTGGATTAAGCGATGGTGTTTTAGGGAGAGAACTGGATGCTTCGTTTTCATAGCATATCGTGCCATATTTTTGAGACAACCCAGCAAATAATATGGCATGTTCAATAATTGACCATTTCTTAAGTGATTTAACAGGACGAAGTCGTGCTGGTAGATTACCTGGTAACGACCTTCGCACGTCAGATATTGCTTGACGAATTCAGCGACTTTTGGCCATGGTTGAGGTAACGACCGCAGTGCTACACCTCTGCCTTTGGGTTCTACTTCCTCGCCTGGTCGGAGAAAGTCTTGCTGTGCATTCAGAATCAGGTGCTTTTTGCTGAACCACCGTGTACCAGTGGCTGGGAGTCCGGTGACTTCAGCTATGATTTCTTCCGTGACGGAAACTTGAATTCCTTGGACGACAGAGAATCCTTCAGTCAAATTGCATGTGAATTCCAGGACTTGCTGCTCGTCAAAGTCCGGAAGTCTCCTGAAATACTCTATCCATCCAGCTTGCAAGAAAATTTGGTAAATTTCCGGAAAGAGTTCCAGGACTGCTGTCGTGGCTGGTTCATGAGTAATGAGGGTTCCTCCCATGGCTGTTGTCTCGGTAAATCTTCAGAATTCAGAGCCGAGCTACCGATTTCAACTCAGAGTATACATCACAAATGGTAACATGCCGTAGTTTTTACATACAACCGGGAGAATTAAGGGTGGCGGTGGTTGGCGTGGTTTGTCATTATGGGAATTGCTTTGGTAATCCCCCCCCTTCCTACGTGTAAATGATATGATTGGGAATGCAATCATTTGATGGACCTATCAACCTTTTTCCGCTTATCTATTATTTAATGCTCATTCATAAACATGCGTACCTTCGTACTTTACCTTCTTGATCGCTGCGTCAAAAAGTATTTTCTTGCCTGCTGTCAAATTATAATAATTACCGCGGATCTGAAAGCACGGGAATATGGGTGATTTGTAATGATAATGACGGGAAGTGATAGTAAGGTGCTGTAATCATCACGAGAGGTGGTATATTTTGTGAGGGAAGGATGTTTCGTGATCGGGAAGCAATATCGTGGCACCGGGACTGGTGTTGCAGCAACAGAAAATTACCATTGGGGCAACAGGGATTAGGGGAAAACGTTTGTGAAAACGGGGAATGTGCTGGAGTAATGGAACTAGTGTTACAGCAACAGGAATAGTGTTGTGGCAACGGGAAATGGTGTTGCAGCAACGGGAAATGGTGTTGCAGCAACGGGGAATGGTGTTGCAGCAACGGGAAATGGTGTTGTAGCAATAGGAATTCGGATTCCACACAGTAATTCCTTTCGAAACTTTTGTTCTCAGCTACTTCCCCATGCTAACATCTGCAAAATACCAAAATGTAATATCGCAATCCTTGGCAGGATTTATTAGTTTCTAAAAAAAATGTCTAATCGTAAAAATTACATAAATAATAGAAATTCAAGTGCTTTGAGGGACAACAAGTTCCCCTGGAAAATAATACTGTTTTATTGCCATGCAAGTGGCTTTAAAGTCCTCTTTCGAAACAGGCCGCTGTTATAACCGAAGTCAGTAGCCATTCACTAACAGTGGTGTTCTGCTTCCATCAATTGTTAATAGTCTAACCGTTCCATTTGGGAAAACAGTATCCACTTCATACGGCCATAGCCATCTTGTTCTCAGCTTCCCTTGAAAGTTCTCGAAACGTGAATCATAAAGTAGAGCCCAGTTACCTTTCTGGAACTGCTTTTGCTTAATGGTTCTGTCATGCCATCTGCTCCTTTGTTGCTGTATCATAGTTGTTTGATGGACAGAATCCAGTCTTTTCTCGTCCAATTCCTGCAACTGCTGCAACCTGGCTGTCTGTGCATCAGTTAAATCAAGGTTAACAGCTAAGGCAGTTCTTAAGGTTTTAATTTCAAACTCTACAGGAAAAATAGCATTCTTTCCAAAAACCAATTCATAGGGTGAAAATCATGTTGTGTTTCTCCAAGTGGTTCTGTAGGCCCAAAGAGCCTCGGGCAAGCGTTGGAACTAATCCCTTCTATTCTCCTTTATTGTTTTTGTTAAGATAGCTTCTATGACCTTATTTGTGCTTTCCACCTGCCCATTTGCTTGGGGGTGGTAAGGTGTGGTCATCTTATGCTTGATATGATATTTTTGGAGCGTATCTTTGAAACCATGAGAATTGAAAGGAGGTCCTCCATCAGTGGCTAATTCTCTGGGTAGTCCAAATCTAACAAACATTTCCTCAAATAAGAATGTTAATACTGCTTCTTCGTTAGCTTTAATGAGTGCTTTGGCCTCTACCCATTTAGTCATGTAATCTGTGCATACTAAAATATAAACTCTTTGATTAGATGGAGGATTAATGGGACCTACGAAATCTAGTGCCCATTTCTCAAAGGGTTCGAGAGTTACCTGGGGGTTGAGTGGCATTTCATCCCTATGGTTGGGCTGGCCCATTCTTTGACAGCTGTCACAAGCCTTCACATATTTTCTAGCATATTTAAAAATTGATGGCCAGTTATAACCCATTCTAAGTACCTTGTGAGTTGTTCTTTTATCTGCAAAATGTCCTCCACAAGGACCATCGTGACAAGCTTTCAATATGTCATAAATCTCGTCTTCCCCAACGCATCTCCTGATTTCTTGATATATTCCTGTGTGGAACAGACACCCGCTTATCCAGCTGTACCTAGCACTTTGCTGGATGATCTTCCTTCTTTCCCTGTGTGATAGGTGTGATGGTAATTTTCCTGCAACTAGATAATTGGCAATGTCTGCATACCAAGGTGAGTGAGTAGATACTGCAAATAGATACTCATCAGGAAAAGAATCATCTACTGGAACACTTTCATCAGTTTTTAAACGAGAAAGAAAATCAGCAACTACATTTTCTTTTCCCGGCCTATCTACAATTGTGATATCAAATTCCTGTAATAGTAACAACCACCTGGTGACTCGAGCATTTGTAATTGATTTATTCATTAAATACTTGATGGTCGAGTGGTCAGTATGCACAAAGGTAGTATAGCCAGTAATATAATGCCGAAATTTATTAATAGCATAAATAACTGCTAAAAATTCTTTCTCAGTTACTGTATAATTTAGCTCAGCTGGTGTCATGTTTTTGCTGATGAAATAGATAGCATAGGGGAGATTGTTTTCTTCCTGACCCAGGACAGCTCCAATTGCCGTGTCTGAGGCATCAGAGGAAATATGAAAGGGTAATGCCCAATCAGGTCCTCTCAAAATAGGAGCTGCGGACAACTGATGCTTAAGTTTGTTGAATGCATTCTCACAGTCATCAGTCCACTTGAATTCAGCATTTTTCATTAATAACACAAACAAAGGAGAAGCTATTTTAGAAAAATCCTTAATGAATCTTCTGTAACATCCGGCATGTCCTAAAAAACTTCTCACCTCAGTTTGTGTTTTGGGGATAGGAAGGTTCTGAATCACCTGAAACATAGCTGGGTCGACTTGAATTCCTAAAAATGAAATGAAATGACTTAATACAATGCCCTGATTCATCATCATATGGCACTTTTCAGTGCTTAAAGCGAGGTGTGCTTCTATGCACCGCTTAAGTACTTTTTCAAGGTTTTGCAGAGCATCTTCAAAGGTCACTCCATAAGGAGTAAAGTCGTCCATGAATATTTCTAATGAATCGTTTAACATATCAGAAAAGATTCCTATCACCGTTCTCTGAAATGTCGCTGGAGCGTTACACAACCCAAATGGAAGTACTCTATAGGCAAAGGTTCCCCATGGGTTGGTAAATGTGGTTTTGTCCTGATCCTAGGGTACAATCCTGATTTGGTTGTATCCACTAAACCCATCCAAGAATGAGAAGAATTTCTTACCTGCTAAATTATCCAATACTTGATCAATAAAAGGTAAAGGGAAATGATCTTTCTGGGTTGCTTTATTTAATGATCTATAGTCTACACATACTAGCCATTTCCCATTCTTCTTTGGTACAATTACGAGTGGAGAAACCCACTCACTGTCAGATATTGGATATATGAATCCTGCATTTAAAAGTTTTTGGAGTTCCTCCTTCACAATTTCTCTAAGGTTAGGGTTCATTCTTCGCTGGGGTTGACAGACTGGCCGGGATCCCTCCTTGATATATATACGGTGGGTACATAATTCAGGGGAGATCCCTTTCATGTCTGTGTAGTCCCATGCAAATGCCTCTTTGTTTGCTTGGAGTAACTTTATTAATTTTTGTTTTTCATCATCAGTCAAATCAGGATTTATATTCAGCGTTTTACCAGGTTCAATTTCAACTGTTGTGCTTTTGGAAGGGTTGCCTAATGCTGTCTGGCATAAGTTTTCATCTTTCATATTCTGCTGGGATTCAGGTTCTAGGATTGCAGCGAAGTGGTTAAATGTTTCTGGATTAACCGAAGAGGGCTCAGAAATAAAACTGCTAATTAGTTCATCTTCGGTGGAGTCTTTAAAAGTCAAAGCTTGCCCAATAGTTAATATCGGTTGGGTTTCCTCATCCTCATAGTCTACCCATATGGAATTGTCACTGTTAATCATGGGAGTGGCATGAGGATAGAGGGTCAGCTGTTTAGTTTCTTGTCCATTGGAGATGGTCATTGATCCAGATCTACAGCTGATGAAAGCATCAGCTGTAGCCAACCAAGGTCTCCCTAGAATCAACCGATGACCCCCCAACTTTGTTTTAGTTTGTAATACCACAAAGTCGACCGGGTAATTCCAGGATTCTACAGAGATTATAAGGTCTTCAATGACCCCTTCAGGTTTGATCGTAGAACGGTCAGCTAATTCTAAGATAGTTGGAGTTTCCCTGATAAATTTTTTTAGCTGGAGCAATTGATCTGTTTCGAGTGTCATGATATTTATTGCAGCTCCTAAGTCTACTAAGACTTTAGAGATAAAGGTTGTTCCGACCTGGATTGTTACTGTAGGGTGACCAGGGTCACCATACTTCACAGGATAATCTTTTTCAGTCATTAAGGAAGTTAATTCCCCCATCACATGAACTGTGAGGGGGTCTTTAGCCTTCCTTCTAGGTTTTTTTACACAAATGTCTCTAATAGTTCTAGCATATATAGGAACATCCCTTAGTGCTTGCAATAATGGGATTTTGACATACAAGTTCTGTAGCTCTCCTAAAAGATTGAAGGTAGGTTGCTCAGGTGTTTTAGTGAGAGTCAGCCTTTCAGGGAATGGTCGATCTACTGTTTGGTCATTATTGTTAGGTGTTGATTCTGCTGTTTCAGCACTATGGTTAGCTGGTTTCTCTTTTCTAGTCTCTTCTTTGTCAGAGTCCGTAATATCATCTATAATAGGTTCGACTATTCTCCCTGAGCGAAGGTGAATATCATTACATTGCAGGGGAGAGATAAGCTGATTTTGAATGTCAATAACTTGCAGGGCCTTATTATTATTTGGATTAGGGTTAGGTTGTACAGGCAGCTGTGGTCTCATTGCCTGATTATTCAGAGGATTATTAGATGGTAAGGAAAGAGATTGTTGTTGTTGAGGAAAAGGTATCTGTTGGGCTGCCCAGTTTGGGTTCCATTGATTAAAGTATGGTTGCTGGGGAGCCCAAGGATTCCACATAGTAGGGTCAGGAAAAGGAATATTTGGTTGTTGCATGAGTGGAAAGTTCATTGTGTTGAACGGTGGGTATTGCATTTGATTCATGGGTGGGTAAAAAGGAGAATTATTATTCCAACGATTGAATGTTGTATTAGAGCTCGTACCTTGTCTTTGCAGCCATTGCCTCCTCTGTGTCATTAGGTACACTGCTTCAGCTTCCTCTTCAATTGTCTGCAGTGCTGCTTTGATTCCAGGTAGAGAGGGGCATTGTTGTGTTTCATGATCCTTCTCGCAGATTGTGCATATAGGTATCCTATCCAGTGGGCATTCTCTGAGTGGATGTTTTTCTCTGCATTTTGAACAGAAAATTGCCAGAGCAGCTTATGCTTCTGCCTGTTTCTTCTTGACCTGCAGAGCATCAATTTGTGAAGCAAAAGAACTTATCATTTCAGTTTTAAATTCTTCTAATAAGTTACCTATCTCAGCTCTTGTTGCTCCTCCACTGGCTGACTTCTGAACCCTTGAATACACATTATCTCTGCTTTTTGATCTGCCTACCGCTCCCCTTGAACACCGCATGCAGAGCTTAATAATTTCATCAAAGGGTTCTTTGGAAATGTCCCCTTTCCCAAGCATGTTCAACATGTCCAGGCAATCATCTCTTACCCCTTTCAACAGTATGGTCTTCAAAATGTCTTTACTCATATTAGGATGATCAGACCGCTGCAGATTATACTGTAATCTTTCCATGAAATCTTACAAATTCTCGTCCTCTTTCTGGACCATTTTAAACAATTCTTCCTTTCTTTCTCTTGTCCCGCAGTAGTCTTGATACTTGGCCAGAAATCCCTCTTTCATCTAGTCCCAGGTGGTGATTGCCTGAGCTCCTAAGCTCATAAACCACCTCAATGCATTCCCTTTTAGTGTTGCTGGAAACAATTTCAGCTTCTGATTAGGACTTATGTAATCATAGCTTCTACACAGTATGTCGAATTCAAAGAGGAATTCGTCCGGGTCTTCGGAGGATAACCCATGAAAATTGGGTAATGCCGAGAGTGGAATATTTTTCATGGGGGTTGTTCCTCTCGGGAGCTCCCCAATAGGGAATTCCAGGGTAGAGAGCGAGTTTTCCCCTCTCCCTTCTGTTCTGTTATCCTCCATTGGTCTTTTCCCCGAATCACTCGCTTTATCTTATGTGTCTTATGTTTCTTCAGGTTCCTCTACCGGTTCCTTAGTGTACTCTGGTGCTTCCAGCTTCCTTTCAGGTCCGATTACTTCCTCCGTCTGTTGGTCTGTTTGTGAGGAGTATTGGATCTGAGGTCTCCGGGAACTCGTCCTCTGTGATGCTTCGGCCTTAGAGATGATTTTGTCGATGTAAGTCTTCCTTCCTCCTTTGCCACCTGTAAAATTAGGTTTCTTGCGTCCTCTCATGCACCTGTTATTTTCACAAAGAAACCATTAATGCTTTTAGAATTATTTAGTTGCCTTCCCCGGCAACGGTGCAAAAATGTTGGCTAGTTAAATTGTTTATGAATTCAAGTACCACATTAATTGTCAACCAAGGAAAGTCTTTTCATTCCAAAGGCTACTGTGTACTGTATGTACTCAAAATCTAAAAGCATTGAAAAGCTGTAGTATAAGTGATTCTTATGCTATGTCATTACAGTACTTATAAAAGAAATTAATTAAAACTATAAATCTGGAAAGCAAAATGATGGATGCTCTGTTGGCAGAGGATCAGGACCCTATCCTTCAGGTGGGGACGTTCAGCACTTGCCCCTGTAATCAGATTTACTAATGCACACTGCACTCTCATTCACCGGTGAGAAACAAACTCAAATGATTAATGAAATAGAGTACTAGCAAAATAGAGAATACCAGAGGTAATGCTATCAAATCCAAGCAGAGTACCAGAAAGAAACTATTGCACACTTACACACTTGACAAGAAAGTAAATGGGTGAATCTTGTGAGGAAGGTGGGCCGGGTCCCTCACACAAGATTCCCCAGGAAAACGAAGACTGGACAAAATGCTCAAAACAGTTTTATATTCATCTGCCAAAAAGATTTAGATACAATAAAGTTTGGACTTGCTGATGTTCTCAAGATCTCTTCTTACAGACTGACCATAGATATTGACTCAACCCTTTTCATGTAGATGTCTCCTCTTTATAGAGGAGACATCTATTACAATAAAGTATTACAGCCCATTCAGTTAACCCATCTTATCAAAAATAAGCAATTCAGAACGCTGTTACAACAGTATGATAATACGTTCTTTCTTGAGCTCTGGTTGTTACACCGCGGGTAACTGACTTCGACCGTCTTCTCGGGATCTTCATATTCCTTTGCCATTTCCCCATGCTGTTCCTGATTTAGGCCGTGCTGACTGTGTTCTTCTTGCTTTAGACCTCCGCTTGATTATGCCACGTCAAGGTTCTTTAAATAGTTTCCATCTATTATTCGCGGTTGTTACAAAATAGCTTGCTTTAGGTGATTGTTGTTGCTGACTGTAGCAACTACGGAGTTGCTGCTTCTGGTGTTGCAGCAACTGCGTAGTTGCTGTTTCTGGTGTTACAGCAACTGCGTAGTTGTTGTTTTTGGTGTTACAGCAACTATACATTATAATTCCTGCAAGCTTAAGGCAATTACTTGACAATTTAGTCAGCGTTTCCAAGGATAAGTATAAATATATTCACGAATATGAAATAAACAATTAAACATAGATATGCGGGAGGTTACTTCATACCTTGGGGTCATTATGTCATTATAAAATAAAAGCTTTCAACTTATGACTGCAAAAGGATAATAATACGGCAAAAGATAAGGTCAAAAATAGGTCAATTGTGAGTCCCAACACACTTCTTCCTCAATGGAAGATGATTCGATCTCCACACATTCCCCGACAAGGGCCATGTAACTAGTGTACTACTCAGGTGACCTCCTATGTGACAATTAGCTGCATAATGGCCCACCTCATGACAATTAAAGCATCTCACTTTAGATTTGTCAATCTCCTTCCCACCATGAAAAGAACTTGATTTGAAATGGGAATCCTTCCCTTTCCCTTTCCTCACCTTACTGGCTAAGGCTAGATTTTCTTCATCATCATGCTTAGATGAAGAACCATCTCTAGTGCTTCTCTTGATCTCCTCCTGCATCAAATTCGACCACATTCATTCCCAATTCAACAGTTTCTCTCTTCCATTAAATGAGTCCTGGTAGCTATGCCAACTCTTAGGAAGACCGAGGAGAGCAAGACTCACCATATCATCATCGGCTTTCATGATTCCTACACTTCCAAGCTCATCTTTGTAGGTGGTGAGCTTGTTCAGATATGTAGAAATTTTGTCGCCCTTTTCACACATGATTTTCCAAAGCTTTTCCTTTAGTGCCAGCTTTCTTTGGTCGTTGTTGTTCTGATATAGGTCCTCCATTGTCTTCCACATTGAAAATGGAGTCTCCTTCCCCTTGAGACTTGAGACAATATGGTCTCGAACTCCCTCCAGAAGAATCCTCGCTCTCGCCACACATTTCTTCCATTTAGCCAATTCTTGGGCATTAGTTGCTGCTATCTTGGGGACTCCTTGATCAATGAAGTCCTTCAAACCATTGTCTCCTAATACAACTTCCATGTGATCCTTCCATGCTATGTAATTCGAGTTGCCATCCAGGGAATACTAGAGTCTCAAGGCATTGAACGTCACTGGTGAACTTTGAGATGTGATAAGAAATCAATTTTGTACTTGCAATCAACAACTACAAAATTTGAACTCTTCCCTTCACAGTATACTATTCTCTGCTTTGATCACCTTTGCTCTGATACCATGTAGAAATTCTCGCTATAGATCACCTGATAATGCAATGTAACTAAAGCAAAATACTAGATATACTTCTACAATCAAACTTTGTGGCAGCTTAATCAATTTGAGGAAGATCAATTGGAACACATATAATAGAGAAGAAGAAATCATACACATGAAACAGAGAAGAATACTCTGGGGAAAGCCTCAGCTAAAAATCCCACTATCTGTACTATCGTACAAATGGAAATATCTTAGGATTACACAAAGCATTAGCTCACAAGCTATCTAGCTCTCAGTACAATCCCTAACTGTTGCTCATAGACAGAATAGACAAAACATATGCCTTTCCCTCTGCCCTCCAAGCCTCCTATTTCCTTGCGGAGTTTTCCCTGGGTGCTCTAGCTGTAAACTTGTGTGACACTGATCTTAGAAACTACTCCAAGACACTGTAAAACTGTGCAAACCTCAAGGAATTAATTCCTTCTGCATGCAAGAGATTTTCTTATAGGAAAATTCTTGCAACTGATAGTACATTGTCCTTGCCTTTAGTTTCAACTAGGTCTTTGTCTGTACTGATATGCATGAGTTATTTATGATAGAATATTTAGTTATCTGAAGTACACTAGTTTCATGCATGCATGCATTAACTAAATGAACTCACAATCAGTTCCACAAATTGTTTGGAACTAATCTAACTGGACTTAACTCAGTTGACTAACCTAACTAATTACAACTCATCCTTATCTCCTTAATTAAGGGATAACTTTCTGTTGATGCCTCGAAAATCGCTGCAAAAACATTGGGGGATAACCACCCGGTCCAGACCTTAAAAGCAGCTCCTTTTCTGTTTGGTGTGGTGGCTCCGACTATTCAACTAGGTCCAGTTACCTTCTCCCTATTACTATTGGTTTATTATGTATCTTTACATACCAATAGAAAGGGATATCAGATCACTTCTTTTTGTTGATCAGGCAAAAGAATGACCCTTAAGCTGATTTGGGTTCAGCCAAGCCACAACTAAAGTTTTTCTTCTTTTAGGAGAGGAATTAAAAGAATGTAGAATTTACTCTAAATGCAAGCTTATTCTATGATGCAAGCAAAAGAAACTAATCTAAATCCTATCTTAATTAGGCAAATATAGATCTAACCCAACTAAGAGCAAGATAATTAAAGTATTGGGATTTAGATATGTCTTGTTTATAATGAATACCAAGTTAATGAAGTAATTCAATTAACTAATATTATGGATATCAAAACACATCCTATTGAGACCTCTTAACTGAAATAATAAACCAACAACACTCAGGAAGTAGTTCACATAAATGATATTGATTATCAAATCAGAAAATCCAATAACTAAACAATAATATGTGGAAATAGTTCACAACATATTATCATTCAATAAATCAATTTTAACAAGGTAGATTTCTGAGTAAATAGTTACTCAGAAATCAGAAATTACTCCATAAGAACAGAGATACATGATAACAACGTTGAGACAAACTGCCCATATTGACAATAGTGCACAAACATGAATAAAATGACACATTCTTGTTACCATAAAAATGAAACTGATATTTGAAATAGTAGTATTAAAAATACCAATTTATTACATCCATTTCTCTGATCTTGGTCTCCAACAGTCCTTTACATTGCTTGAACTTCTACCTTTAAAACTAGAGCCACAATAGTGCAAACTCTACCCCTCATACATAATCCAAGATACAAAGGAAAAATCCTCAACAATCCCTAGATCTGAGATTTTCTCTCCTCTCTCCTACAACTCTAAATTCCTATTACAGTAGTGCTTTTAGAAGTCTCGCATTGCAGAGGAGAGCAGCCCCTTTTACATTCTGCAATCTGTTATTTATAATATTTGTGAAGGAATTTTGGAGAGGAGAGTTTGTTGAAGAGAAATCTGCCAAATATAATTTTACTTGCTCCTAATTCTGATATTCAATTGCTGGAGCATTCTCATTGCTTGAAATCCTTTTCTCCATATCTTTTCCACTATTTTCCTGCAAAAGAAATCAAAATAAATTAAAATGCAATCAAAATATCATTTCTGGCAATTAAATCAAACCCAATAAAATTCTATTTTAAATAAATAATTGAAAATAAAATATAAGCTCTGTATTGATGCTTGGAATAATTTGATTGGCAAAGGATATTATTGACCAATGGATCTGCAATTAGAAGAGGCTTTTGGACAAATGAAATTGAAGAAAATAACTCGGAAAATTGATTTTGTTTTCAAAATTCGGAGCCTGATCTTCTTCCTGATTTTTGGCCCAATAAATGATCAAATCTGTTAATGAAATCGCCTTAGAAATATTCTTCTTGATTTTCTCTTTCCAATGAGCCGTCCTGGGCCTCATTTGGCCAAGTATAACTCAATCTATGAGCTTCCAAAGTTGAGGAGTCAAATCTGGCATGAATCTGGAAATTCTGTTGCTGGGCTAAAAAAAAAATCAAAATTCTCATTAAAAATTAAATCCTAAATTAGAATTCTAATTAATTGTTAATTTATGAATTAAACTATTTATTAATCTAACTAACTGATATCTAATTAGCGATTTATAAACAAATCTATTCTAATAAAAAACTAATCAATATTAATCTAAATGATATTTAAATTTTAATTAAACTAATTAAATATTAAATATTAATAATTAATTTAATTAATATAATATGACATATTACATGTTAATATATAAACTAATATTTAATATATATTAACATACCCTATTCCTTACTTACTCCACTCATACTCCTTACTTACTCCACTCATAATATATAAAAACATTAAAACTAACATATCACCATACGTATGAGTGAAAGGAACTAGTCGTTGAACCAAACTATTTAAAACTTTGTTTGTATTCCTTTTCGCTTATCGGCACTTGGGATTTCCGCTTATCGGCACTTCGCATCGGGATGGGTAATGAGGTTTTTAAAATGTGTTAATGCAAAAGTCCCGATGCGATATCGCATCGGGCCATCGGGGTTCTTAAAACTTGTTTAATGAAAAAGCTCCGATGCGATTGAAAAGTCCCGATGCGATATAATTTTTATATATTAAATATTAATTTAATTTAATTAATTATATTAAATAATAATTAATTTAATATTTAATATTAAAAATCAATTTTTATTTTCGTTTTATTTTTATGAATTTAAGTTTTTTTTAAACTACAGCTAAAAATAAAACTACAACCACTTAGAAAATAAATGAAAAATAATAAAGATAAACTACAGCCACTTGAATGTTTGGTTTTTCGAGATTAAGATTTGATTTGGAAATTGGAGTGAATTTCTTAAGTCCCGATGCTTAATTATTTGGCTGCATAACTAAAAACGGAAAAATGTTAGTAAAAAGAACTCGCTATAAATTAATATTTAGAATGAATGCGTTATTGAACTAATTTATTTACAAAATGCAATATTGTACATTTTATGCAATCTTAACCCAGACCACATAAATAATCAGATTTTCAAATGAGTGCCATTTTCAAACCAGTTGCCCAAATGAGACCAAACAAGCGTCAATGTGAAGCTTATAGAAAATCAATTCTAACAAAGCAATCAAAACAAGAATCCAAGGAAAACTAAAAATTAACAAAAGCGCAGGGCAATCAACTAAAATAAAAATCCAAAAAGGTGCTTAGCCCAAATTTTTTATAGAAAGGGTCCCCATTATTTGAGTTGTGCAAGTCAAAAATGGGGGGGTTGTGTTTTTACCACAACAATGACAACACGTGGGAGAAGAACCAGTTATCTCTATTTAATGAGATTTTCCTAAAATTAAAGTAAAAATAATTAAAGAAGAGAGAATTATTTTTTGGAATGCTTGACTAGTTTCATTAATCTTAATAAAAACAAGAATCATCTGATTGTAATTTTTCTTAAAATTCCTCATACATTAAAATATTTCAAAACTCTATATCAGTCCTTAATTAGTTGTAGAGAAATAAAGCAGGGGTCACTTTACACCTTAGCTTTTAAAATATACTCCTTTGTCATAGGTAGAGCCGCTGCTTCCAGCAAACATCTATAGTTTCGACAGGGTTACCTTTTAACCAAAAATGATTCAGAATCCCATCTCTTTAAGAATTATTTATCTAGAGATAAATCCATTTATATATGTTTCTTTTTTTTATTTTTTTATTTTTTTATTAAATCTTAAAAGCCATTGTCTTAGTATGGTAGCCAGATAATTGACAATGCCATTCACTGGTTAAAATCGAACTGAACAAGCTGACTCGTGATGAGACCCCTTGTCTTATAATTGTTTGCAATCATAAGCCATTACCCTGGTTTGTTTAGTAGTGTTGGTAATGTCAGCCTATTTTTTCCCTATGATCATGGTAAGAAGGCTCATGATAAGACCTCTTATCTTTTAAGTTTAAATATATTTCTGGATTATACTCTAGAAAATAAGACTCTTTGGGACAGGGAGAATCATTGACTCCATACGAGTTAAGAATGACAATTTCAGAGTTAAAGCTGCTTTGTTGTAAAGTGTCTTTACTTGGTTATAAATAACTTTTCTTGAATGATAATAGAATTCTGAAAGATCTTAATAAAATTTTGAAATCTCAAAATGATTATAATTTGATGAAAAATGAAATTTTTCAGATTTTATGATACTTTTCCAACTTCTCTTGATTGGTAATCTCTTTCTTAAGTATGTCTACCTCTATAATAAGAAAATCAAATTTCATTAAGAGATTTAAGAAAAAACTAATAGGTGACTATTAACAATTTTTTTTTACGTATCCTGATCATTGTTAGGTAACAAATAGGCCTTCCATATAAATAATGGCAAAGTGCCCAAAATCAAAGCTGAAATCCGAAGGAAAAGAATTCTTATGCTAAAATGAGAAAGAAATCAGCAAACAAAAATTAAAACAAAGAAATCTCTAAAAATGGAAAGGAAAATCAAAGTTTCTCAAGATAAACTCAAACAAGAATGTTTATACCAATGTCTCCAACAATATGAAGAAAAAGAAAATAAGCATGTAATCATTCATTCTTATGTTGAGATTTAGAAAAACATACCTTGGAGAGTTGTGAATGCTTTAGGCTTTTAGATAACAGTGATTGTAAAATTCAGCCACAATGAATACCTCCTGTCTGATATAAATCTTCTTGTTTCCAAGCATCATCTTAATCATTTTCTAAAAAATGAATGCTTAGAGAAACAGATTAAAGGTTCAGAAACTTCCTGGTGTAGCTGTTTCGATGAAGATTATCGCTGCTTATTGAAATAAAGCCAGGAGAAGAGTATGGACTTTGAAAATATGATTCGGCAGAAGATTGAAAAAATTTATGAAGAGCTGCAAAACAAAGTTTTATATCAGCATAATTTAAAAACAAAAATGAAACTAGAGTGATGAAATGGAAATTAATGAAAGTGGGTACATGCATCTTACCATTGGATAATTTCTTTTTATCTTACCTGAAAGGTATCAATTTCTCCAAACTAGCTGACTCCTTATTTTAATTAACATTAAAGACTTGAAGAAGTCACATTAACCAAAATCCTATAACCCAAAATCATTATTTATTTTATTTAAACTAAAGCAAGCAGTAAAATGTCAAAATGGAATGCTTAATGCTCAAGGGAGTTGAAATTAAAAGAAATGCATCAGAGATGAGAATGAGAATTTGCAGTAATGACTATTCCTCAAAATATTATAAGTTTCATATAAACTCCATGATTTGATAAATTGTCCAGAATCAAGACCAAATCCAAGATAATAAAATTTAAATATGAAGATAAAGGTCTTGAATTCCATTTTTTAATTATGGAATTATATATTTAAAACTAAAATGTATGAGAAATTGAAATGATTTTTTGTATGCTGCAAATTTGTCATCAATTGCCTTTTTCCAATAGTGGTTACCCAAGCTCGCTTTAACACATCACCTCATCGGATGATCCACACAACATGTTTCTTCACCATGCTTGAATTTTAATTTGCAAGACTTCACTTTTGTCGCTATGCCATATATCGATTAAATGTTAATGGCTGAAAGGCATGCATTGGAAGCTATTGCATTGGAGATTGCAATGGCAAATTGCCGATAAGAACATGTGCAATGAAATGAGGCGATCGGGGCATATTTACACTGTGCTTCCTACATCGCACATCGCAGATTCAGAGATATGATATGAGCATAAATAAAAATGCGATGAGATGATTGCGATATCGGCGATTACTAATTGGCGATGAGCGGACTTTTGGTACCCGATGTAACACAATATGATTTTTGCGATGCCGATATGCGATGAATGACGTGGCTAATCGGCGATCGCGATCGGCAATCTTAAGCGCACGCTGTAACAATTCTCAATACACCGATATGCGATGAAAAGAGGACCTGATAATTTTATGATGAAAATTTGATAACATATCGGATCCGAGACATCGGCCTTTTAAAATTATGCTTTCATTACTATTGCGATTGAACGGACGCGATATCTCTTGTGAATTGGATTTAAATTTCATATCGGGTCCGAAATTAAAACTTGATTTGAATTTCGTATCGGGTCCAGAATTGGTCATCGCAATATCGGTAAAGTCGATTATCATAGATCGGCTATTCACGATAACAAAAATATACTTCAACTGCAAAGCTCCAATATGCGAAATGCGATATGGCATATGAGTAAGATAATACATCGGAGATCTTTTATGAATAATTTGTTATCGAAAGAAACGCTAAGAACTACTGCCGATGAAATCTTATGATGCAAATGGTCTTATGATATTCCTTGAAATTTCAATTGTATTATCTAAGTGAGTAAAAACAAAATTAAAAATGCTTAAATTATAATGCATCACAAATAAAATTTCCCTGAGCCTATTGCAAATTTGAATTGGGTTTGCTGCTTACTTCAAGTTTTGAAAACCTGCAAATAAAAAAAAACACAAATCAAAAATAAACTAAGGAAAATATGAACTAATAATGGATGAGAATAAACTTGTAAATGCGTACCTGAAAGGAATTTGTCTGTAAATTTTACCTTATGAATCTTCAAATTCTTTCTTCGATTTATCAAAATTTTGACTTTGTTAAAAATCATCTCATCATTTATTCTAAATCTAAGTGTGCAATCAGCCTAAATGAAATCAAACATTCATGTTTATGGAATATAAAATTTACCAGAAATAAATATAAAACTATGCTTCCCTTTCAAAGTGAAACAACAATTTATTACTTCTGCCCATTCCGAATTAATCTTGAGAAAAATCTGTATTGTTATAGTGACTATTCAATGATGCCTTCAGTAAATAAAGATGATGCATTTTACAGCATCAGATAATAAACTAAAGATTAGAATGAGATTAAGCCACTAATTGTGGAAAAATATCAAAACAGATTTGAATGTGTGCACTTGGCAAAATGGACATCCTTAAGGTCAGCTTTTAGCAAATTCCGAGGAAGATAATATGAACTTCATATGATTACCGTGAAAGGTTGGACTGACTAATAATGATGGAATTAGAATTAAGCTTATCATAGACAATCATACATTTCATGGGATAATGGGGTCATGAAGCTTTTTTATCCTCAAATCCTTACCATATAAATTTCAAAACAAAATCTTAGAAGGAAATCCCGAAATGAAGGAAAGTGGCTTTGAGGCAATTGCTACCAAGTGCAACTTTAATTGAATTTAATCAAGACATTATTCGAAATAGGCAGAGTAGAGGTATTGCTGTAAGAAATTTAAAAGAAAGCAAGAGTTAAAAATTTTTGATAGGGAAAAATGTTTTTACTGAACATGTATGAGAATGGCTGATTGTTTTGTTTTATTTTTAATCTACAGAACTGTTAAAAATAAATTATCTATACAAAACAAACAAACTAAATTAATTCTACTCCTATTCTAACCATATACATGAAAATGACTAGATATAGTCATATTTCCAGTGTAGCCATTTTCTCATTTTTATTCCCGGGTTTATGTACAGTTCAAATGTTAGTAATAAAAATACAAATTTGACTAAACTAAGGAAAATAAATATGAAATCAGAATGTACAGTTATTGTTAGGAACTTAATTAAAATCTCTCTCTCCTGAAATTCCCTTTCCAATTGACTACCTATTGGATCATAAAAATCTGGATGGATTTCTATTAAGGATTGAGAAATGTTCAAAGGAAGAGATAACATGCCAGATTGTGAAGATGAGCTTTTAGATTCTTTGACCTGAAAAAATTTGTTAGTGTTATGTACAAATGTTAAATCATTGACAATTTTACTTGAAGGAAAAATTTCCAAACAATTTTCAAATGTGTCAATGAAAAATGGATGGAAGCCTTTCAAATAAAATGGCAATTTATTAATTGAATTGAATTGCTGGCCATATTGCAAAAATAAATTTTCTTGTTGACATTGCCTTTGAAAAAATAGAAGCTCTTGATGAAATATTAGCATTGATTGAAATTGAAATATTGATATCTTTTGATTCTTATGATTATAATATGAAACTTCAATTTCCCAATCGGGCAATGCATCAATTGAGTGTTTGATAGTAAGGTGTTCAATATGCCAGCAAAAAGTGTGAAAATTTTGCAAAATAAAATCAGAAAATAAATCTAAGTTTAAACAAAATAACTGTGAAAGAAAAACTAAAATGAAATCACTATTTGTATAACTAATGTTACAACACAATTGGGATTGTTTTTTAATGATTTCATTTTCACATGGAATGGCCAGAATTATGGAATTTGAATAATTTTGAATTCGAACTTGTGAATTAGAAAATGAATTATGATTATGAGTAGGAATGAGAGTTTGATCATGATATGAATGATAAATTGGAATGTTTTCTTGAATGGTGAAATCATGAAGATAATTAGCTACTCTAAAACGAGGATTGGTTAGGATAATTTCTAAATTGAAGCTTTCCTCATTCTTAGATGTTATTTTAATTTTATCATGAGGATTTTCTTGAGAAAAATTGAAATCAATATCCTCAATATCGGAGTAATCATCATAAATGACCTCACAAGATTCTCTACAATTCCCTTCTATCTCTTCCGATATATCCAAACAAGGCAGAACAAGAATTTCATGTTCATTAGTAGCAAAAGAATGATCAATAATTGCTTCTCTATCTTGATAAAAACTTAATGGTAATTTATTTAAATCATCCTCTTTAATTTCTGAAATATCATTAATACCAGGAGGAAAAATATTACCATTATTGAAAATATCAGGATAAAGGGAAAAATGTGAACCTGAAACAATGCATCTAAAACTGTCTCTGTTAGAGAGCTCTTGTGCATTATTCTCATTGTAAATTTCAGATTGCAGATCATTCCTTTGTGTGCATATGCTTTCTTGAAGAAGGCTGCTTTGCTGTTCTGATTTCGGCATTTGCTCATCATGGCGAAATTCAGAAATTTGTACAGCAGTTTGCATTTTATTTACTTTGATTGCTGCTTGTACTTGCTGATTTGCGATTTGATTTTCTGAATTTACTTCAAAGTAGCTTTCAGATTTCAAGGCGGCTTTTTCCCCAAAATTGCTATTGTTGTCTTCTTGCATTTGAATGGAAATAATTTCTAAGCGTTGTGAAACCACTTCATCACCATTTATTTACACATCCATATTGGAATTCTCATTTGTATTGGAAGGGGATGGAACAAAGCTTGAATCAATTTCATATGGATTGGGAATGATTGGAAGAGAACAAATATATTTAAACCAATCTAATGATTCTTCTTCCATAGGTTTATCTTCTTCCTTAAATCTTAAACAATTCAAGTGAAATCGAATATGATAATCATTAACACTCATTTTTAAACCTTCGTAGATATTCAATTTCTTCACATACCTGTTCATGATCATAGCCGTCAAATTCACAAATGAAATTTGTAACAAATTGATCCTAGCTATGGATTGAAGCAAATGGAAGAGTTCTGCACCAGCTTCTGGCTTTTGCCGCAAATGTAAGAGTAAAAATTTTGCATAAGATGCCTTCATCAATTCTTTGAAAATCATAATTTGAAACATTTTGAATAAATTGAAAGACATGATTAAAAGCAGAAGAATTTCCCTTACCATTAAACTTTACCTGAGACAAGAGTCTTACCACTTCGGGTGGAGTATTGGAGGATGCACGTCCATGGATACAACTCCAAATTGGAAGTTTGAGAGGAGCCATCACAATAAATAAAATATTAAAATTGAAAAGACTCCAACATAGAAAAAGTCTCAGGCCCTCCTTCTAGCGCCAAAAATGTTGATGCCTCGAAAATCGCTGCAACAACATTGGGGGATAACCACCCGGTCCGAACCTTAAAAGCAGCTCCTTTTCCGTTTGGTGTGGTGGCTCCGACTGTTCAACTAGGTCCAGTTACCTTCTTCGTATTGCTATTGGTTTATTATGTATCTTTACATACCAATAGACAGGGATATCAAATCACTTCTTCTTGCTTATCAGGCAAAAGAATGACCCTTAACCTGATTTGGGTTCAGCCAAGCCACAACTAAAGTTATGCCTCTTTGAGGAGAGGACTTAAAATACTGTAGAATTTACTCTAAATGAAAGCTTATTCTATGATGCAAACAAAAGAAACTAATCTAAATCCTATCTTAATTAGGCAGATATAGATCTAACCCAACTAAGAGCAAGATAATTAAAGTATTAGGATTTAGATATGTCTTGTTTATAATAAATACCAAGTTAATGAAGTAATTCAATTAACTGATATTATGGATATCAAAACACATCCTATTGAGAACTCTTAACTGAAATAATAAACCAACAATTCTCACGAAGTAGTTCACATAAATGATATTGATTATCAAATCAGCAAATCCAATAACTAAACAATAATATGTGGAAATAGTTCACAACATATTATCATTCAATAAATCAGTTTTAACAAGGTAGATTTCTGAGTAAATAGTTACTCAAAAATCAGAAATTACTCCATAAGAACAGAGATACATGATAACAACATTGAGACAAACTGCCCTTATTGACAATAGTGCACAAACATGAATAAAATGACACATTCTTGTTACCATAAAAATGAAACTGATATTTGGAATAGTAGTATTAAAAATACCAATTTATTGCATCCATTTCTCTGATCTTGGTCTCCAACAGTCCTTTACATTGCTTGAACTTCTGCCTTTAAAACTAGAGCCACAATAGTGCAAACTCTGCCCCTCATACATAATCCAAGATACAAAGGAAAAATCCTCAACAATCCCCAGATCTGAGATTTTCTCTCCTCTCTCCTACAACTCTAAATTCCTATTACAGTAGTGCTTTTAGAAGTCTAGCATTGCAGAGGAGAGCAGTCCATTTTACATTCTACAATCTGTTATTTATAATATTTGTGAAGGAATTTTGGAGAGAAGAGTTTGTTGAAGAGAAATCTGCCAAATATAATTTTACTTGCTCTTAATTCTGATCTTCAATTGCTGGAGCATTCTCATTGCTTGAAATCCTTTTCTCCATATCTTTTCCACTGTTTTCCTGCAAAAGAAATCAAAATAAATTAAAATGCAATCAAAATATCATCTCTGGCAATTAAATCAAGCCCAATCAAATTCTATTTTAAATAAATAATTCAAAATAAAATATAAGCTTTGTATTGATGCTTGGAATGATTTGATTGACAAAGGATATTATTGACCAATGGATTTGCAATTAGAAGAGGCTTTTGGACAAATGAAATTGAAGAAAATAACTCAAAAAATTGATTTTGTTTTCAAAATTCGGAGCCTGAGCTTCTGCCTGATTTTTGGCCCAATAAATGATCAAATCTGTTAAATAAATCTCCTCATAAATATTCTCCTTGATTTTCTCTTTCCAATGAGCCGTCCTGGGCCTCATTTGGCCAAGTATAACTCAATCTATGAGCTTCCAAAGTTGAGGAGTCAAATCTGGCATGAATCTGGAAATTCTGTTGCTGGGCTAAAAAAAAATGAAAATTCTCATTAAAAATTAAATCCTAAATTAGAATTCTAATTAATTGTTAATTTATGAATTAAACTAATTATTAATGAACTATTTATTAATCTAACTAACTGATATCTAATTAGCGATTTATAAACAAATCTATTCTAATGAAAAACTAATCAATATTAATCTAAATGATATTTAAATTTTAATTAAACTAATTAAATATTAAATATTATTAATTAATTTAATTAATATAATATTACATATTACATGTTAATATATAAACTAATATTTAATATATATTAACCTACCATATTCCTTACTTACTCCACTCATAATATATAAAAACATTAAAACTAACATATCACCATACGATGAGTGAAAGGAACTAGTCGTTGAACCAAACTATTTTAAACTTTGTTTGTATTCCTTTCTGCTTATCGGCATTTGGGATTTCCGCTTATCGGCACTTCGCATCGGGATGAGTAATGAGGTTTTTAAAATGTGTTAATGCAAAAGTCCCGATGCGATCGCATCGGGCCATCGGGGTTCTTAAAACTTGTTTAATGAAAAAGCTCCGATGCGATTGAAAAGTCCCGATGCGATATAATTTTTATATATTAAATATTAATTTAATTTAATTAATTATATTAAATAATAATTAATTTAATATTTAATATTAAAAATCAATTTTTATTTTGGTTTTATTTTTATGAATTTAAGTTTTTAAACTACAGCTAAAAATAAAACTACAGCCACTTAGAAAATAAATGAAAAATAATAAAGATAAACTACAGCCACTTGAATGTTTGGTTTTTCGAGATTAAGATTTGATTTGGAAATTGGAGTGAATTTCTTAAGTCCCGATGCTTAATTATTTGGCTGCATAACTAAAAACGGAAAAATGTTAGTAAAAAGAACTCGCTATAAATTAATATTTAGAATGAATGCGTTATTGAACTAATTTATTTACAAAATGCAATATTGTACATTTTATGCAATCTTAACCCAGGCCACATAAATAATCAGATTTTCAAATGAGTGCCATTTTCAAACCAGTTGACCAAATGAGACCAAACAAGCGTCAATGTGAAGCTTATAGAAAATCGATTCTAACAAAGCAATCAAAACAAGAATCCAAAGAAAACTAAAAATTAACAAAAGCGCAGGGCAATCAACTAAAATAAAAATCCAAAAAGGTGCTTAGCCCAAATTTTTTATAGAAAGGGTCCCCATTATTTGAGTTGTGCAAGTCAAAAATGGGGGGGTTGTGTTTTTACCACAACACTTTCTCAATCAAAGGGATAACTGTTGCATGTCCCCACAAAGGCTTAATGTTTGAATTTCTCCAACTAATTAATCCAGGATGAATTAATTAATTATTTTTCAAACAACTGCTGAGACTAAATTCGAATTTTAATTCTCAATTTTAATTCAAGGACAAATTAAAATTGGAATATATCATGAAACATTATCTATAGCAATGTTATTTTTAGCATTTCTTGTTGCTATTTTCAACAATATATATGTGATTGCATATCTCATTAATAAAATATAGATTCCTTTATTGAATTTTAACATGGTTTCAAAGCCCTGAGGGCCTCGCCCCTCATGGGCTTGACCCGTGCTGGGCTAAGGAAGCTTGGCCCGTCATGGGTTGAGGGAAATAAGGGAGAAGTATATTTTCTTTTATTTTTTTCTAATTTTTTCCATCATCCGTCGAAACCTGTGGTTAATTTTAAGTGGTCTGTGGGTGGCATCGAGACTCCTGCTTCTGCTTCTTGTAGTGGTGTGTGTAGTTGCCATGGATGCAGGCGATGACGTGATGAACTCGGCAATGAAGCATGGACAATGCAGTGGTTCAATCGACGGTTTCTTTGAAAAATAGGAGGAAATGTTGATGGACTCGGAATTGAATCGGAGGAGTTTGTGGTGGAGGACCTATATTAGTTATGGTGCCCTCAACAGGGATAGGGTGTCGTGCACTAGATGCGGGGTTCCTTATTACAATTGTGGGCGTGGCTCCTAATCCAATCCTTATACTCGCGGTTGTACCCAAATTACGCGATGCACCAAACATATTGGCTGAATTATGCTTATAATTCTCTACTACGATTCGAACTTGGGTCATCTTACAATAATAATATTTCCTTTGTTCTCTTTTACCACAACCCTAGTCCATGTTTTATTGGAGTGTGACGTTTTATTTTGATTTTCAAAATAAATTCCTTTTATTTATATGAATGAAGTTTACATGAAGGATAACATTTGGATTGTTGTATTTGGACTCTACCACTAGAAATTGCATAGAGAAACGGCCTGTTTGGTGCCTCTGGTTACTGGTTAAGTTGTTGTTGGCTGTCGTGGCACACATTTGGGCCGCTTCCTACAACAGGACCGTGGCAGACATATGAGCCGTGATGGTGGAGCTTTGGGGGCCGACATAGAGAGGCCACATGATTTTGGAGGATTTGTTCATAGTGTAACAACTATTGACTTGTGAGCATATTAAGTTCGGTGCACGAATATTATGACTGTGCATAGTTGAATTATCTGATAACTGGTTGGTACCGTAGGCCACATGATGTTGCCACAAATTTTAATGGGCACGGGGAATGAAAGGATTCCTCAATAAATATTATATATATCCATGTCATTATTTCTCACATCCATTTCATTTACTTGTTTTCACATGACTAACACTTTGTAGTTTATACCCAATGTATTTTTACCCATGGTGTATTTTTTGGTATCGGTAAGGGTAAATTAGTCTTGCAAATCGTATACATATTGAGATTCACGACCTCAATATGAAGTCATTTTGTTAGAATTCGCGACTCTAATGGATGACAGGTAAAACACAGAGATTAAGACGTGCATGCGAAAGTTAAAAATGAAAATGTCAAAGAGTCTAAATTACAAAGCCAACAATATTCATGTGGGAAAGCAGTGGTGTGTTCGAGCATATAAATGGTATGGTGTATCCAAGATGCGTGGCAAAGGATTCAAATGGCCTTTGAAGTTTGTTTGTGTTTTTAGAATAGACTCAATATTATGTTGTATTGTGAGTCACACATTTTAATAGTAAGCAAGTATAGGATGTTTTGTAGTGGTCCTTGTAATGTCTGTACCTAGTAACTCCAAAAGTTGGAGTTGTGTTGTAAGTCTTGTAAGGCATGTGTATCCCCATACAGTTCGTGGTAATCTAGGAAACCACATGTAAGAGTGAAGTGGTACAGAGATTCCTATTGGCATGGTTTAGGGTTAGCCGAGAAAACCCTCGGCCTCGTTGAGTCAGGTCTTTGGTGAGCCTCAGTGGCTGGAGTGCCCTAGTGGCAAGTTTGTGGCCCCGAGTGGCTAGAATGCCTTAGTGGCAAATTTGTGGCCTAGAGCGGCTCGAGAGCCTTCGTGGCTATGTTGAGCCTTCATGGATGAGTTGAGCCTTGGTGGCTAAGAGCCCTTGGCGGCATGGTTGAGGGTGATCCGATAAAACCCAGACCATAGTTACGGGTAATTTCATAAAACCCATGATGATATTGGAGGGGGATTTACAGGTACAAGTACATGTGTGTAGTTATAATGGTTTGACATAACCATGTATGAAAAGGACATCATACAAGAGTGGCGGTTGCAGCGGTTGGCACCCATGCATTCCGGTGGATGGCTACTCCTTTATATGGAAATCAACATATTCTTTTATCTTTGACCACAACTAGACTTTGCAGCTTGATATCAAGACATGTACTCATTAAGGGGGTGCATTGGAATATTAATTCCTACTTGCCTCAATTGCGATTTTGTATGTTAAGAGTCTATTCCTATTATATAAGAGTGGTTTCCCTAGTTTAGTTTGTGGTTGAGATATTCTCTCAACAAACAGATTGTATGTCCGAGATAGTTTTCCTATCTTGAGACAATACTCTTGTATATATGTAATTGCATATATGATTAATAAAATATAGATTACCTTATGGAATTTTAACATCCTTTAACCATTTACTTTCAAAAGAATGAGTGTTATATATATATATATATATATATATATATATATATGGTATTTTATGTTATTTTACATTATTGTCAATGATAAATTATATTAACCTAGATCCATCTTAACTTTGTATCTACTATGAGTCTATAGAGATCAAATCTCTTAGATTTAAACCTCTAAAATTTAGAGTGAAAAGAGACTTGAGTAAAATGAGAGTTAATCCCTCTCTGACCCTTAATAAATCTTGAATTAAAAATCTAAATTGATATAATCCTAAATATATAAGTAAAATTATTTATGTGTTATTATAATAAACTGTAAAATATATATTTTTATATTAAATTAAAAAATAAATAATAAAAATAAAAGTATATTTTTTTAAAATTAAAATTAAATTATAAATAAAACCTTTATAATTAAAATAAATAAATAAAAAACACTTTAATTTGTATATTTAGCTATCTTTTCATCATCGCTATAAAATTGTTCAACCCTAGTCTATGGATAGAGAGAGCTTAGTTCCCACAACAAAACTCTTGCAACATATGTGATATATACAACAAACTTAGTGGAGAAGCTTCAGGAATATGATATTCTATGGGTATGGGTTAATCATTCACATGTCATTCCATAGGAGAAAAATTTCCAAGCAAATGGTCAACATCCTTCTCAAACAATCTGAATGGCCCACAATAAATTGTCTAACAATTAGCCATGTTACATTACCTTATGGGATGGTTGTAAATGGTCAACTTCCTTTTCAAGCAATCTCAATGGCGCAAAATAATTTTCTAACAATAGCCATGTTACATTAGCTTATGGGATGGTTGTAATCATAAAATGTGAGAGTGAAAAAGATATTGGTAAATAGTTGAATTTATCAACAATGCAATTATCATACTATAAATAACCCTCATTTCACCACAAATAATGAATGAAATCGTAAGTATCCCTACTTTCTTTCTCGGCATTGGAGCCCTGCTTGTCTATCTGTTTCGTTGTTGGTTTTGCACAGAACTTACCTCCCCTTAATGAAAATGTTGGGCAAAGAATGAATGAAATCGTGAGTATCCATACTTTATTTCTGTGCATTGGAGCCCTGGTTGTGTGTTTGCTTCGTTGGTGGTGATCTTTGCAAATTAATATTGTTAGCCACAAATGGTTGTGTGTCTGCTTCATTGGTGGTGATCTTTGCAAATTCATATTGTTAGCCACACATGTTCACTTTTGAGAATAAATTCGATAAAAAATAGAAGGAAATGAAATTAGCACACTGTAAATAACCCTAATTTCAGGACTAAGAGTCCATGGAATCATGAGTATCCCTACCTTCTTTCCCGCCATTCTGTCCATGGTTGTTTGTTTGGCTTAGTTGGTGGTTTTCCACACAGAGTAACATCCCTAATGAAAAAGTTGGGCATTAGGAGTACAATATTTTTTGAAATCAAATCATTTATATCTCGCTGAGATGGTAACCTTCCAAAGTTCAGCTGTGTCAAGGCTACAATCTCAGTAAGGCAGAGCTGATTTGATTTCAAAATTAGACTCCGGCCATAAGAGCCCCTATATCATTCTCCTAATACCTAGCATTTTCATAGGGAGAAGTTGCTTCGTGTGGAAAATCACCGCTTCAGTGGTGAGAAAAAAGGTAGGCATACTCTCGATTTCATTCACTCTTTGCCCTGAAATTATGGTTATTTATAATGTGATAATTTCATTTCCTTTCATTTTTTATCTACGCTATTCTCAATAGTGAACCTTTGTAGTTAACCATATGAATTTGCTTTAACCGCTGTGACGAACAAGATATGTGAACCTCTACATCAAATCTGATTTAACTGCATGTATATCTATTTTCTCTATCAACTTTTACAAGAAGTCGCTAGATCTACTCTATTTGGTAAAATTATAACTCTACTCCTTTTACGAACTTTAATACACAATAAGAACCGAATCTCCACATCAATTCATGGAGTTAAAACTTCAATTTGTTTTGTACTTCTGATTGCGTGCTTGAGATGAGTTCGAAAGCTAATTGCATCTAAAAACCTGAGGAACGAAGTTTTAAATTAAGTCAGTTACTAAAAAAATACCCCCATCGAAAATATCTGATGAAATAAGTTTTAAGATAAAAAAATTTCATTCTTGAAAAAAAAATCATAAAGTAATATTATGCAAAATATAAAGTACCATTATGCAAAATACAGTACATATAAAAATTCAAATAGCTTAACGTTACAAAGGTGTTGATATTTTGTTGATAGATCGTTACATTCTTGACAAATTGCTGCATTGGAAGAGTACTCCAGATTTGTAAACTGCCATAAACTATATAAAAGCCTGCAACGAAGCATGGAAATGGATTTCATGGGAAACGAGACATGTTCACCTACGTTGTTGACAAATTGTTGTATTGGAAGAGTAGAATCCGGATTTGTTTACTGTGATAAACTCTACATAAGAGCCCGCAATAAAGCATCATGAAGTTTATGAAAAGCTAGGACCCGGAGGATTACTTTTTGTTGTTTAACAACACTGAAAATCGAACTATCTGACGTTGTCAAATGTGGTTCCACTTTATGAAAAGCTAGGACCCGGAGGATTACTTTTTGTTGTTTAACAACACTGAAAATCGAACTATCTGACGTTGTCAAATGTGGTTCCAAAGAATGGTGGAGAAAAATCAAATAGAAGTGCAGTACTACATATGCCAGATTGCAGTACTACTAGCAATTGTCCCAAAAGAGTCCCAAAAATACAAAGAGAGGCCAATAGGATTATTAAATTGGAATTGTTGAATTTTTCTAGAAGAGTTAATTGGTTTGTGGAAAACCTTGTTTCCTTGGACTGAATCATTGTGCAATTACTTTTCTTTAGATGTTTTGTTTATACCTATATTACAAGGAACACATTGAATGCCTTATTTCATTTCTGCTATTCTTACTAATATCTTTTCGGTGCTTTTTCTTGATCAATTTGATGAAATATTCCATTATCATTTGGTCAAAGTCCTCACCTGCATATTAGTGTACATGCCCGTAAGTTCAAAGCTCGAAAGCCAACCAAAAAAGTCAATTATAACCACCGTGCACGTATTCAAATTCGTAATGTAAAACTGTCAAACAGATTTGAGACAGATTACCTCCAAGATGGGTATCACCGTTTGTAGCCAAAACCTCACAAACTCCGTTGTCAATACTCAGAACGCTGACATCAAACGTGCCACTACCAAGATCAAAAACAACAATATTTTTCTCTCCACCCTTCTTGTCCAAGCCATAAGCTATTGCTGCAGTTGTGGGTTCGTTGATAATACAAGCTACATTCAAGCCAGCAATAACACCAGCATCCTTCGTTGCTTGGCGCTGTGCATCAGTAAAATAAGTTGCGCAAACCCACAAGTTAACACTCACAATGCAGTCAACAATTGTTTACCCAAAACCTCATTAAAAAAAAGGTTGAAAAGAAAGCATACCAGGGACAATCACCACAACATCCTTTATAGTCTTGCCAAGGAATGCTTCTGCAGTCTCCCTCATCTTAGTCAAAATCATAGCACTGATTTCCTCAGGGCTAAATACCTTTGTCTCTCCATCTCGTACCTGAACTTGAATATAAGGTTTCCCATCTTTGTTCACAATCTTGTATGGTACCAGTTTCATATCCTTCTGAACTTCTTTGTCTTCAAACCTATATAAAACAAATGTTTTCATTTAATTGTGCTCATCAAGTAAAAGTTTTAAATCATTTTCTTGAAGTTTGGACAGGGCAGAAATCAAATCCTGATCTGACCCCAACCAGAATGTTGCTCGACCCCTGACTTAACATGCCAATTTCATGACTGGCACCCTTGTGGGTTCAATATCAAGGCGAGAATTGGACTTGCAATAAATATAATTGTCTAATGAATGGGCAAATCAGAGATCAGAGTACTTACTTTCTCCCAATGAGTCTCTTGACATCAAAGATGGTTCGTTCGGCATTGACTACGGCCTGGTTTTTGGCAGCCTCTCCAATCAACCTCTCATTTTTTGTGAATGCCACCCATGATGGGGTAATACGGTTTCCTTGGTCATTGGCAATAATCTCCACATGACCATTCTTGTAAACCCCACAACAGGAGTAAGTAGTTCCCAGGGCTATACCAATCACCGTTTCCAATTTCGCAACTTCTTCCTTCGCAATCAAAGATGCAAGAAGGCATCTTGAGAAAAATTAAATTCCTCGTGAAGAGTATCAGAAAATGCCTATATGTTACCATGGAAAGGTTGCCTATATGGTCAAGTTTCTAGCATATATATTTTAACTGATTGCAGGTTTATCGTGGTCAAATTTCTAGCATATATATTATTTGTAGATATTTGTCAAACCAAACAAATTATAAAACTTGGCGTAAGTAGACAGCACAACATGAATAACGAGGAAACATTTCAAAAACCCAACAATCATTCTTTAGTAGGCCATCTACATCAAGACAACGTTGTCATATTCGACTCGATCTTATTTATACTTTGGAAAAAATAAAAAGTGCTTCCTGTAATAAAAACAAAGAGATGACTCCTTCCAATTTTAATGCATTGAGACGATGTGCAAAGCAACTCAAACTCATCAAAATCATAACCTCAAACTCATCATAAATATTGGTTCAACTTTTACATAATAAATTAGCAAGGCATTGTAAACTTAACCAATGCCATATCCTCGCACATTATTAAGAATACTTTTGTAAAATTGATATGTATCATCTTAATTAACTTTTACATAAATTATTCTAATATTTATAAAAGATGCTTTTTAACCAACCTCCAAATTTACATAAAAAGTTGTTTTTTAATCATTTTTTTCTAATATTTGTAAAAAATGATTTATAAAGAACCTCCAAATTTATATAATAAATTGTTGAGACATTGCAAACTTATTTCATAAACATTTAAAATACTTGTCTATTTAAATATACGATAAGATTAACCCCAAAAAAAATCATTTTAAATATATCCATTTAAATATATCTACCTTTTATGTTTTAAATTATTTAAATTTTTTAAATATATTTTAATTTTATTCTTAAAATATTATATCCATTTATAATTGTATAAATCAATTTTAATTTTCAATAAAAATTAATATTTAAATTAATTAAATTAAACCATTGTAATATAATTCAAAGACCTTTTATATAACGAAATTTATTTTATCTACTAATGTGAAAAAAGACAAACAAAACAGAAATTCGGTACGAAGAGACTTAGAATCCAACTTTACATTTGACCTTTTATATAACAAAATTTATTTTATCCACCAATGTGAAAAAAACAAACAAAACAGAAATTGGTACTAAATAATTTCAACTTGAGCTTAAAACAAACTTATAAATAATGATACAGATGGTAAATAAAAATTATTGACTCTAACATCGAGCAACGGCGAATCACAAAGGGTAAACGGTGAACTGGGGGGGCAGCTTATTGTTGCAAGGTGTCCCGAGCTCGAAACTCGTCCCGCCAGGTTATTGTTGCAAGGTGTCCCGAGCTCGAAACTCGTCCCGCCAGCTTATTATTGCGAGGGGTCTCGTGATCGAAACTCATCCCGCCAACGATGCGTACAACAATGAGATGTTTACAAATGATGCGCTCAGGGGCAGAAGAGAGCCGATAAATGAGCTTACAACAATAAATTGTTTACAAATGATGAGATCAGGCGCAGAAGAGAGCCGAACAAAGGAGCTTGAGATCAGGGGTAGAAGAGAGCCGAGTAAAGGATCTCGTTCCAGATATCGGGAAGCCCAGGCAGACACCAGTGGCTGCAATCTGGGTAGCGCTGGGGATTTTTTCGTTGCCCGACTGTCAAATCGTTGCTGTATATCGAAGGGTGCACGTCCTGCCTGAGCAACGACAGCGTGGTGATGTTGAGAAACGACACAGGCGATCTCATAGCTCTCACAACGCTTTCCGCCACTTGGAATTGGGGAGGATAGGCGCCCAGATACAAAGTCCCCGCCGTAGGTTCTTTCTCGGAGTAACAGTTACCGCCATTCATAGTACTGCAAAGCACAAAGATTCATTAAAAAATCAAGCAAACGCCATTCATCACAAGAAATTTTTTCACATTTTCAACCGGATCTGAGATTATTAAACCTGGAATGCGAGGGCGAGAAACTGCGGAAAAGGACTTTCGTTCTGCTGGTATCGATGGTGGAATCGATCCGGTTTACCCACGTAGTCATTCCTTTCCGGTAACCCACCATGAAATCCATGCTCGTGTATAAAGTATTCCCTTCCTGCAGGTAATCCCAACTGCTTTGTTCTTTTACCCGAACAAAGTGTCAGTCATCCAGTCGGCCATTAAAGATCACAGTCAAAAATCTAACAGTTACCATTAATGGCTTGCAGAAAACTACCCTCTGAGATTGCCTCTGTGAGTCCACCAATGGCCAGAGTTAAAAACAAGAATATCGGCTCCCTTCCATCCTCTGCCATTACTCTCGGCCGAGTCCAGACGAAGCACCACTTTCTGCTTGTCCTTGAACCGTAGTGGTCACCATATCCACCAGGTAGGAGCTCGATAAAATGACATTGTAACTCGGTAATCCTGCCAATACCCAAATCATAACAATTTAGCTTAATACAATAACATCACAGAGATCATATTAACTAAGCTACCAGTACCCACCATGGCTCTGAAACTGGAAAGAATATCTCCAGAAACCACGTATGTTCTGCCTTGCGGCAACGCTGCGTGAAGAAGGCAAATCATGGACTGCCATTGATCTCGATCCAGTGAATCTCCCACAAACATTAATGTTTTCCCCCTCAGCTTCTGCAGCATGTCCAGCGCGTTGAATCTGCGACAATAAAACAGCAAAATCATTTTAATCACTGTAATATAATATTTAATTACTCGAGCAAAGTGTACATATAAATTTATTTGGGATTTTTGTATTCGTGCCTTCGAAGGTTGCAGTAACCAGGCTTCCATCTCCATTTCTGGTAGTCCGAATCAGGTCTTCCATTCTTCTGACAGTTGAATTCGCCATCGATATAAGGGCATTTACTCCAGTCATACAGCGGGTACGATAAATCGTGAACCCAGTGCCCAGAGAATATATTGCATCTGGTTCCAATGGCTATATCCGACATTGTGAGGTTCTGGATGGATTTAACTTCTTCTTTGCATAACAGGGCTAGGTACAATGCACAGCAGAACTAGGAGGTGAAAAAGAAGGCAACTCAACTAATATTTGGAAAAAACATTGAAATTGCAACTCATGCTTGCTAGATGACACTTCAAATCAATGGTTGAAAGTATCTCACTTGATGTAACAGAACTGGATAAAAATGGGACAGAACTGGATAAAAATGGGACAGAACTGGTTAAAAATGTTGACAAGTGTTAATGCATAGGAAAACCTATCGACCTAATTACACATAATGATATGGATGGTTATGAAGGAATTGTGGAAAACAGATTGAAAAGGTATGTAAACTCATTGAGTAACATTGGGACAAACGGATGGAAATGCTCGATTTAATACAAAGGTAGCTGGGAAATGCAATTGAAAAATGTGTGTGTTTCATGTGAGAATTTAGTGGATAAGTGAACATTACGACAGTAGAGGAAGTATAAGAGAGGATACAGAACTTTTACGATCACAACACAACAGCGATACAAAGATGTTCCGCTTGATATACCTCATTATCACCAACAAGTTCAAAAGTATCTAGCTTTCACCTACCCCATTGACTAAGGAAGTCATGAGAAGAGCACTCTAAACCAAAAGGTTGGAAGAATTGATGTAACGAACTCTTTCCAATTCTGCCCATTTCAATCCTGCACATAAAGATAAAACAACAAAAATCCTTCTCACATCTTTCCGTTCCTGCTGAAATGGTCGCAAACGCAGAATTCTGGGACGTGTAGAGCGCGAAACATGAACAATTTAATGCAGTATTTCGAATCTTCAAAGCGATCATTTCAGATATCGGATGGAAGACTACTTGGAGCGAAGACTTTGGAATGCCTTTGGATGAGTTTCGTATAAATGGGCCTCAAGCATTTAATTACTCATGAAAATGGAATGCCAAACAATTCCATGTGACTCAATTGGTACAACACGTTTCATGTGACTCGTCCTTCAAGGGTAAGGGAAGTAATTCATGTTATTTATTTGGTGTCAGTATTTCGAATCTTCAAAGTGATCATTTTAGATATCGGATGGAAGACTACTTGGAGCGAAGACATTGGAATGCCTTTGGATGAGTTTCGTATAAATGAGCCTCAAGCATTCAATTAATCATGAAAATGGAATGCTCTGTATCACATAACTGACATGACTGGAGCATAACAAAGAATTCCATGTGACTCAATTGGTACAACACGTTTCATGTGACTCGTCCTTCAAGGGTAAGGGAAGTAATTCATGTTATTTATTTGGTTTCATGTGAATCGTCTCATGTATCCATCACATCAGAAATACATGGCAGCTTTGACCGGCGAATGAATGCATTGGAGAATCTTTCGGTCGGGAGATTCCATGGTGCCAATCAGAAATCGTCGCTCAATGCTGCATTAACGCGTGAGCGAATATATCTGAACCCCTCTTAAGTTTTGGGCAGAATGTCCCATGGTGCCAATCACAATCAAATCGGGTTAATATATTATTCACAGAAATGTAGTATGAGATGCCAATGCTTTAGATCCGAGGCGATATATCGAAAAATATAAATTGCGTTTAGTAGTAGCTTCACATCGAATTACATAGACGCCAAATGACATTGCATTTAATGAAACAAGCTACCCACATATTTCAAAATTTCGAATATAGGAATTAAAAAATAATCGACATGAAAATTGTAAGATAGTTAAAATATTCAAATTAACAATTATTTTTAAAAAATTAAGAATATTTTAATTTATAAATTTATTTTTATTTACAATTATATAAATGAATTGTTGAATTGGGACTTCTGTCATCCAAAATAGTTATAAGGAGTAAATCACATATAGAAAGACCTTTTTCGACGTGTTTAGAACCAGTCAAGTTGAAGAAAGAGATCCAGCTTTGCGTGTTAAATAGTCTGAGCAGGGCCTCCAACAACTATCTAGATTAACGGCTAGCTTTGACTTAGGGACAGTCAAAAAGTCAAATTGATTATTTCAAGAAAGATAGTAATGACCATAACTATATATAAATATATAATTATATAAATGAAATAATTTAAGAAGGGGTTTACTTTAATAATTTGTTAAAATGTATAATTTAATAATTAAAAAATTTTATTAAATGGGAATTAGTTAAATTGAAGACCTAACTTATTTATAAATAAGGTAAATGTAATTAAATAAAATAAATAATAATAATACAAATCAGCAAATAAATACATAATAATAATATATATTTGCTAGATAAATAAATAAATAGATAAAAATCTATATAAAAATAAAAAATAATAATAATATATATGAATTAGTTATGAAATAAATAATAAAGTAAATAATGATAAGAAAATAACTAATATATATCCGTTAATAAATAGATAAATTACCAACACTAACAATATATAAAAATTAGTTACCAAAAAATAATAATAATAATATATATTCCTTAATAGATAAATAAAATTAGTATATAATAAAATAATAATAATATTTATCAAAATTAGTTACAAAGAACTAATAAATAAATAATAATAATAAAAACATAACTAAATAAATATTTGTTATAACAATAATAATTAAGGAAAAGGGGACGACTCAACAATAAAAATAAGCAAAATAATAATAATAATAATATATATTCGTTAATAGATAAATAAATAATTAATTAAAATATATATATATATATATAAAAGATAAATTAATTAATTAAATATATATATATATATATATATATATATATATATATATATATATATAGATATATATATATATAATAAGTAAATAAATATTAGCTATGATAATAGATACCAATATCAATTAAGGAAAAAAGAGCGACACAAAATAAACAGGAGAAGGCTTGGAAAGAGTCCAGAGTCAAAAAGGATAAACCCTAGGAGATAGGAAGGCTCCAGGGAAACGACGAAAGCGAAAAAGATGAAAGAGGGGGGGAGACTAAGATGAAAGGGCAGGGATCCAACATCTACTGATCTTCCAGCCGTCAATAGAGATGACGACTGGAAGATCAGTAGATGTTGGATCCCTGCCCTTTCATCTTAGTCTCCCCCCCTCTTTCATCTTTTTCGCTTTCGTCGTTCCCCTGGAGCCTTCCTATCTCCTAGGGTTTATCCTTTTTGGCTCTGGACTCTTTCCAGGCCTTGTCCTGTTTATTTTGTGTCGCTCCTTTTTCCCTGATTGATATTGGTATCTATTATCATAGCTAATATTTATTTACTTATTATTATTATTATTATTATTATTATTTTATATATATATATATATATATATAGATATATATATTATTTTATTTTATTTATCTTTTATATATATATATATATATATATATATATATATATATATATATATAAATTAATTAATTAATTATCTATTAGCGAATATATATTATTATTATTATTATTATTTTATTATTTTTTCGTAACTAATTTTTATATATTGTTAGTATTGGTAATTTATTTATTTATCAATGGATATATATTAGTTATTTTCTTATCATTATTAACTTTATTATTTCTTTCATAGCTAATTCATATATATTATTATTATTTTTTATTTTTATATAGATTTTTATCTATTTATTTATTTATTTAGCGAATATATTATTATTATTATTATGTATTTATTTGCTGATTTATATTATTATTATTTATTTTATTTAATTAAATTTACCTTATTTATAAATAAGTTAGGTCTTCAATTTAACTAATTCCCATTTAATAAAAAAATTAATTATTAAATTATACATTTTAACTAATTATTAAAGTAAACCCCTTCTTAAATTATTTCATTTATATAATTATATATTTATATATAGGTATGGTCATTACTATCTTCCTTGAAATAATCAATTTGACTTTTTGACTGTCCCTAAGTCAAAGCTAGCCATTAATCTAGATAGCTGTTGGAAGCCCTGCTTAGACTATTTAACACGCAAAGCTGGATCTGTTTCTTCAACTTGTCCTGACGATGAGCCACACTTGCTGGCTCGAAACGCATCGACAAAGGTCTTTCTATATGTGATTTACACCAAAGCTCTTCTTATAACTATATAAATGAAATTATTTATTCAAATCTTCAGGTATAGATTCAAACTTCATCTTTAAATAAAATAAAATTATATACTATCAAGAGTGCACGGAGCTCTTACAAATTCATTCATTCTCATGATGCTTGGGATTGGTAATTTGACAATTTCCATATCTAACAACACTGTTAATATTGTCTAAGAGATAATTAAAGATTTTCTTAAAAAGTGTAATTTTAATTAAAATGCAAAATCTAAGTAAAATTATTAATATTAGACATATATATAATAAGCTTATATATAACTAATACAACTATATTAATTAATAAATGTAGTTGATATATATTTATAATTATAATTATTAATTAATATTAATTATTATTATTTTTATTTTTATTTTTATTGTTAAATAAATTTAATAACATTATTAATTAATAAATGTTAATGATAATTAATTTATTAATTTATATTTTATTCATTATTAATTAGTTCATTAGATAATTAATTATTTATTTATTAAATAATAAATAAATAAATTTATTTATTTTTATTTTATTCATTAAATAATTAAATATTTAATTTAATGCATAATTAATTAAATCATTTATTAATTATTTGGTGATGGTGGTGGTGGTCCACTAAGTCCAATGTGGTCTATTGGACCTAAAGAAATGAGAGTCTTATTGTCATTTTCAAAATCTTATTTATGTGATCAAAGAGCAAGGAAAGAAGCATTACAAGGTTGTTATAATTGGTCTGACTTAATAAGTCAAGAAGATTGGAGGTGTGGCTGATGATAGGGAATTGAGAGTGTATGTGGGCAAGAGTCGGGTAGTCTAAAAGGAAGTGATTTTCATCTTCTGCCTAGTTAGTATAAAAAATTTGACAAATTCTATCGTCCTAGGGAGTCTTGGGAGTAGACTACCGATCAGTTTAACTAGGAAGCTTGTGAGAGTTAGTTCTAATCCTAGCACTATTCATTTTCTTCTTAGTGCTAGTCAACATAGAGAGATAATTTTGGTTATCGGGGGTGGGGTTGATCACCTCCTTATAGTACCTTAGCTTAGTATTAAGGGATTAATACTAAAATCCCAAGGGATTATGAACCTAAGGGAATAATATTAAACCTAAGGGACTAATCTCATAAACCCAAAGTCCATAAACCCTAAGATAAATACTATAAACACTAAAATAAACATGGTTGACCATGGTTGAACATGGTTGAGACAATCCTTGGACCATGGCTGAGTATGCTTAACCATGGTTTATTTTCATATTAACACAATCTTTGTGACAATGCGATGTTTGACCATGATTGACTATGATTTACCATGGCTGACAATGTTTGAATTTATAAAACATGGTTGACCGTGGTTAACCATGGCTAACCATGAATAACCATCGTTGAGCATGGTTGACGATGATTATTATATTGAGACAATCTTTATCATAATGCGACGTTGGACCATGGTTGAGACAATGATTGATTTTCATATTGAGACAATCTTTGTCACAATGCGACGTTAGACCATGGTTGATTTTATAAAACATGGTTGAATAATATTAAACCCAAGGTATATAAACCCTAAGATAAATATTATAAACACTAAAAGAAGTTTGGTTTACCATGGTTGATTTTCATATTGAGACAAACCTTGTCACAATGTGACATTCAACCATCCTTGACCATGATTGATTTTCAAATCGACAAAATCTTTGTCATAATATGACATTAGACCATGGTTAACCATGGTTGATTCTCATATTGAGATAATATTTGTCATAATGTGATGTTTGACTAGGGTTGACTATGTTTGAATTTATAAAACATGTTTGAATATTATCGATATTATAAACCCAAGGGAATAAAAAAACCTAGGGATTAATACTAAAAACCCAAGGGATTATAAATCTAAGAGAATAATATTAAACCCTAGGAATAATAAACATTATATACCCAAGAAAATAATAAACCGAAGGGATAAAAATTAAAAACCTAAGGTATGTAAACCCTAAGATACATATTTTAAACCCTAAAATAAACATGGGTGATCATGGTTGATCATGGTTGATTTTCACATTGAGACAATCCTTGCTACAATGCAACATTGGACCATGGTTGTCCATGCTTGATAATGATTGATTTTCATATCGAGACAATATTTGTCACAATGGAATGTTCAACCACGGTTGACCATGGTTGGCTATTATTAACTGTGGTTGTCCATGCTTGATATTATAAACCCGAGGGAATAATAAACACATGGATTGATATTATAAACCCAATGGATTAATACTAAAACCCCAAGGGTTTATGAACCCAAGGAAATAATATTAAACCCAAGGGACTAATATTATAAACCCTAAGATAAATAGTTTAAACACTAAAATAAACATGGTTGATCACAGTTGATTTTAATATTGAGACAATCCTTGTCACAATGTGACATTGGACCATTGTTGATCATGCTTAACCATGGTTGATTTTTGTATCAAGACAATCTTTGTCACAATGCAACGTTTTACCATGGTTGACCATGATTGACCATGATTGACCATGGGTGACCATGTTTGATTTTATAAAACGTGGTTCAACATGATTGACCAAGGTTGACCATGATTGACCATGGTTAATCATGGTTGACCATGATTATCATACTGAGACAATATTTGGCATAATGCAAGGTTGGACCATGGTTGAAACAATGATTTATTTTCATAATGAGGCAATTTTGTTACAATGGGATGTTGGACCATGGTTGAACACGATTGATTTTATAAAATATGGTTTACCATTATTGAATTTGTAAAAAATGGTTGACCATGATCATTACTATAAACCCAAGGGAATAATAAACCCTAGGGATTAATACTAAAAACCCAAAGGGCTATAAACCTAAGGGAATAATATTAAACCCTAGGAATATGGACCCTTATATTAATAAGAAGAAGGGAATAATAAACCCAAAGGATAAAAATTATAAACCCAACATAGATAAAATCTAAGATAAATATTATAAACCCTAAAAGAAGCATGGTTGACAATGGTTGATTTCCATATAAAGAAAATCCTTATCACAATGCAACGTTCGACCAGGGTTGACCATGATTGATTTTCATATCGAGACAATCTTTGTCACCATGTGACGTTGGACCATGGTTGACCATGATTGATTTTCATATTGCGACAAACATTGTCATAATGTGATATTTGACCATGGTTGGCTAGGATTGACCATGGTTGACCATGATTGATAATATAAACCCAAGGGATTGATATTATAAACCCAAGGGATTAATACTAAAACCCCAAGGGATTATGAACCCAAGGGAATAATATTAAACTGAAGGTTTAATATAAACACTAAAATAAACATGGTTGACCATGGTTGCTTTTCATATTGAGACAATCCTTGTCACAATGTGACATTGGACCATGGTTGACCATGCTTAACAATGGTTGATTTTCATATTAAAACGATGTTTGTCACAATGCGACATGTGACCATGGTTGAATATGATTGACCATGGTTGACCATGTTTGATTTTATGAGACATGGTTGACCATGGTTAACTAAGGTTGACCATGATTATCATATTGAGACAATATTTTTCATAATGCGACATTGGACTATGGTTGAGACAATGATTGATTTTCATATTGAGACAATATTTGACATAATGAAACATTGGACCATGGTTGATCATGATTAAGACCACGATTGATTTAATAAAATATGGTTGACCATTATTGGAATTATAAAACATGGTTGACCATGATTAATATTATAAACGCATGGGAATAATAAACCCCAAGTATTAATACTAAAAACACAAGGGACTATAAAACATGGTTTACCGTGATCAATGTTATAAACCCTAGGGATTAACACTAAAAACCCAAGTGATTATAAACCTAAGGGAATAATATTAAACCCTAGGAATATGAACCCTAGGGACTGATATTATAAACCCAAGGGAATATTAAGCCAAAGGGATAAAAATTATAAACTTAAGGTATATAAACCTTAATATAAATATTGTAAAACATAAAATAAACATGGTTGACCATGGGTGATTTCCATATTGAGACAATCCTTATCATAATATAACGTCGAACCATGGTTGACCATGGTGGGTCATGATTGATTTTCATATCGAGACAATCTTTGTTACAATGCAATGTTGGACCATGGTTGATCTTCATGTTGAGACAATCAATGTCACAATGCGATATTCAACCATGGTTGACGATGGTTAACCATGGTTGGCTATAATTAATGATGGCTAACCATGATTGATATTATAAACCCAAGGGATTGATATTATAAATCCAAAGGAATAATAAACCCAAGGGATTAATACTAAAACCCCAAGGTATTATGAACCCAAGGGACTAATATTATAAACCCAAGATATATAAACCCTAAGATAAATATTATAAACACTAAAATAAACATGGTTGACCATGGTTGATTTTCATATTGAGCCAATCCTTGTCATAATGCGACGTTGGATCATGGTCGACCATGCTTAACCATGGTCAATTTCCATATCAAGGAAATATTTGTCACAATGCGACGTTCGACCATGATTGACCATGGATGACCATGTTTTCTTTTATAAAACATGGTTGAACATGGTTGACCAATGTTAACTATGATTGAACATGATTGACCATAGTTGACCATGAATATCATATTTAGACAATCTTTGTCATAATCTGACATTGGACCATGGTTGAGACAATAATTGATATTCATATTGAGACAATCTTTGTCACAATGTGATGTTGGACCATGGTTGACCATGAGTAATCATGGTTAACTAAGATTGATTTTATAAAATATGGTTGTTCATGATTTACCATGATTGAATTTATAAAACATGATTGACCATGATTGATATTATAAACCCAAGGGAATAATAAACATTAGGTTTTAATACGAAAAATACAAGGGACTATAAACCAAAGTGAATAATATTAAACCCTAAGAATATGAACCCTTAGATTATTAAACACAATGGATTGATATTATAAACCCAAGGGAATAATAAACCCCATGGATTAGTGCTAAAACCATAAGGGACTATAAAACATGGTTGACCATGATCGATATTATAAACCCAAGGGAATATAAACCCTAGCGATTAGCACTAAAAACCCAATGGATTATAAACCTAAAGGAATAATATTAAAACCTAGGAATATGAACCCTTAGATTAATAAACCCTAGGGTTTTATATTATAAACCCAAGGGAATAATAAAACTAAGGGATAAAAATTATAAACCCAAGGTATATAAACCTTAAGATAAATATTATAAACCCTAAAATAAACATGGTTGACCATGGTTCATTTCCATTTTGAGACAATCCTTGTCACAATGCAATGTTGGACCATGCTTGACCATGCTTGACCATGATTGATTTTCATATCAAGACAATCTTTGTCACAATGCGACGTTGGACCATGGTTGACCATGGTTAATTTTCATATTGAGACAATCATTGTCACAATGTGATATTAGACCATGGTGGACTATGATTGACCATGGTTGACCATGATTGATATTATAAACCCAAAGGAATAACAAAGCCTAAGGATTGATATTATAAACCCAAGGGAATAACAAAGCCTAAGGATTGATATTATAAACCCAAGGGAATAATAAACCCATTGGGTTATGAACCCAAGGGATTAATATTAAACCCAATTCCAACAAATATTTTAAACCCAAGGCATATAAACCCTCAGATAAATATTATAAACACTAAAATAAGCATGGTTGAACATGATTGATTTTCATATTGTGACAATCCTTGTCACAATGCAACATTAAACCATGGCTGAGACAATGATTGATTTTAATATTGAGATAATATTTGTCACCATGCAACGTTGGACCATGGTTGACTACAATTGATTTTAGAAAATATGGTTGATCATGGTTGACTGCGATTAAATTTATAAAAAAATGTTGACGATGGTTAACCATGATTGATATTATAAACCCAAGGGAATAATAAACCATAGGGATTAATACTAAAAACACAAGGGACTATAACCCTAAGTGAATAAAAAAACCCTAGGAATATGAACCCTTAGATGATTATACCCAAGGGATTGATAGTATAAAATGAAGGGAGTAATAAACCCAAGGGATAAAAATTATAAGCCTAAGGTATATAAACCCTAAAATAAATATTATAAGCCCTAAAATAAACATGGTTTCCTATGTTTGATTTCAATATTAAGACAATCCTTGTCACAATGCTACATTGGACCATGGTTGATCATGCTTGGCCATGATTGATTTTCATATCGAAACAATATTTAGCACAATATGATGTTGGACCATGGTTGACCATGGTTTATTTCCATATCCAAACAATATTTGCCACAATGTGACGTTTGACCATGATTGACCATGGTTTGCCATGTTTTGATTTTATAAAACATGGTTGAACATGATTAGCCATGGCTGACCATCGTTGACCATGATTGTCCATGGTTGACCATCATTGTTGATCATGATGAAAGGGATTTTAATCAAGGTTGATCGTGGTTGATGAAATTTATCCATGGTTAATCATGGTTGACCATCATTGACCATGGTTGATCATGGTTGACCATAAAGATATTGACCATGGTTGACCATAATCAAGCATGATTAACCATCATTTATCATGGTTGACTGTAGAGACATATCAAGATAGCCAACAACAATTAACAACACTAAACAACAGTAAACAAAAACCAACAACAATTAACAACATATCAAGACAACCATTGTCAAAACCAGAGGTTGGACAATGGTTGACCATGGATGATTTAAAATGAAAATATCAAATTAAAAATTAAAAATGAAAAGAGATTATAAAACATAACACACACACATAATTGTGAAATATAATAAAATATGTTATCGAAAGAAATGATGATTCATAACTATAATATTTTTAAGTTTAATTTTTATATTTAATTAATAGTACTGCAAAGCACAAAGATTCATTAAAAAATCAAGCAAACGCCATTCATCACAAGCAATTTTTTCACATTTTCAACCGGATCTGAGATTACTAAACCTGGAATGCGAGGGCGAGAAACTGCGGAAAAGGACTTCCGTTCTGCTGGTATCGATGTTGGAATCAATCCACTTTACCCACGTAGTCATTCCTTTCCGGTAAGCCACCATGAAATCCATGCTCGTGTATAAAGTATTCCCTTCCTGCAGGTAATCCCAACTGCTTTGTTTTTTTACCCGAACAAAGTGTCAGTCATCCAGTCCGCCATTAAAGATCACAGTGCCATAAAAGATCAGAGTAAAAAATCTAACAGTTACCATTAATGGCTTGCGTAAAAGTACCCTCTGAGATTGCCTCTGTGAGTCCACTAATGGCCCGAGTTAAAAACAAGAATATCGGCTCCCTTCCATCCTCTGCCATTACTCTCGGCCGAGTCCAGACGAAGCACCACTTTCTGCTTTCCTTGAACCGTAGTGGTCACCATATCCACCAGGTAGGAGCTCGATAAAATGACATTGTAACTCGGTAATCCTGCCAATACCCAAATCATAACAATTTAGCTTAATACAATAACATCACAGAGATCATATTAACTAAGCTACCAGTACCCACCATGGCTCTGAAACTGGAAAGAATATCTCCAGAAACCACGTATGTTCTGCCTTGCGGCAACGCTGCGTGAAGAAGGCAAATCATGGACTGCCATTGATCTCGATCCAGTGAATCTCCCACAAACATTAATGTTTTCCCCCTCAGCTTCTGCAGCATGTCCAGCGCGTTGAATCTGCGACAATAAAACAGCAAAATCATTTTAATCACTGCAATATAATATTTAATTACTCGAGCAAAGTGTACATATAAATTTATTTGGGATTTTTGTATTCGTGCCTTCGAAGGTTGCAGTAACCAGGCTTCCATCTCCATTTCTGGTAGTCCGAATCAGGTCTTCCATTCTTCTGACAGTTGAATTCGCCATCGATATAAGGGCATTTACTCCAGTCATACAGCGGGTACGATAAATCGTGAACCCAGTGCCCAGAGAATATATTGCATCTGGTTCCAATGGCTATATCCGACATTGTGAGGTTCTGGATGGATTTAACTTCTTCTTTGCATAACAGGGCTAGGTACAATGCACAGCAGAACTAGGAGGTGAAAAAGAAGGCAACTCAACTAATATTTGGAAAAAAACATTGAAATTGCAACTCATGCTTGCTAGATGACACTTCAAATCAATGGTTGAAAGTATCTCACTTGATGGGACAGAACTGGATAAAAATGGGACAGAACTGGATAAAAATGTTGACAAGTGTTAATGCATAGGAAAACCTATCGACCTAATTACACATAATGATATGGATGGTTATGAAGGAATTGTGGAAAACAGATTGAAAAGGTATGTAAACTCATTGAGTAACATTGGGACAAACGGATGGAAATGCTCGATTTAATACAAAGGTAGCTGGGAAATGCAATTGAAAAATGTGTGTGTTTCATGTGAGAATTTAGTGGATAAGTGAACATTACGACACTATACAGAACTTTTACGATCACAACACAACAGCGATACAAGGATGTTGCCGCTAGATATACCTCATTATCACCAACCAAGTTCAAAAGTATCTAGCTTTCACCTACCCCATTGACTAAGGAAGTCATGAGAAGAGCACTCTAAACCAAAAGGTTGGAAGAATTGATGTAACGAACTCTTTCCAATTCTGCCCATTTCAATCCTGCACATAAAGATAAAACAACAAAAATCCTTCTCACATCTTTCCGTTCCTGCTGAAATGATCGCAAACGCAGAATTCTGGGACGTGTAGAGCGCAAAACATGAACAATTTAATGCAGTATTTCGAATCTTCAAAGCGATCATTTCAGATATCGGATGGAAGACTACTTGGAGCGAAGACTTTGGAATGCCTTTGGATGAGTTTCGTATAAATGGGCCTCAAGCATTTAATTACTCATGAAAATGGAATGCCAAACAATTCCATGTGACTCAATTGGTACAACACGTTTCATGTGACTCGTCCTTCAAGGGTAAGGGAAGTAATTCATGTTATTTATTTGGTGTCAGTATTTCGAATCTTCAAAGTGATCATTTTAGATATCGGATGGAAGACTACTTGGAGCGAAGACATTGGAATGCCTTTGGATGAGTTTCGTATAAATGAGCCTCAAGCATTCAATTAATCATGAAAATGGAATGCTCTGTATCACATAACTGACATGACTGGAGCATAACAAAGAATTCCATGTGACTCAATTGGTACAACACGTTTCATGTGACTCGTCCTTCAAGGGTAAGGGAAGTAATTCATGTTATTTATTTGGTTTCATGTGAATCGTCTCATGTATCCATCACATCAGAAATACATGGCAGCTTTGACCGGCGAATGAATGCATTGGAGAATCTTTCGGTCGGGAGATTCCGTGGTGCCAATCAGAAATCGTCGCTCAATGCTGCATTAACGCGTGAGCGAATATATCTGAACCCCTCTTAAGTTTTGGGCAGAATGTCCCATGGTGCCAATCACAATCAAATCGGGTTAATATATTATTCACAGAAATGTAGTATGAGATGCCAATGCTTTAGATTCGAGGCGATATATCCAAAAATATAAATTGCGTTTAGTAGTAGCTTAACATCGAATTACATAGACGCCAAATGACATTGCATTTAATGAAACAAGCTTCCCACATATTTCAAAATTTCGAATATAGGAATTAAAAAATAATCGACATGAAAATTGTAAGATAGTTAAAATATTCAAATTAACAATTATTTTTAAAAAATTAAGAATATTTTAATTTATAAATTTATTTTTATTTACAATTATATAAATGAATTGTTGAATTGGGACTTCTGTCATCCAAAATAGTTATAAGGAGTAAATCACATATAGAAAGACCTTTTTCGACGTGTTTAGAACCAGTCAAGTTGAAGAAAGAGATCCAGCTTTGCGTGTTAAATAGTCTGAGCAGGGCCTCCAACAACTATCTAGATTAACGGCTAGCTTTGACTTAGGGACAGTCAAAAAGTCAAATTGATTATTTCAAGAAAGATAGTAATGACCATAACTATATATAAATATATAATTATATAAATGAAATAATTTAAGAAGGGGTTTACTTTAATAATTTGTTAAAATGTATAATTTAATAATTAAAAATTTTTATTAAATGGGAATTAGTTAAATTGAAGACCTAACTTATTTATAAATAAGGTAAATGTAATTAAATAAAATAAATAATAATAATACAAATCAGCAAATAAATACATAATAATAATATATATTTGCTAGATAAATAAATAAATAGATAAAAATCTATATAAAAATAAAAAATAATAATAATATATATGAATTAGTTATGAAATAAATAATAAAGTAAATAATGATAAGAAAATAACTAATATATATCCGTTAATAAATAGATAAATTACCAACACTAACAATATATAAAAATTACTTACCAAAAAATAATAATAATAATATATATTCCTTAATAGATAAATAAAATTAGTATATAATAAAATAATAATAATATTTATCAAAATTAGTTACAAAGAACTAATAAATAAATAATAATAATAAAAACATAACTAAATAAATATTTGTTATAACAATAATAATTAAGGAAAAGGGGACGACTCAACAATAAAAATAAGCAAAATAATAATAATAATAATATATATTCGTTAATAGATAAATAAATAATTAATTAAAATATATATATATATATATATATAAAAGATAAATTAATTAATTAAATATATATATATATATATATATATATATATATATATATATATATATATATAATAAGTAAATAAATATTAGCTATGATAATAGATACCAATATCAATTAAGGAAAAAAGAGCGACACAAAATAAACAGGAGAAGGCTTGGAAAGAGTCCAGAGCCAAAAAGGATAAACCCTAGGAGATAGGAAGGCTCCAGGGAAACGACGAAAGCGAAAAAGATGAAAGAGGGGGGGAGACTAAGATGAAAGGGCAGGGATCCAACATCTACTGATCTTCCAGCCGTCAATAGAGATGACAACTGGAAGATCAGTAGATGTTGGATCCCTGCCCTTTCATCTTAGTCTCCCCCCCTCTTTCATCTTTTTCGCTTTCGTCGTTCCCCTGGAGCCTTCCTATCTCCTAGGGTTTATCCTTTTTGGCTCTGGACTCTTTCCAGGCCTTCTCCTGTTTATTTTGTGTCGCTCCTTTTTCCCTGATTGATATTGGTATCTATTATCATAGCTAATATTTATTTACTTATTATTATTATTATTATTATTATTATTTTATATATATATATATATATATTATTTTATTTTATTTATCTTTTATATATATATATATATATATATATATTAATTAATTAATTATCTATTAGCGAATATATATTATTATTATTATTATTATTTTATTATTTTTTCGTAACTAATTTTTATATATTGTTAGTATTGGTAATTTATTTATTTATCAATGGATATATATTAGTTATTTTCTTATCATTATTAACTTTATTATTTCTTTCATAGCTAATTCATATATATTATTATTATTTTTTATTTTTATATAGATTTTTATCTATTTATTTATTTATTTAGCGAATATATTATTATTATTATTATGTATTTATTTGCTGATTTATATTATTATTATTTATTTTATTTAATTAAATTTACCTTATTTATAAATAAGTTAGGTCTTCAATTTAACTAATTCCCATTTAATAAAAAAATTTAATTATTAAATTATACATTTTAACTAATTATTAAAGTAAACCCCTTCTTAAATTATTTCATTTATATAATTATATATTTATATATAGGTATGGTCATTACTATCTTCCTTGAAATAATCAATTTGACTTTTTGACTGTCCCTAAGTCAAAGCTAGCCATTAATCTAGATAGCTGTTGGAGGCCCTGCTCAGACTATTTAACACACAAAGCTGGATCTGTTTCTTCAACTTGTCCTGACGATGAGCCACACTTGCTGGCTCGAAACGCATCGACAAAGGTCTTTCTATATGTGATTTACACCGAAGCTCTTCTTATAACTATATAAATGAAATTATTTATTCAAATCTTCAGGTATAGATTCAAACTTCATCTTTAAATAAAATAAAATTATATACTATCAAGAGTGCACGGAGCTCTTACAAATTCATTCATTCTCATGATGCTTGGGATTGGTAATTTGACAATTTCCATATCTAACAACACTGTTAATATTGTCTAAGAGATAATTAAAGATTTTCTTAAAAAGTGTAATTTTAATTAAAATGCAAAATCTAAGTAAAATTATTAATATTAGACATATATATAATAAGCTTATATATAACTAATACAACTATATTAATTAATAAATGTAGTTGATATATATTTATAATTATAATTATTAATTAATATTAATTATTATTATTTTTATTTTTATTTTTATTGTTAAATAAATTTAATAACATTATTAATTAATAAATGTTAATGATAATTAATTTATTAATTTATATTTTATTCATTATTAATTAGTTCATTAGATAATTAATTATTTATTTATTAAATAATAAATAAAAAAATTTATTTATTTTTATTTTATTCATTAAATAATTAAATATTTAATTTAATGCATAATTAATTAAATCATTTATTAATTATTTGGTGATGGTGGTGGTGGTCCACTAAGTCCAATGTGGTCTATTGGACCTAAAGAAATGAGAGTCTTATTGTCATTTTCAAAATCTTATTTATGTGATCAAAGAGCAAGGAAAGAAGCGTTACAAGGTTGTTATAATTGGTCTGACTTAATAAGTCAAGAAGATTGGAGGTGTGGCTGATGATAGGGAATTGAGAGTGTATGTGGGCAAGAGTCGGGTAGTCTAAAAGGAAGTGATTTTCATCTTCCGCCTAGTTAGTATAAAAAATTTGACAAATTCTATCGTCCTAGGGAGTCTTGGGAGTAGACTACCGATCAGTTTAACTAGGAAGCTTGTGAGAGTTAGTTCTAATCCTAGCACTATTCATTTTCTTCTTAGTGCTAGTCAACATAGAGAGATAATTTTGGTTATCGGGGGTGGGGTTGATCACCTCCTTATAGTACCTTAGCTTAGTATTAAGGGATTAATACTAAAATCCCAAGGGATTATGAACCTAAGGGAATAATATTAAACCTAAGGGACTAATCTCATAAACCCAAAGTCCATAAACCCTAAGATAAATACTATAAACACTAAAATAAACATGGTTGACCATGGTTGAACATGGTTGAGACAATCCTTGGACCATGGCTAAGTATGCTTAACCATGGTTTATTTTCATATTAACACAATCTTTGTGACAATGCGATGTTTGACCATGATTGACTATGATTTACCATGGCTGACAATGTTTGAATTTATAAAACATGGTTGACCGTGGTTAACCATGGCTAACCATGAATAACCATCGTTGAGCATGGTTGACGATGATTATTATATTGAGACAATCTTTATCATAATGCGACGTTGGACCATGGTTGAGACAATGATTGATTTTCATATTGAGACAATCTTTGTCACAATGTGACGTTAGACCATGGTTGACCATGGTTGAATAATATTAAACCCAAGGTATATAAACCCTAAGATAAATATTATAAACACTAAAAGAAGTTTGGTTTACCATGGTTGATTTTCATATTGAGACAAACCTTGTCACAATGTGACATTCAACCATCCTTGACCATGATTGATTTTCAAATCGACAAAATCTTTGTCATAATATGACATTAGACCATGGTTAACCATGGTTGATTCTCATATTGAGATAATATTTGTCATAATGTGATGTTTGACTAGGGTTGACTATGTTTGAATTTATAAAACATGTTTGAATATTATCGATATTATAAACCCAAGGGAATAAAAAACCTAGGGATTAATACTAAAAACCCAAGGGATTATAAATCTAAGAGAATAATATTAAACCCTAGGAATAATAAACCTTATATACCCAAGAAAATAATAAACCGAAGGGATAAAAATTAAAAACCTAAGGTATGTAAACCCTAAGATACATATTTTAAACCCTAAAATAAACATGGGTGATCATGGTTGATCATGGTTGATTTTCACATTGAGACAATCCTTGCTACAATGCAACATTGGACCATGGTTGTCCATGCTTGATAATGATTGATTTTCATATCGAGACAATATTTGTCACAATGGAATGTTCAACCACGGTTGACCATGGTTGGCTATTATTAACTGTGGTTGTCCATGCTTGATATTATAAACCCGAGGGAATAATAAACACATGGATTGATATTATAAACCCAATGGATTAATACTAAAACCCAAGGGTTTATGAACCCAAGGAAATAATATTAAACCCAAGGGACTAATATTATAAACCCTAAGATAAATAGTTTAAACACTAAAATAAACATGGTTGATCACAATTGATTTTAATATTGAGACAATCCTTGTCACAATGTGACATTGGACCATTGTTGATCATGCTTAACCATGGTTGATTTTTGTATCAAGACAATCTTTGTTACAATGCAACGTTTTACCATGGTTGACCATGATTGACCATGATTGACCATGGGTGACCATGTTTGATTTTATAAAATGTGGTTCAACATGATTGACCAAGGTTGACCATGATTGACCATGGTTAATCATGGTTGACCATGATTATCATACTGAGACAATATTTGGCATAATGCAAGGTTGGACCATGGTTGAAACAATGATTTATTTTCATAATGAGGCAATTTTGTTACAATGGGATGTTGGACCATGGTTGAACACGATTGATTTTATAAAATATGGTTTACCATTATTGAATTTGTAAAAAATGGTTGACCATGATCATTACTATAAACCCAAGGGAATAATAAACCCTAGGGATTAATACTAAAAACCCAAAGGGCTATAAACCTAAGGGAATAATATTAAACCCTAGGAATATGGACCCTTATATTAATAAGAAGAAGGGAATAATAAACCCAAAGGATAAAAATTATAAACCCAACATAGATAAAATCTAAGATAAATATTATAAACCCTAAAAGAAGCATGGTTGACAATGGTTGATTTCCATATAAAGAAAATCCTTATCACAATGCAACGTTCGACCAGGGTTGACCATGATTGATTTTCATATCGAGACAATCTTTGTCACCATGTGACGTTGGACCATGGTTGACCATGATTGATTTTCATATTGCGACAAACATTGTCATAATGTGATATTTGACCATGGTTGGCTAGGATTGACCATGGTTGACCATGATTGATAATATAAACCCAAGGGATTGATATTATAAACCCAAGGGATTAATACTAAAACCCCAAGGGATTATGAACCCAAGGGAATAATATTAAACTGAAGGTTTAATATAAACACTAAAATAAACATGGTTGACCATGGTTGCTTTTCATATTGAGACAATCCTTGTCACAATGTGACATTGGACCATGGTTGACCATGCTTAACAATGGTTGATTTTCATATTAAAACGATGTTTGTCACAATGCGACATGTGACCATGGTTGAATATGATTGACCATGGTTGACCATGTTTGATTTTATGAGACATGGTTGACCATGGTTAACTAAGGTTGACCATGATTATCATATTGAGACAATATTTTTCATAATGCGACATTGGACTATGGTTGAGACAATGATTGATTTTCATATTGAGACAATATTTGACATAATGAAACATTGGACCATGGTTGATCATGATTAAGACCACGATTGATTTAATAAAATATGGTTGACCATTATTGGAATTATAAAACATGGTTGACCATGATTAATATTATAAACGCATGGGAATAATAAACCCCAAGTATTAATACTAAAAACACAAGGGACTATAAAACATGGTTTACCATGATCAATGTTATAAACCCTAGGGATTAACACTAAAAACCCAAGTGATTATAAACCTAAGGGAATAATATTAAACCCTAGGAATATGAACCCTAGGGACTGATATTATAAACCCAAGGGAATATTAAGCCAAAGGGATAAAAATTATAAACTTAAGGTATATAAACCTTAATATAAATATTGTAAAACATAAAATAAACATGGTTGACCATGGGTGATTTCCATATTGAGACAATCCTTATCATAATATAACGTCGAACCATGGTTGACCATGGTGGGTCATGATTGATTTTCATATCGAGACAATCTTTGTTACAATGCAATGTTGGACCATGGTTGATCTTCATGTTGAGACAATCAATGTCACAATGCGATATTCAACCATGGTTGACGATGGTTAACCATGGTTGGCTATAATTAATGATGGCTAACCATGATTGATATTATAAACCCAAGGGATTGATATTATAAATCCAAAGGAATAATAAACCCAAGGGATTAATACTAAAACCCCAAGGTATTATGAACCCAAGGGACTAATATTATAAACCCAAGATATATAAACCCTAAGATAAATATTATAAACACTAAAATAAACATGGTTGACCATGGTTGATTTTCATATTGAGCCAATCCTTGTCATAATGCGACGTTGGATCATGGTCGACCATGCTTAACCATGGTCAATTTCCATATCAAGGAAATATTTGTCACAATGCGACGTTCGACCATGATTGACCATGGATGACCATGTTTTCTTTTATAAAACATGGTTGAACATGGTTGACCAATGTTAACTATGATTGAACATGATTGACCATAGTTGACCATGAATATCATATTTAGACAATCTTTGTCATAATCTGACATTGGACCATGGTTGAGACAATAATTGATATTCATATTGAGACAATCTTTGTCACAATGTGATGTTGGACCATGGTTGACCATGAGTAATCATGGTTAACTAAGATTGATTTTATAAAATATGGTTGTTCATGATTTACCATGATTGAATTTATAAAACATGATTGACCATGATTGATATTATAAACCCAAGGGAATAATAAACATTAGGTTTTAATACGAAAAATACAAGGGACTATAAACCAAAGTGAATAATATTAAACCCTAAGAATATGAACCCTTAGATTATTAAACACAATGGATTGATATTATAAACCCAAGGGAATAATAAACCCCGGGGATTAATGCTAAAAACACAAGGGACTATAAAACATGGTTGACCATGATCGATATTATAAACCCAAGGGAATATAAACCCTAGGGATTAACACTAAAAACCCAATGGATTATAAACCTAAAGGAATAATATTAAAACCTAGGAATATGAACCCTTAGATTAATAAACCCAAGGGATTTATATTATAAACCCAAGGGAATAATAAACCTAAGGGATAAAAATTATAAACCCAAGGTATATAAACCTTAAGATAAATATTATAAACCCTAAAATAAACATGGTTGACCATGGTTCATTTCCATATTGAGACAATCCTTGTCACAATGCAATGTTGGACCATGCTTGACCATGCTTGACCATGATTGATTTTCATATCAAGACAATCTTTGTCACAATGCGACGTTGGACCATGGTTGACCATGGTTAATTTTCATATTGAGACAATCATTGTCACAATGTGATATTCGACCATGGTTGACTATGATTGACCATGGTTGACCATGATTGATATTATAAACCCAAAGGAATAACAAAGCCTAAGGATTGATATTATAAACCCAAGGGAATAACAAAGCCTAAGGATTGATATTATAAACCCAAGGGAATAATAAACCCATTGGGTTATGAACCCAAGGGATTAATATTAAACCCAATTCCAACAAATATTTTAAACCCAAGGCATATAAACCCTCAGATAAATATTATAAACACTAAAATAAGCATGGTTGAACATGATTGATTTTCATATTGTGACAATCCTTGTCACAATGCAACATTAAACCATGGCTGAGACAATGATTGATTTTAATATTGAGATAGTATTTGTCACCATGCAACGTTGGACCATGGTTGACTACAATTGATTTTAGAAAATATGGTTGATCATGGTTGACTGCGATTAAATTTATAAAAAAATGTTGACGATGGTTAACCATGATTGATATTATAAACCCAAGGGAATAATAAACCATAGGGATTAATACTAAAAACACAAGGGACTATAACCCTAAGTGAATAAAAAAACCCTAGGAATATGAACCCTTAGATGATTATACCCAAGGGATTGATAGTATAAAATGAAGGGAGTAATAAACCCAAGGGATAAAAATTATAAGCCTAAGGTATATAAACCCTAAAATAAATATTATAAGCCCTAAAATAAACATGGTTTCCTATGTTTGATTTCAATATTAAGACAATCCTTGTCACAATGCTACATTGGACCATGGTTGATCATGCTTGGCCATGATTGATTTTCATATCGAAACAATATTTAGCACAATATGATGTTGGACCATGGTTGACCATGGTTTATTTCCATATCCAAACAATATTTGCCACAATGTGACGTTTGACCATGATTGACCATGGTTTGCCATGTTTTGATTTTATAAAACATGGTTGAACATGATTAGCCATGGCTGACCATCGTTGACCATGATTGTCCATGGTTGACCATCATTGTTGATCATGATGAAAGGGATTTTAATCAAGGTTGATCGTGGTTGATGAAATTTATCCATGGTTAATAATGGTTGACCATCATTGACCATGGTTGATCATGGTTGACCATAAAGATATTGACCATGGTTGACCATAGTCAAGCATGATTAACCATCATTTATCATGGTTGACTGTAGAGACATATCAAGATAGCCAACAACAATTAACAACACTAAACAACAGTAAACAAAAACCAACAACAATTAACAACATATCAAGACAACCATTGTCACAACCAGAGGTTGGACAATGGTTGACCATGGATGATTTAAAATTAAAATATCAAATTAAAAATTAAAAATGAAAAGAGATTATAAAACATAACACACACACATAATTGTGAAATATAATAAAATATGTTATCGAAAGAAATGATGATTCATAACTATAATATTTTTAAGTTTAATTTTTATATTTAATTAATAAATATATAAAAACTCAAAAACATAATATCATTGGGATAATGGCACAAATATTATGGAATTGAAGAGAAGGGATGGCTGATGAGCCCCGGAAATGGGTAACTATATGGGCTCATTTTGCCTATTATTCTCATTTAATCCACAATTCTCCATAGTTTTATGCATGCTTTTCAATATATTTATGTTAATTGTGTGAAAGGGAATAGTCACTTTATCACAAGGTCCAATACGTGCTTATTGCAGATTTTTGGACATTTTTAGACCAAGATCAAGCATTTATGAGTAGATTGGCAGCCAAATACGAGGACACAAGGCTGAGGTTTTGTAGGAGGGGTGTCTACTACACTAAATGACCCCTTCCTCAAGTTCTCCACCATCAGCTTGGAGTTCTACAACGCACCAAAGATGATTTCAAGGGGCAACCGAGCAGGTCTAGTGAAGTGGTCGATTAGCTGCAGTTTTGGGCAGCCAAGCTCCTAAAGTTAAGGAGGATTGTTGGGGGTCCTCGTATGCATAAGTAGGAAGGCTTCAAGACTTGGTAGTTTAGTCATTTTGTTAGTCTATTTTCTCACTTTAGTGCAGCTCTGTATCAACACATTTTCGAGCTTCTTCTTGTAGACAGTTTTTGGGATGTAACTATTATTTTTTTTATCAATGAAGATGAATCCAACTTTTCACTAGCTATGATCTTTCTTAGGAGGTTGTAGCTCTTTAGGTTGGGCCCAACCCAAGTGCTAGTACCTCCTTTGTGTACTTTTATGTGTTTTTATTACATTCATAGACTAATTTATGTTATTTAGGTTAAAATCTTGCTTCATTTCTTAGGTTGTTTTTGATAATTAAGATAGTTGTTCATGCTTTAGGTTGATTTCGCCCTCCTTGGGATCATGAATTGAGACCAAGGTACACTTGCTACCACAAAAACATTGTTTTTTCCTTCCAATGCAGTCACTAGTGTTAGATTTTAGGTTGGAAAAGTTGATATCAGTTGTGTTTCCATGTTTAGATCTGTTCTTGCTCAGTTTTCATAAGCTCTCTTGTATGATTTTCTATCTATGAACTGTTGTTCATCATATTTCTGGTTTTTAAGAGTAGATTAGGTCAAAATAAATAGATCTCTATTTTTTAGTCTTTGTTTGGATCAGTTTTTGGAAAGTAATGTGTAGAACACCTGTAATACATTCCTACCTACCCTTCCTCCATCATACAACCTGCTCCAGCCCCTCACTCAATATTTCTTCCCTTCATTCGCCACACTCTCCCAACTTACGCTAATTTCTACATTTTTGTGCAACATTGCTTTCTTCATCCTTGAACAAATCCAACCATCTTCATCACTCCTTAGCTTCATTACCAGGTCCTACACCTCTTAACATCCTTATCCATCCTTCATTTCCACTTCCCCACAGTTTTTCCTCCATCAATATTCTAAAAAATCACTTTCAACCTGTTCCTGTAGAACTTCCTGTAGAATTTCCTGTAGATCCCCCATAGCCTCTTGTAGAAGATAATGCAAGCAGTTTTTTGAGATCTGAGCATGGTGGAAATCTCCAGAAGGGTGCTAGGGATGCCTTAGGTCCTCTCCACACCTTCCTAACCCCATGAAATGCCCACTCCATTTTCTTTCACCAATAAACCTTTGCACAGTAAAAAATAGTTAAAACACATGCATAATAATTTTGCATAAAATTGCTCAAAAATACAAAAAGATGAATTTTCCATATTTTTCTTCAAAAATAGCTTAAAAACATGTATTTTTCCTCTACAATAGTCCATGGCATCCATTTCAGTAGTTTTACATCTCTTTTCTTGCACAAGTAGGGTTAGTCAGTGAAACTAGGGTTTGTTAGGGTTTGCACTTCCTTTCAGCTTTCATCTTCTTTCTGCAAGTAGACTAGCCTCTTTTGAGTTAGATTTCATCCATCATAGTTAAAAGATTCTTCTAAGAACTCATAGAAGTTGGCTTAAGATCCTAGCGCACTTGTGCCAACTGATCAAGTGACAGTTTGCAGTAAGAGCTAGTACTTGTGCATATAGCATTGTCGCTTCCAAGTTTGTTACGAACTACCGGGTTGATAACAGTAAATACAGTGACATTGAATTCGGCTAGGGTTTCCTCCACCTACAACCGCAAAAGGGGGTTCTATACCTGTGCTCCCTCCTCGCCCAGCGAGAGCCTCGGGCCACATTTGCTCTCCTTTTTTGACACCTTATGGCACCTGGCATCAGGTTCGGTTTTGATTTTCTTCTACCCATCACTTTTTGTCGATGAGTATGGAGGAGGACTTGGTAGACTATACGGATGACCCGAATGATTCAGTGCCCATTTGGACTACTACTCCTTCTCCACTGTCAGTCGCATCACCATCTGCTGTCCCTGTTACTTCTATCAATAACCTTAGGGATGGCTCCGAGTCTTACCCTACCTGCCCTAGCTCCTCGCAGCCAATCATCTCCTCACCTATGGACTCCAATCCCTAGATGGGTTCTGATTACTCTCCCCCTTCTCCGGCATCCCAACATTTCCTGGCAACTTGTTTGGATACAAATACCCCCTCTTATCCTCCAGGAAATGTTATTACTTTTCCTTATGTTAGCTTCCCTCTCAACTCTCCTTCGGAGCCAAGTCATATGTTTCCTTCCTCAGTGTGCCCTATTAAACCTCCTCTATCTCATTCTACACCCTCCTCCCATCAAGATACTGCACCCCTCTCTTTCGGTTTTTTTGAAGGCCCTTCTACTGACCTGTCTGCATGTGGTTTTGATCCTAGGGTTGATGATGTTCAGGATAACCCCCATGAGCCCTCCTCCACTCCTCAGGCAGACAAGTCCTCCAAGTCTGCGAAGAAGTCTAAGTGTGTAAAATCTAGGAACAAGGGAATTTCTCTCTGCTTTTGGGAAGGGCTCCAGATGGGGGATTTTATTAACACTGCAGACAAGGTTTTGGTCAGGAGAGTGTGTGGTCACACTTACTCTAGAATGAGATTACAGCAGTAGATCATTGAAATTTGGGGGCAGGTACTCTTAGAACTGCCATCGATCACTACTCTCTCACATGGGTGGTTCGCTCTCCAATTTCAACATGCAGATTATACATCTTGGGTGCTCTCAAAATATTGGCACATTCAATTGGATCTTGTCCTTCTCAAGCGGTGAAGTCCTATGTTTGACCAAGAATGTGAAAAATTCGGGGGCTGGACCCATCTGGGTTTGCTTATTGAGTTTGTTGCTTCACTTCTGGTCTGAAGGCATCTTCATCGCATTGGAAATGCTCTCAGAACCTATCTAGATTAGAACAAATCTTATATTTTTTCAGGCAATATGTCGCTCACCTGCATTCTGGTCCATCTAGACACCTGGGAGGGTTTGGAGGAGGAAATTACTTTATTTTGGAAGCATTTTACTCATATCTATATTCTTGACTCTGAAGGGGTGTCATTTAGATGTAGAAACTTTCATAAGGTGGGGAACTTGTACAAGGAATGTCTACTGGTTCTATCATCCTCCCCCCATGAGAATGCACCAAAAATCATCATATTAGAAAACCAAATTGGTTCTCAGGACAAGTGGATTCCCAGAGAACTTAGAAAAGTAGTCAAAGAAAAAATTCCGGGAGAAAGGGAATGTGACAAAGCTGGTTTACCCTCCCTCGCCCCCTCTTACGAGGTCTAATGCGACGACCAAAACAATGCTCTCATCGGGTAATCCTTCTTCCTGTACTTCCTCCATGACTCAATGTTACATGTCATCTGCATGCTCATCGCGCCCACTGACCTATCCCTCGTTTATTCCTCCCCATTTTCTCCAACATTCCTCCATCCTTCTCTAGTCATTCTCCTTCATTCCCTTCGATTGAGGCTTTGGATGCTTCATGTCCTTCTCACTCCTACAATTTGCTCTCCTTGGAAAAAATTTCTTCCTTCGACGTCTGTAGAATTGGTAGACATTCATCCATTTCTAAGGCCATCCATCAAGCTAGTATAGACGTGGGTCAAGGAAGAAAAATTTCTATTGATAGGGTTCTTAGACCAAAGAACACCCTATATTCTCCACACCCCTCCCCATGAAGTGGCTATCCCTAAATTTCCACAGGCTAGCTAGGCTTACTAAAAAGATAGCCTTTAAAAGACCCTTGGACACTGAATTGGTGGATGTGATATTCCTACAAGAAACTCTTAGACTTATTGACCAGATTATCCTCGCTTTGGAATCCCTTATCCATGGTTGGAAATTCCAAGTCCTTGATGTTCGAAGGCAATCTAGGGGAGTTGATTTTGGGTTCAATCCATGGTCTTCCAGGCTTATTAATATTTGGGGATGAGTTGGTTTCATTGGCGCAGACATCTTCTCATCAGACTTGGGGAAGGAACTAAGTTTGATCAATATGTATGGTCACTGTCATAATCGGACTACTTTTTGGGACCACTTCCTCAATTTATCTCTTTTGCAAGAAGACAATATCATATTGGGAGGCGACCTCAATTTTTCTATGGGCCATGCTCAGTCCTCGGGGCGCAATTCTCAGATTGATCCCCTATTTGATTTTATGGAACAACTCTTGGAAAATAATCGACTCATAGACATTCCAATGGCTCGGCCTCAACCTACCTGGAGGAACAGAAGGACTGGAGAGGCCATGCTGGCTCAAAGACTGGATCATTCTCTTATCAAAGAACCTCTTATTGGGTTTCTTTCTATCTAGAGACAATGGGAAGGACTAGGTGGACTATCTGACCACTCCCCCATTTACCTTGAGATCATTGGTCATGCTCGCAAGCCTAAAGCCCCATTTACGTTTAATGCTACCTGGTTAAAGGACATGGACCGCATCAAATTGGTCTTGGAATTTTGGAAGGATCACCCCCTTGATTCTAGACGGTTTATCACTGAAGGATTTTCCAATAACCTTCTTAGACATAAGATATTAACCATTGATTGGGTCAAAGACAAAAGAATGAAGGATGTATATGCCTACACTCTTTCTCTAATGCAAAGTGTAAAAGGTGTTTGAGGATGATCAACTCAGCAATGTTGTTTGTTCTAATGCCCAAACCGATCTAAATTTTGAAAAAATGATTATTAGATAGATGAAAAATGACAACTCCTCCACAATCATTCTCTTAGGAAAACCCGTCAAAATAAGCCCATGGCAGACTCCTATCTATGAATTTAAGGATAATAGTTCTCTAAGGCATAAGTCGATCATTGTCTAGAATGATGGTGTATAAAGATATTATATGGGCATATGCCTATGACCAAAGAGGTTCAATACCCTTAAAAATAGATTTGTTATGAAGCAACCAAATAGACCAGCAAACAATAATAGGGAGGTTCCTAATTTTAGCAGGTTGAGAAGATTTCCACCATGATTGCTAGGCCTCAAGGGTGGATTACCACTGTCATCTTAAGGTAATTGAGAGCGAAGACAGAACCAGAGTCTAGAAAGGTTGAATGGAGGGGTAGTGAAGGAAAGGGTGATTAATCGACTTAGATGTCTTTTGGTAAAGGATGTACCAGGTAGGTCCATGGAAAGAATGCCTCATTAAGTTTTCTCCCATAGGGGCTTTATATCATAGGACAGTCCAAATGAATAGTCTAGTACGAGGTGGGGCCTTCAACGTCCACAATGCACTCCACCACCAGTCAATAGCAGGGGGCTTATGAGCAACATAAATGATAGTATACCCTTCCTTTGGAGTTTATTTTCCATGATGAGCATGAACCCATATGAGTTCATCCTCCCCATCACTAATCCTTACATGAGCTTTAGCAAGAGAATTAATGTAGTTGATCCAGTCTTGATGCCAAATGTCAGGCATGTCTAATTATAAAGTAGATTTCCAAGACTGAGAAAAATATTAGTGTTCTTTGGATTTTCTATATGAGATAGATATGATATAACAGAATTAGATAAAAAAAGTATGAGATCATGAGGAATCCTATAAGCATTACCACAACTGAACCATGGATCCATACTAATGGAAACAGAGGAACCAAATCTTATTCTCCATATCAGTCCATCACGGATGAATGTTATGGAATTTAAAACAGCTCGCCAAATGGATGAGATATTGGAGTTGTTCTAAGTAGGGAGTCTGACCCAATCAATGATGTGAAGAGCCCATATATATTTCTGATGAACCACCTCTATCCATAAAAATTTTGCAATGAGGACTTGCCAACCCATCTTGGCAGCAAGCGCTTTAGAGAAGTAGTCAAGATTCTTTAGTCCCCCAACCTCACCATTTCTTGGGTAAAGAAATCAAATCCCATCTGGCCCACGCATAGATGTGGCCATCCTATTTCCCTTTCCATATAAATCTGCAACACATCTGTTGAATTCTCTTCAAAATACCCTTAGGTATCCATGCCATGGACATCCAATAAACTAAGTGGCTTCCAATACATATTTTATTAAGACAAGATGATGTGCACTAGAAAGATATATGTGATGCCAAATATTCGACCGCCTTTCAATCTTGGCCACTATCCAGGTCCAATCAACAATTTTATAATGGAGGGGTTTGAGCCGAAACCCAAGATACTTGAGCCCTTCATCTAGGGGTAGAACTGCATAGCAAAATCTCTGGTGAGCATAACGAATCTCATGTGGTGAGCATCTAGAAGATGGGATTGTAGATTTCCTATGATTACACTCCATACTAATGGCTAGACTGAATAATTTCAATATAGAAAAAAGTGTTGAAGAATCACCAATACCCCCATTAAGAAATATTAAAACATCATTGACAAAAAGAAGATGTGAAATAATGCAATTATTGGTGATCTTAATTCTCTACAGATGACCAAGCATTTGTTCTTTAGATATGAGCTGACTCATACCTTCCATGACATGTAGAAATAGGAGGGGGGACAGGGGACAACCTATTTAAGGCCACACTCAGAATGGAAGAAAGGGGAGGGTGATTCATTTATAAGAACACTGTATGAGACCTTGGTAATGCAACACGTAATCCAATTCATGAAATTTAGGGGGAAACCAAAATGAGTAAGGAGTTTTCTTAGATATAACAAACTAGTATGACCAAAATCCTTTGATAAGTTAATCTTATGGATCATTCCCTTGATCTCTTAATAGTGATAGAGTGTAAGATCTCCTGAGTAGTACCAATAAAATCATGGATTTGATGGTGATTTAGAAAGGAAAATTGTTCAGATGAAATGTGAGGGGACAGAATAGGTTTAAGATGATTAGCAATGATCTTGGCAATAATCTTATAAATGCAATTACAGAGGGAGATGGATCAGAAATCGTTGAAGGTCTGAGGGGAGTTAGTTTTGGGTATAAGAGAAATGAAAGTCGAGTTGAATGCATCATACATTTGACCACTAATTCAACAGTCCTCAATAACCTACAACAGATCTTTCCCAATTAATTTGAAGAAGGCCAAGTAGAATTCAACCAACCATCCATCTGGCCCAGGGCTCGTATCCTTTTTAAACCATTTTAATTTTCCCTCCATTTCCCCCATAGAAACATGCTTATTGATATCTTTGGTTGTGTCATTATCAATGAAGTGAGGGAAGAGACCAGCCACCCTAATAATCTCGGCTAGGGAGGCTTCCCGAGGGGCCTTGTAAAGCTGACTGAAATATGATGAGTCGAGTGATGCAAGTTGATTGAAGGTTTGGAATCTCTAGCCTTCCTCATTATTCATCATCCATATGGTATTGATATCCCGAAGACCATTTTCAAATTGATGATAGAACTTTGTAGTATCATCCCCTTCTTGTAACCAAATGGCTCGACTCCTGAGTTGCCAAGTTTCTTCTCTATCTTTTAGAATCCTATTCCTTTCGGCCTCCAGCTCATTAAGATGGGATTTAGCTTCAACATATGTGTAACCTCTCCCATCAACATCTTATAGAATAGCGAGATCAAGTTCAATATTGGCAACTCTAAGATCATCATTAACTGGTTCAACAACATATCTATTTGTCATGTGCACACACTTAGGAATATTATGGATGATGTTCTACTTTTGAAATCACATTTTGATTCCATTTATTGTCATCACATCTATAGGGAACAGGTTTCTGACTGATTATCCAAGGAAGCCTCGATCTAGCCTAGGGGTTTATTACTGATTCAGTAATAAAGGGGACATAACTTCTATGACTGTTTCCATCGCCCATACATTCATCAGAGGATTCAGGGGGCAGATAGGCCTTGATTTCATGGATTTTTTTATTCTGAGACAAACTTTTTCTTCTAGTACAATGGTTTCTTTATGTACATATCTATATCAAACTTGTAATTATGTAATTCCCTGAGGGGCTTTTTGTATAAGAACATCTGAAGATGGACTACCGCACTATATTGCATTTGCTTCGCAAAGCATCTACAATATGTAATTTTCAGCTTATTAATGAAAATTACGATTTTGCCTTGGGGAGAATATATATATATATATATAAACTTGATATTTATAATAACATTTCTTCATATATAACTTATTATATACAATTCATATTAGAAAATAAAATTTAAAAATGTCAAAAAAATGCCATGAGTATATGTCTATAACTATAGGTATGATTAACATAGATTCATTTCAAATTTGGATATATATATATATATATATATATATATATATATATATATTGTGTAAAAAAAAAATCAGAAAAATAAAAAATTTTGCATTTTGAAATATTTAATCACTTAACTTAATAAATTTGAATTTGAAGTTAAAATAAATATTACTCACCATCACACTCCCCATAGGTATTTATTATGATAATGTTAATACCATGAAATACATACTATGTTGCCTAGGATCAAATATATGTCAAATTAGATGTCAATACTATAACCATGTCATGACATACAATAAATTATCGATCCAACAATTTATTGTGATAATGTTAATACCATGAACTACATACTATGTTTCCTAAGAACAAACATATGTCAAATAAGATGTCAACACTATAACCATGCCATGACATACGATAAATTATCGATCCAACAAATTAACTATGAATCAATATGTTTAGCTACTTTTCAAAAAATAGCTGTTTAGCTACTTTTCGGAAAATAGTATATATGAACATGAAGAAAGAAAAATAATTTCATTTCCTTGGTTTAGTAAATATTTGTTGTTTACATATAATTGTGCTCCAAAGACAATTTTGAAAAATTGCCATTGAAACACAATTACATTTAATATTCCTAATAAATTTATGATACCATTAATATTACACTCACCCTCTCACCAATTATTTTGTTTGTTTTAACAAATCCAAAAAAAATATAATAAAAACAACAACATTGAAATGAGTATGAAATTCAAACAAAATATATACAAAATTAATTACAATGACAATTTTTATATCAGCAAATATCAAATATCCCAAATATAGTGCACTTTATAAATTTAAAAATGAATTAAAACAAAAAATCAGGTATACAAACTATCAACATGTATCAAAAACATGAATATTAAAAAAAGCATATATCAATATGTATATTATTTTTTATCAACGCCACTTGGTCAAAAGAATTTTATGTTTATTATTAATCATTAACTAATTGAATTTAAAAAGACAATGATTAATTTGTAAAAATGAGGAGAGAGTTTAATTATTGAGTAAAAGTAAACAATAGGCTTTTTATCAACAGCATTTACTAATGAGGAAAGGTCTGTTACAGGGAAAGAGTTTAATTCCAGAGTAAAAATGAGAGAAAGTCTTTATGCCCAATCTAATCTAACTATTCAATATCTTTGTTTTTCCGTTGAATTTCAATTTTCTCTTTTTCTTTTTTAAGTTATTTAAAATTAATAACTTAAATTATGTTTTTCTTAATAAACACATTATTTTGATTTAATTAAAAAGGGAGACATTTGCTAATAAAACATATAACACATATTAGCGTGTGGCTAAATGAAATAATCAGACTTGGCAATACGAGAAAAAATCACGTCGAATCTCATCAAGCATAGAACAAACATCCACTTTCTAGCTCTGAAAGACTTACATTGGAAAAGCCAAAGTCGAAGTTATTAAGAAGAATCAAGCGTGGTGGTCATACGACTGTTGGTTATAACTTTGTCAGTCAAATATCAAAGTGAAAGGCCAAAATGTGGATCCTACTACAGAATTCGATCATTTCCACTTGTAGGGTTATAACCTCGCTTGGTCACACAAATTTAGATATGCTAACGGATTAAAAGCGAGGACTGGGATGCATTAATCCTTTCAATATCATGGCCGCCTTTGAAGCCAATTCTAAAATATGGATTGACCCGAAGTAAACAGATTTGAAAACATCCAGTCTCTAGTCAATGTTGAGCAGCACTGACTTAAATTCTCACGTGGAGCTCTCATCAATGCCAGGGTCCTCTCTGGCTCATCGCACCCTCAGCTTCATCGTATTGAACCCCCAAACGTTGCTTTCGCTACACTAAAACTTCTACTGAAATATCAAATAAATATGGAGCTTATGTTCAATGGCCATAGAAGCCAGTTGTTCATATTCGGGATCATCTACCATCCATATCACTTTTGAATGTAAAGTTCTATCACAACACATGTAAAGTGTTTGCCATGTGTAGAGAAATTACCCGAAAGGAAAATCTATCTTCTTGAATTAAAAATATTGTACAAAACATTGTATTAGCTGATATTTTGAGTTTAAACTTTCACAACCTGCACACTATTATAATAATGAAAATTCAGTTTATCAACAATATAGAGGTCCTCATTATCACCAACCCAATGTTTGATATGATCCATTTGTCCTATTTACTGTAAAATCAAACAAGCATTTATCATGAATATCTTCACTCATTACAAAATGTATCAAGTTTCAAAATGTATCAGCTTGACAGCGAAGAAGAAAACACACAAATATTAGTGATTAGTATAATGTACATAAGTCTAGAGGATTATAAGATGATTTCACCAAAATTTATAGCATAAGACAAAAATGAGTTATGTCATTGAAACTCTAATTTTGTAAAAGTAAATGGATTTGTGAGTGGGTGAGAAGCTACGTAGAAAGCTTTTGTAGGCGGCCCTACCCATATGGATAAGAGTAACGACAATCCTCTGTTCCTTATGTTTTGCATTTGTCGGAATTATTTAATAATTGATTTATTAATAAGTGCACTTTCTAGGGGATAATGTTTAAACTAGGTTATGTAATTGTTGATAAATTAGCTAGTAAATTTTATGTTATGAGTTATCATAATTACGGCAGTAAACTATTATTCAGTAAATTATTAGGGGCACTAGATTAGTTAGATAATGGATAATCAAATTAGAAATATGTCAGCTATATAATCATGTATTCATTGCACTTATGGAGATATGAGATTCCAATGAGAGTTCCGCTCATGGATTGAGAATCAGACTTCTCTTATCAGAGCTATGTTAAGGGAGTTGATTTATGTGTAAACTATGAGTTGTTGGCAGGAGGTTTCAAAAGTTTGTGAAAGCCATTTGCAAGAGTTTTCATAATTTTTTGAATCCTGTGCATATTCAAGTTATTGGTGTTAGTGCTCAGCAGTTAGCAACAACGACCAACAATATGAATATTTCTAAGACACAAATACCAGTTTTTAAAGGCGAGAACTTTGGTTTTTGGAGATTTAAGAGAAAACATTATTTATTTCATAAGATTTGTGGGATTCCATAGAAAATGGATATATTGCTCAAACACTTGCCCGCTGTACTCAGGACCAAAGAACACAACTAGAGGAAAATCATATGAATGATTCAAAGGCTCTCTTCCTAATACAACAAGAAGCAGTGCATGATTCTATCTTTCCAAGGCTAGTTGGAGCAACAAAATCAAAGGAGGCATGGGATTCTTTGCAACAATCATATCAAGGAACTGATAAGGTAAAAATTGTTAAGTTGTAGTCCTTAAGCAGAGAATTTTAAACTTTGTGCATGCAAAACTCAATCTATTCGAGGTTTTCTCGCTAGAGTTATGGGTATAGTGAATGAAATTAGGTCTTATGGAGAAGATTTAAAAGATCAAAAAAATTTTGAGAAGATTTTAAGAAGTTTGCTTGCAAAATTTGATAGGGTTTTTGTTTCTATTGAGGAGTATAAGGATCGAACTCAGTTGTTTGTGAATGAGCTAATGGGGTCTCTTCAATCTCATGAGCAGAGAATCAATAGATCTTTTGAAAAATCTATTGAGTAAGTTTTTCAAACGAGGAAATATTTTCAAAGACAAAAGTGGTTCCTCTCATGAGGAAAGCCAGAACACTTCTGGAAGAGGAAGAGGAAGAGGAAGAGGAAAAACATACAGAGGAAGCAGAGGTCGAGGAATATTTTTTCTGCAAACAAAAAAGGAAGAGTTAATGATGATAGTGATGGAGGTAAAAGATTTAATAAATCCCAAGTTCAATGTTTTTATTGTAAAATATTTGGCCATTATGAAAGAAATTGTTGGAAAAAACAAAAACAAAAAACAAGCTAATTTCTCTAAAGAAAAAGAAGAGGTTGCCACTTTATTCTTAGCTTGTGATTCAACTAAGAATGTTTCCAAAGAGGTGTGGCTTATGGATAGCGGTTGAAAGAATCACATGATAGGAAACAAGGATGGCTTTGTAGAGATAGATGAATCTACATAATCTGATGTACTATTGGGAGATGACAAGCGAGTCGAAGCTAAAGGTAAGGGAACAATTGTTGTGAAGACAAAACAAGGAAAACAAAAGCACATTAATGATGTTTTATATGTTCATGGTCTAGCACATAATCTTTTTAGGGGTGGGGCAGCTCCTTGGAAAGGGATATTTAATTGTTTTCAAGGACAAGCAATGCATAATCTATGATAAAAATGATCAAAGTAAAATTATTGCTAAGACTAATATGCTGCAAAATAGAATTTTTTCTTTCAATCTCCCTTGTAAAGAAAGTACAACATTGATTGTTGCTTATGATGATAGTTCCTAGCTATATGGCACATAAGGTATGGACATTTGAATATGAAAGGCTTGAAATTGTTATATGACAAGAAAATGGTCAAAGGGTTGCCACTTATTGGTTCTATTGATAAAGTCTGTGAAGGGTGTATTGTTGGTAAGCAACATAGAGATTCATTTCCAATAGGAAAATCATTGAGAGCAGGTAAACCATTGGAACTAGTGCATGCAGATATATCTGGTTCTATGCAAACTTTGTCTCTCAACAAAATTAAGTATTTCAATATTTTTGTGGATGATTTTAGTAGAAGAACATGGGTATATTTCATTAAATAAAAATCTAATGCATTTGTCATATTTCAACAATTTAAAGCTCTTGTGGAAAAGCAAAGCGGTTATTGTCTATAAACATTACACACATAGAGATGGGGAGAATTCACGTCTAATAAGTTTGATTCTTATTGTAAAAATGAATGGCATTCAAAGGAAATTGACAGGTAGTTATACTCCCCAATAGAATGGGATTGTTGAACGTAAGAATAGAACAATTGTTGAAATGGCTAGGAGCATGATGAAAGGTAAAAGCCTTCCAAACATTTTTTGGGCTGAAGCTGTAGCTACATCTGTTTATTTTCTTAATAGACGACCAACAAGAAGTGTGCAAAATATTACCCCTTATGAAGAATGGTGTGGAAGAAAACCTTTCTCATTTTAAGAGTATTTGGTTGCATTGCCTATGCTCATGTTCCTACTGAAAAGAGAAGAAAGCTTGCTGATAAAAGTGTGAAATGCATTTTTATTGGATATTGTGAGGAAACCAAAGGTTATAGATTGTAGAATCCACAAACTCAAAAATTAATGATTAGTCGTGATGTGTTCTTTGATGAGAAAGAAGAATGGAAGTGGAATCAAGATGTGCAACAACAAACTCCAAGTATTGTTGTATAATAAGATGAATATTTTGTTTCTGTCAATCCATCCAGTAATCAAAATACTTCAGAGGCCACATCCACTCCATCGTCTTCTGCTACTTCAAGTCCTATTTCAAGTCCAAGTCCTCCTCCTAAAAAGGCAAAATCTTTAAATGAAATGTATGGCTATACTAATTTTTCTTTGATGTTTCAGATTGAAGCAGAGCCAAGATCTTTTGAAGACACGGGAAAAGAGTTAGTTTGGTGCAAAAAAATGGACGGAGAGATGGCAACGATTAAAAATAATGAAACATGGGAGCTTGTGGATCCTCCTACTGAAAAAGAAGTCATTGGGGTGAAATGGTTGTATAAAACCAATTATGCAGTTGATGAATCAATACAAAGGGACAAAGCAAGGTTAGTAGCAAAGAGATATGCTCAACAAGTAGGTATTGACTACAATGAAACATATGCTCCTGTTGCAAGATTTGATACAATCAGAACTGTATTGGCATTGGAAACACAATATAGATGGTTAATTTATAGATTTGATGTTAAATCAGCCTTTCTAAATGGTGAGTTGAAAGAAGATGTATATGTTCACCAGCCCCAAGGATATGAAGAAGTAGGAAATGAACGCAACGTCTACAAACTGAAAAAGGATCTTTATGGGCTTAAACAATCTCCAAGATCATGGTATAGTAGAATTGACACTTATTTTTTGAAAAAGGGGTTTAATAGAAGTGAAAATGAACACACATTATATATCAAGTCAAATGGTAATGATATAATAATTGCGTGCTATGTAGATGACTTGATATACACGTCTTCAATTGATTTGTTAGTGGAAGAGTTCAGGTAGGCTATGATGACTGAATTTTGAATGACTGATTTGGGTTTGCTCCATTAATTTCTTTCCATAGAAGTGACACAAATGAATGAGGGAATGTTTATTTCACAAGAAAAATATGTTTCAAATCTTCTTAAAAAATGGAAAATGGAAAATTGTAAACCCATGAGCATACCCATGAATACAAATGAAAAATTTTCTGTAAAAGATGGAGCTGAAAAGGTAGATGCTCAATCGTATAGGAGTCTGGTAGGAAGCCTTTTGTCTCTTACTACCACTAGGCCTTATATAATGCATGTAGTAGGCTTGATTTCTGGATTCATGCAAAGTCTAAGTAAAATTCATTTTGGAGCAGCAAAAAGAATTTTGAGGTATCTCTATGGAACAAGAAATTATGGAATTTGGTATACTTCATAAAATAATTTTGGGTTGGTTGGTTATACAAATAGTGGTTGGGCTATAACTTTTGATGATAGAAAAATCACTTCACGTTATGTATTCATCCTTGGATCAGGTGTAGTATTTGGTGTTCAAAGAAGCAACCAACTATTTCATTGTCCTCTATAGAGGCAGTGCATATTGCAGCAACAACAACAACATGTGAAGCAATTTTGTTGAAGAAAGTATTGTTACATATAAAACAAGAACAAAAATATGCCACAACTATTTACTATGATAACTTGTCTACCATTGCCATAACTAAAAATCCGGTGTTTCATAATTGCACCAAACACATTGATATCAAATATCATTTCATAAGAGACTGTGGCAAGAGGAGAAATTGAAATAAAGTTTTGTACAACAAATGAACAGCTTGTAGATATATTTACCAAAGCACTACCTAAAGGGAAGTTCGAATAGATGAGGGATATTCTTGGAATCACCTCATTAAGCATTAAGGGGGAGTCGTGAGGATAATGCTTCAACTAAGTTATGTAATTGCTAACAAATTAGCCAACAAATTTTTTGTTCTGAGTTATGAGAATTAGGGCAGCAAATTAATAGATGTAGTCAATTATCATTCAACAATTTATTAGGGGCAGTATATTAGTCACAAATGGATAATCAAATTAGAAATATGTTGGCTATATAATAATTTATTCATTGCACCTATGGAGATATGAGATTCCCATGAGAGTTCAGCTTATGGATTGAGAATCAGACTCCTCTTATTTTTTTTCATTAGTTTTGTTTATGTTTTCATATGTATGCTCTTCATAGATTTAACATACTCAAATCAACTAACTGAACCAGGATCAAATAAACTAATTGAAATCCCTAATCCCTAAACCCACACTGTCAAATAACATTTGAACGGAATGCACAGAAAGAATGTTAAATATAAAAAAACATCTGAATTGTACATGCTAGGGTTTTCGGGCTTCATTTATCCCTTGGGTTTATAGTGGTGAACCCACAATCTCCATAATATCTCTAGCCATGACAGACATGACAACTTTTGGAATTAAATAAAAAACCATAACCATGGTGGTAGAAATATCATTTGTAGGAAAAACACAACAATGTTAATCCATTGCCCAATCCCGTGGAAAAATTTCGTCTGCACCACAGAATCTGCAATCTCAATTTAGATGGAAATAGATGCTAAAGCTTTCCTCTAGTGTTTTGGGCAGCAGAGCCCCTGGAATGCTCTGGTTGAAATAAAAATCAAATTTACCAATGTCATTAATTGTTTTTGGTGTTCGTCCACAAGTAGTTTAACCTGGAACTATCTGAATCGACGGAGTAATAAAAATTATCTTAGTCCATCACTCGACTTGACTCAACGGTCAACACTCAGTTAATTGATTCTCTAATTTTATCCAACTCGTCATGGAGGATTAATTACAATTTCTCACACTCCCCCTTAATCACGACTGTATGACTCAACATAACTCAAACATGATTCAACATGAGCCAACTATGCTTGTTATGCTTACAATTGAATTTGACTCAATTATCACTCAAACATGCTCGTTGGTCTGTGTCTCAACTAGGCTTACAACGACTTAATACTTTCACAATTTTGAATTTTCTTTTTCTCTTCTTCCAAATTTTATATCCTCCATACTGCTTCATTCTCTGTTGCGCTTTCTTGTTGTAGGCTCCATATTCCTTTACTTGTTATTGCTGCAATTTTTCTTTGAATTTTCTTGAATTTGTGCTGAAACATGATTTAACCTTGTCTATTACATCTTCCTCTCCGAATATTCTTTCAAATATGGATTTTTGCCACAACATTGCATATTCAAAGTGTCTTATTTTCTCTGCTTCTTGCGCTTTATATTCACGACTTTCTTTCTGCCATATTTCTTAATAGTAGAATCTTATCTCTTCTTGACTCCATTGCTGAAAAATGGTTTCAATACATTCATCTTTGTCTTTAGAAACATCCATATCATTCTTTTCACTCTCATCATTAGGTATTGCTGCAGTTTTCCTGTAATATGCACACTCGAGATCATTAACCACCATTTCATTCAATTCTTTTATTCCAGCGGTTGCTTTAAGACTGCCATCAATTTGTTCTACTGGTTTCTGAATCGATTCTTCAATGAGCTTCAAACACATCAAATTTATTAACAACCTTGCTTTCAACTTCTTCTCCCATGCTATTTTGAACACCTGCATATTCAAAAAAAATGTTAAAAACATCTTTAATATGACTCTCTTCAGTGAAAGCTTTCTTCTTTACATCTTCCTTCTTTTCAACAACATGGAGGTTGTCTTCCACTGTTATGTTGTTAGTGGATGTTCTCATAAAAAACTCTTCAATCAATTTATCATGTTCTTGATCATTAATTGTTGCTAGATGACATACTGCTTCATGAGAAGTTCCAACTGCTTCATATTTTGCTGCTATAGTGGCAACTTCAACCTTCAATGTTTAATCAAACATGGTGCTTATCATATTTCCACAATCAATCCCTGTTTCAAAAAATAAACCACACATATTATCAACATAATGCTCATTCGTGCTATGGTGGGATATCCGGGTATTCCTGTGCTCATTATCAATTTCATTGACAATTTCAAATTCACTAAATCCATCACCTGCGACTGGATTCACCAATTCAGATATCACTTTGGAGTCATCATCCAAATGTGTCTCATCAGTTTGGGATTTACAATTATCTACATAATCCACGTTACAATGGAGTCCTTCAACATTTATTTGCTCTTGCTCTGTTTCACATGCAAAGGCTTCAACTTCTCTCTCTGCAATTCTTGTTGCATCTTCATCCATATGCATGCTTGCATAATGGTTTTCAATTTTATGGTCTTGACAACCATCATCCACTTTTGAGTGGGATTCTCCAAGCTCTGTTTTCCTCTCAGAGTCTTGCTCATCTACTCTCAGATCTGTGGCTGACTTCTTTGCTTGTGACAAACCTGATGTTGCATGTCGCTCCCCGTTGCACCAAACTTTATTTCCAGGACTTCCATGCTTCCTTGGAAGTTGTACTTTTGCTACCTTGCACAAACAATTCTCATCCAATGTCTATTTTATAAAATTCAGTGCTAAAGCATCGCATACTTCATCATATGGGTTATTAGACTCGTACTAAATTAAATCTTTAGCTTGAAGAAAAGTTAACATCTTGATAACCCAATGATCAAAATATGTACATGTAAACATAGGAGGTGGTAGTAGATCAAAGCTACACCAATCACCCTCAATTTCTTCTTTGTCTTCTGCTAGACTTCTCAGTTCCTCGGCTGTGGCCTAAACCTCTCTAACCATGGCAACAATCTCTGCCTCTTCTTTTCAATTCCTTTTATTGGACTTCTTCAGTCATACTTTGCAACCCATCAATGTTGTCATTCCTTTTCTTATCACTGCTTTGCTGATTGCATGAGGCTGTTTTCCATATCGCCCCTGAAAAAAAATATAATTTTCAATATGTGCCCCGTAAGGCATAATCTTCACCAAAAAAACTGTCATGCTTGACAAAACACCAAAGAATTTTGCAAACTACCACACTTTTCAAAGCCCTAAAATCTTGCTAATAAAAATCCGATAAAAATTTATTCTTTCTAATAAAAAAATCCCAAATTTTATGTTTTTTTTTTTAATAAAACTTTTAAAAAATCGTTTTCCAAAACCCTTTTCAAAAAACCCTTTTTGAAAACTTTAATAAAAAAACTTTTCACCACTTTAATACCATATAACAAATATGTCACTTATATATTGAAAAAAGTCTTTTAATATGGGGCAAAACATACCCACGGAACTTAGATACCATTTAAGCTTTTCCTTACCTTGACTTTTACATTCGAGGCTCACGTCGATTTCAAACCCTCTACGGGAGGTGGTTATCCATGGACTTCTCACGACAACGCTGGTTGTGGCCATCTAATAACTCGACTTTGAATCTTTTATCGAAAAAAATTCCTCTTGGCTCTATTAACGAGACCTTGTTTGATGATGCGTTGCATGCGAACACTATCCACGATATAGACGGACTGCGGCTCTATGCTAAGCCCACGAGCATTATAACACCCTGAATACTATTGTACGGTGTGTTATAGCTGAAACAAGAGAGAAAAATTATTTCTCTCTTTTCTCTTACGGATTTTGGCTGATTTGCTCTCCATGGCTTTTTTTAACCCTATTTTGATTAATTTGTTGGAAAGGAAGAACCAAAACATAAATTCATATACAAATCACATTTGCTGCGGCTTTTTTATCAATCACACAAAACATAATTCTTATAATACCAATTGAATCACGTAATTGTTACTACAATTAAATCATGTAATTGTGACTCCAATTGACTCATTTAATCATATTGACTCATGTAACTAATCCCAAAGAATTGGCCAAAGGGTTCATTGTAATCCTCGAAATTGGTACCAATTCTCGTTGAGGTTTTCGAAATCAACGTGAGCCTGGAATGTAAACTTCAGGGTAAGGAAAAGCTTAAATGGTATCAAAGTCACGTGGGTATCTTTTGCCCCATATTAAAAGACTTTTTTCAATATATAAGTGACATATTTGTTATATGGTATTAAGGTCGTGAAAAGGTTTTTTATTAAAGTTTTAAAAAGGGTTTTTGAAAAGGGTTTTGGAAAACGATTTTTTTAAATTTTTTTTTTAATTAAAAAATTAAAAACATAAAATTTGGGATTTTTTTATTAGAAAGAATAATCTTTTACATGGTTTTTATTGGCAAGAGAGTTTATGGATTTGAAAAGTTTCGTAGTCTGCAAAATTCTTTGGTGTTCTGTCAAGCATGACAGGTTTTTTGGTGAAGATTGTGCCTTATAGGGGTGCATATTGAAAATTATATTTTTTTTCGAGTGCGATATGGAAGACAACCTCATGCAATCATAAAAACAATTATAAGAAAAGGAATGACAACGTCATGGGTCACAAAGCACGTTTGAAGACGTCCAAGAAAAGGAATCGAAAAGAAGAGGCAGAGATTGTTTCCATTGTTAGAGAGGTTCATGCCGCAGTCAAGGAACTGAGAGGTCTAGTAGAAGACAAAGAATAAACCGAGGGTGATTGGTGTAGATTTGACCTGCTACCACCTCCAATGTTTACAAGTAAATATTTTGATCATTGGGTTATCAAGATGTTAACTTTTCTTCGAGCTAAAGAGTTAATTGAGTATGAGTCTAATAACCTATATGATGAAGCATGTGATGCTTTAACATTTAATTTTATAAAACAAACATTGGACTAGAAGTGTTTTTGCAAGGTAGAAAAAGCTACAACTTCCAAGGAAGCATGGAAGTTCCTAGAAGAGGAGTTTGGTGTAAGGAGGAGCGACATGCAACATCAGGTTATGTCACAAGAGAAGAAGTCAGTCACAGATCTGAGAGTAGATGAGCAAGACTCTGAGAGGAAAACAGAGGTTGGATAATCCCACTCAAAAGTGGATGATGGTTGTCAAGCCCATAAAATTGAAACCCATTCTGCAAGCATGCATATGCATGAAGAAGATGCAACAAGGATTGTAGCGAGATAGGTTGAAGCCTCTGTGTGTGAAACAGAGCAAGAGCAAATAAATGCTCAAGGAATCCACTGTAATGTGGATGATGCAGATGATTGTGAATCCCACACTGATGAGACACATGTGGATGATGATTGCAAAGTGATATCTTAATTGTTGAATCCAGTCGCAGCTGATGGATTTTGGGAAGTTGAAATTGTCAATGAAATTGACAATGAGCACAGGAATGCTCGGATATCCCACCATAGCGTGGATGAACATTATGTTGATAATATGTTTGGTTTCTTTTTTGAAACATGGACTGATTGTGGAAATATGATAAGCACCACGTTTGATGAAACATTGAAGGTTGAAGTTTCCACTATAGCAGCAAGATATGAAGCAGTTGGAACTGCTCATGAAGTAGTATGTCATCTGGCAGCAGTTATTGATCAACAACAGGATAAAACGATTGAAGAGTTTTTTATGAGAATATCCACTAACATCATAAGAGTGGAAGAAAACCTCCATGCAGTTGAAAAGAAGGCAGATGTAGAGCAAAAAGCTCTCATTGAAGAGAGTCATATTAAAGATGTTTTTAACATTGTTTTTGGATATGCAAGTGTTCAAAATACCATGGGAGCAGAAGTTGAAAGCAAGTTTGTTAATAAATTTGATGCTAATCTGAAGCTCATTGAAGAATGGATTTAGAAACCAATAAAACAAATCGATGTGAGTCTTAAAGCAGCGTCTGGAATAAAAGAATTGAATGAAATGGTGAATAATGATCTCGAGTGTGCAGATTACAGGAAAAAAGCAGCAGTACCTAATGATGAAAGTGAAAAGAATGATATGGATGTTTATGAAGACAAGATGAATGTATTGAAACCATTTTTTAGCAATGGAGTCAAGAAGATATAAGATTCTTCTATCAAGAAATATGGTAGAAAGAAAGTCACGAATATAAAGAGCAAGAAGCAAAGAAAATAAGACAGTTTGAAGATGCAATGTTGTGGCAGCAGTCCATGGTTGAACGAATATTTGAAGAGGAAGATGTAGTAGACAAGATCAAATTGTGTTTCAACACAAATTCAAGAAAAGTCAAAGAAAAATTGCAGCAACAACAAGTAAAGGAATATGGAACCTACAACAAGAAAGTGCAACAGAGAATGAAGCAATTTCGAGGATATAAAATTTGGAAGAAGAGAAAAAGAAAATACAAAATTGTGAAAGTCTTGAGTCGTTGTAAGTTGAGACATAGACCAGAAGGCATGTTCGAGTGATAATTGAGCCAATTTCTATTGTAAGTCTAACATGCATAGTTAAGTAATGTTGAATCATGTTTGAGTTATGTTGAGTCATACGGTCGTAATTAAGGGGGAGTGTTAGAAATTGTAATTACTCTCACATGAGGAGTTGGATAAAATTAGAGAATCAGTTAACTGAGTGTTGACTGTTGAGTCAAGTCGAGTGATGGATGAAGAGTTATGTGCAGTCCATATTTAGAGTATGAGTTAACTGAGTTAAGCTTATGTGAATGTCAAGATATTTTAGGTGATTCGCTACATGAAAAAGGTTAAATACCCTTCACTGGGTTCATTGTAAGAATCATGTTTTGTGTGATCAAATAAGAGTCGCAGATCATGGATTTGTGTGTGAATTATTTGTTTTTTCTCCTCTGCCTTTCCAACAAATCAGCTTCAACCTTTAATTCTTCATTTGAAGTTTTCAAGTGGTGACTCGTAATGCAGTTGGTTTGCTTTGGACTGTGATTCTCTATGGATGGTGGTTGGACCTTTCTTAAAGTCGATGCTGGTAGTGTCTTTTCACTCTCACGACAACTCTCCACCGTGACATATCGCTCACACAGTGCGATGGAGATTTTTTATCACTTACATGGTGGGGATCTACAAGTTGCAGTTGTAGATTCTATATCTTGACCTTGCTCTGATATCAATTTGTTGGAGAGGAAGAGGAGACAAAATAAATAATTCACACACAAATCCACGAGTTGCGGCTCTTCTTTGATCACACAAAACATGATTCTTACAATGAACTAGGTGAAGGGTATTTAAGCTTTTTGACTAGTGACTCAGTTATAATATCTTGACATGCAACCACACACTAGAATTCATCTATCACTTAACTTGACTTGATTCAACATGCCAACACTCAACCCTCAATCACTCAGCTAATTGACTCTCTATGTTTAGCCAACTCCAAATGCAGGATTAATTACAATATCTAACAAGTAGAAGATGTTTCACATTAGCAAACGATAATGCAAATGCTTCGCATGATCGGCATGATATGGGAGAATGGAAACACTCAACTCTCATGTTTCCATTATTTTTTATAACTTTCAAATATAGTTTTTCCATTGCTTAATGTCGTCGATGTGCGACTCAGACGACGAAGCATATTTTGGCCATATTTTCCTAGATCTAATTTTGACTTTTTATTTACATTTAAAAAAGAAATTCAAAGTCACCTCTTCCACCTGAGGTTGAAATAGGATTCCTTCAACGAATTATTGGAAAGGAAAAGGAGCTCAAACATAAATTCACACATAAAACTCACGAGTTGTGGCTCTTCTATTAATCACACAAAAACTTGATTATTACAATGAACCCGGGGAAGGGTATTTAACCTTTTCCAACTAGCGATTTGCCTAAATTATCTTGACATGTAATAACACACTTGACATGCAACCACACACTATAAGATCGACTATGAATTATCTTGAATTGATGCAACACTCAATTAAATGACACTCTAACTTTAGCCAACTCCTCATCCGGGAGTAATTAGGTTATTTTAACACTCCCCCTTATTTACAACTGCTAAACTAAGACTGACTCATAACAACTCAAGCATGCCTACTGATCTATGTCTCAGCTAGGCTTACAACACCCAAGTTTCTTCTATTAAACTCAAACACTTAGTTAATATATCAGCCAATTGTTCACTAGATTTACAAGGCTTCAAGTGAACTTCTCCATTGCTCACAAGTTCTCTAAGTGATATTTATTATCAATATGCTTGGTCTTTTGATGAAACACACTATTCTTGGATAGTGCAATTGCTAAGGTGTTGCCAAAATATATTGTTGTTGATCCTTGTTGTTTATACTTGACTCCATCAAATACTCTTCATAACCAAACTGTTTGACATGTTGTTGATGTTGTTGCTACATATTCTTCTTCTGTTGACGAAAGTGTCACAATCGGTTGCTTCTTAGATGCCCATGAAATCACACCTGAACCAATATGGAACACAAAACCACAAATGCTCTTCCTATCATCTAAACTACCTGCAAAAGAACTATCTGTGTATCCAATCAAATCCTTCTTTTTTGTGCTTACATACATTATGGAATAATCTCTAGTTCCTTCTATGCATCTCAAAATTATTTTTCTTGCACTCCAATGTGTGTCTTTTGGAGTCTCCATAAATCTAGAAATCAAACTCACTCCTTGCTTGATATCCAGTCTTAAAGTTGTGAGATACATGACGTTGCAAACCAATCTTTTGAATATATTTGGATTGAGGTTTGATCCTTCATCATCCTTGCTTAACTTTGTACCTGTTGCAACTGGTGTAGGGATAGTTTTGTAATTCTCCATCCTGCATATTTTCAAAAAATCCTTGGCATATTTATTTTGACAAATAAAAATTCCTGTTTCATATTTCTCAACTTCTATGCCAAGAAAATATTTCATGAGACCAAGATTTGTCATCTCAAGTTATTTCATCATGGCTGATTTAAATTCATCTAACTAAAAATCACCCGTAAAAATCATGTCATCAACATATAAGAAAACAATCAAAATATGTCCATGCTCATTTACCTTTTTGTACAACGTAGGCTCAATGACACTTTTGCAAAATCCATTCTTGATCATGTAACTGCCAATTTTGCTATACCAAGCTCTAGGTGCTTGCTTGAGTCCATAGAGCACTTTTTTCAACCTATAAACTTTATTTTTGTTACATTCAACTTCACAACCTCGAGATTGCTGCACATAAATTTATTCTTTTAGAATTCCATTCAAGAAGGTTGATTTCACATCCATCTAATATACTTTCCACTTGTTCTGAGTTGTTGTGGCTAGAACTTCTCTTACAGTATCCAATTTGGCTACCTGAGAAAACGTTTCTCCAAAAATTAGGGGAATTTTGAGGTCTAAAATGGGACTCCTAATTAAATTATAAAATAATAGTGGAAATAATAAAATAAGATTATATTAAATCATCAAATTTTAGAGGGAAAAAAGAAAAAACTAGCTTTTCAAATCATGTTTTCAACTTATCTCCCTATGGGTTTACTCAAATTTCGAGCAGAAACACTCATTGGATGCATAGTTTGATTTCTCATACAAGGAATACCCATATTCCAAACTTTTGATGGAGCTTACTACACACAAAATGATAAATACAAGAAAAACATTATTGTGATAACGTTTTTTCATGTATTTCTCATTTTTCGTGTAGTAGGGTCCATCAAAAGTATGCAACATGGGTACTCCTTGGATGATGAATTAAAATTTTCATCCAAGAGTACTCTCGCTCGAAATTTGAGTAAAACCTAGGGGAGATAAGTTGAAAATATGAGTTGAAAAAATAGATTTATTATTTTATTATTTTTTAATCATTTTACTTTTTTACTCCAAAAATGGTGAATCATCCCCCATGGTTGACATCATCGTCTTGAATCCTATTAGTTCTTATAAAGTTTATTTTGGTTGTACATTTTTCTTAGGAGGTCAATTTTAGACCTCGAAATTCCCCTAATCGTCTATTCCAGGTTGCTGCGAGAATCTGTTTGCTACAAGTCTTGCTTTAAATATGTCAATTTCACCTTTCTCATTCAACTTTGTCTTGTACACCCACTTTACACCAATGAGATTTTTGTACTTTGATAAATCAATCAAATCCCATGTATCATTCTTTTCAGTAGCTTCAATTTATTCATCCATGGCTTGGACCCAATTTTCACCTCTGATTGGTTCTTCAAATGAAGAAGGTTGGAATGAAAACAATGCAAAATTTGAACTAACATCCAAATCATCATAAGTATCTTTCAGAATTCTCATCTTTCTCTTACCATTACTTGATTAATCACCTGATTGGTTGTTAGGAGGACCTTGATCTTTTGATCTTCTTGAAGATCCATGCTACTCAGAAAATCTTGGAGTCCTTGTTGGTGTTTCTCTATTTGGTGTCTTCACCTGTGATTCTGGCTACTCCTTTTCTGCTACTTCATCTTCTTCCATCAGTGGCACTTGTGCATCAACTGTTTTATCTATACTACTATTCCACGACTCTTGTTCTTTGGACACAACATCTCTACTAATTATGGTATTCTTGGTGATAGGGCTATACAATTCGTAAGCTTTTGATTGCTCACTATAACTAATAAATATGTATTTTTCACTTTTATCATCCAATTTTTCTCTTTTCTCTTTAGTCACATGTGCATAAGCTACACATCCAAATACTCTAAGATGAGATACGGCACAAGAAATACCTGACCATGCTTGTTATGGTACTCGGTTCATCACACTCTTTGTAGGAGATATGTTGATCAAATAAATATCACTTGCAACTACTTCTACCCAATACGCATTAGAAATGGTTCTACCTTTCAACATACTTCTTACCATGTTCATAATTTTTATGTTCTTTCTCTCTGTTACACAATTCTATTGCGGTGTGTACCTGGTTGTAAATTATCTTATGATTCGTTGTTGTTTGCCGTAATCATGGAATTCCTTTGAACCATATTCTCGACAACGATCTAACCTCAATACCTTGATTTGTCGATCAATTTGGTTCTCTACTAGGGCTTTGAATTCTTTAAACCTTGCAAAAGTTTCAGACTTCTACTTCAAGAAGTAAACCCAATTCTTTCTGCTATAATCATCAATGAAAGTGAGGAAGTAACAACTTCCACCAATTGACTGTGGCCTCACAGGTCCACACAATTATGTATGCACTAGCTCAAGAGGTTGGTTTTCTTGCTATGCAACTCCCTTTAGAAAAATTTCATGGTGTTTCTTTCCCAAGACACAACACTCACAAGTACTAGTAGGTTCTTTGATGGGAGGTAACCCTCTGCCCATCTATTTGTGCTACAATAATCTTAAACCAGAAAAGTGCAAGTGTCCAAACCGAAAGTGCCATAACCAATAATCATCAAAACACGCAATTGTAAAAGAATTGACCTAATCATTGTAATTCATAATTAGAGGAAAGAGTTTGTTCTTCATCATCTACACCTTCGCTATCAGTTGCTTGCCTCGAGGATTTTCATATATAACACATTCTTGACCTTTAAAGATAACTCTCTATCCTTTCTCTGCCAATTGACCAACACTTATGAAATTATGTTTAAGACTAGGAACATAATACACCTCAGAGATTTTCTTTGAGCCGCCCCCCCCCCCCCCCCCCCCCCCCCCCCTCCTCTTCTTGGTCAGAATTTTGACCACTCCTTTGCCATCTACATCCATAATCTTTTCAGTCCCCAACTTTACCTCTATTTTCACAGATTGATCCAAATTTGCAACCAAATTCTTGTTTCCTGCCATGTGGTTACTGCAACCATTGCCTAATATCCACACACTACCAAAAGGCTCATGCATGGTATGGAAATCTAGAAACATGGATTTAGTACTCTCTGTAGTGACATTAGCTCCCTGGTTACCTTGATCAACTATCGTCTTCTTGCAATCACGAGCATAGTGACCAAATTTATTGCAATGATAACATCTCACCTTTGATTTGTCAAATCTTTGATTATTGTTGAAGTTTATGTAGTTACTTCCAATTTCATGTTCATGCTCTTCTCGACCATCTCTCTGACCACCATATCCTTCACATCATCCTCTGCCTCTCAATCTACTTCTGCCTCGACCTCTGTCTCTTGAAATAGAAACCTAAATTTTGAAAGTGGTCTCTAAAGTGGAATCCTTATTTTTGTCTATCCTTGCCTCATGTGATAAAAGTGATCCCATCAACTCATCAACTGTTAATGATGCCAAATCCTTGGCTTTTTCTATGGCTGCTACCACAACATCAAATTTGGTAGACAAAGATCTGAGGACCTTCTCAACCACTATTTTATCTTTAATTTCCTCACCATATATTTTTAACTAATTTACGATAGTCATGACTTGATTCATGAAAGAATCGATGTCCTTTGTCTCCATCTACAGAATTTCAAAATCTCTCTTAGTATTCTTCGACTTAACATATTGACTTTGGCTAGACCTTTATAGCTTGTCGCCAAATTATCCCATGCTTCCTTTAATAAATACGTGATCATAATCTTCTAGAACACTGCTCGGTCCACTCCTTGTTGTATAAGGGGCAATTCTTGTGCATTATTGTTCTTGTCTTTCTTACATTGTTCCCTCTCTGCATTAGTGAGAGCTCATTCTGTTGCTTAATCCTTCGGTTTTCAAAACCCAAACTAGACATAATCCTAAACATGATGAGCCTACAATGTGGTTGTCATATTAATGGCCCACACATCATAATCCTTCCCTGTAGACGGTGAGTACTGAGGCTGGAAATTTGAGAAAGCCATCTTTCTTCAAAAAAAATTATTTAAAAAAAATCCCTTAAATTTCTCCTTTCGTCAACTTTACAAAGTTTATTTTTCCAAAAAATACCCTTTCAATAAAACCCTAAATTTTTATTTCTCATATTAAAAAAAAAATTAAAAAAAAATTCCTTCGTAATTTTTTTTTTATATATAAAATCTTTTTTAAAATTTTATTTATAAAAAAATCTTTATACATAACCATAAAAGTCCCACTCAGAAAAAGACTCACTCCACGTGACTTTTCAAATATGTAACATTAACAAAACCTTTAATAATAGCCCATTTAAAAAACTACCCATATGAGATTTGAAAATCAAAGTCCTCCACGTGAGTCATAAAAACTTTGACTTCGAAATCCACACAACAAGTTCATGCTCCACGCCAGGTTTCAAATTAAAGCTTTCACCCAGGCCTGGAATTTCAAATTCTTTTTGCCTGTCAAATTAAAATTTGACGACGTTTTTGTATTTTTTTTACCTTTCATTTTACGTTTTAACTAAATATGTGAGTGTCACGGAAAACGCTATTTTAACAATTTTTGTAAATTGATTCCACAAACAATAAGTCATGAAATGGACGCTGATAATGATGGCTGATAATGACTGTTATTTATAATGATTCTTGTTAGATTGAAATTGCAGATTTGTACTCTATCAGATTTATAGCTCAGATTTATAAAATCATTGCAAAAAACTTACAATCCATGAACTATAAATAAATTATCTAGTGAGATTATAAATAAATCGTGGACTATAAATAAATCATCTAGAGAAAATACAGAAAAGTTGTGTAATAATAAACAGTGATTATACTTCATTAAAAGTCAAACTTTCTGGAGAAACTACAAATTTTTTTATCAATAGGAATATCTCAATACATAGATCCTCTATGAAACATAAACTAGAAGAATTTTCAAAGCTCAAGAATCCTTCTTGACTTTTTATCTATCCATATCTCATATACTGCATGCCAATCAACATTAGATGATTCAGGTCCATTCAAAGATACTCTCATTAGAGCATCTAGTGTATCCAACCCAAGCCTCGATTTTCTAATGTCCTTGATGATGTTTTGCTTAGAAAATCCCCTTTCACAATCCACTGTACTTTTAGGAATAATGAGGACAGCTTGCCATAATTTCATCATATTAGGATAGGTTTTGTGCCATTGTTTTTTGTTACGAAAGACTTTCCATGCTTATTTCATAGAAAACCCCTCACAAGCCAGATTTAATAAATCAACAAAAGGGTGCAACTCTCTTTTACAAGCCTTAACATCAAATAAAGCTACAAATCCAACATCACTAGATACGGTATGTTGCAAATGTTGAAAAAGCTTTAAAAACCAACGATCTGAATTTTTCTCACGACTACGACGCTCTTCTGAATAATAACAAGGGCTGAACAATTTCGCTGCATTAAAAAGATGAAGGTATGGAAATCTTTCATTCAAAGAGTCTATCAGAGTCTCTGTATAACCTTCAGTGAGTTGCTGACAATTCTCTTGTGTACCTTCAATACAAGGTTTCATAGATTGTTTCCTTGCTTCATTGGATTCAATATCCATGGCTGAGATAGAGATGGATTGTAACTCATGTCTATTTACAACTTTCCCTTCATCTTTAATATCAATGTATCCATTTTGAGAATCATTTCAAAACTTTGAAAGATAAGTTGTGCCTTCTGCAAATGTCTCTTTTCTCAAAAACCATCTAGATAATGTGCTTATAGTTACTTCAAGAGCCAACCCAATAGTTGTAATGTCTACATTTTCTTCTTGAAAAGTCAAATTCAACTTGTTCAATTCCCCTAGCACATCAGCAAGCATATGTAAACAAAACTGGACAGAATATATTCTTGTCTTATCATACCAAGATGAAGTTTTTTTTCATTTTTCCACAAAGTTAAAATTGCTGGCATAAGCTTCACAAGCCCTATAATAACTTCCCCCCTGGATAACCATCTCACTGAATGTATTTGTAGAACATCAAGAACATCAATTTGCATGACTCTAAGAAAATCATTAAGTTCGCTATTTCTCTTTGGAGAGTTTTGAACCCATGAATACACTTTGTTTGCAATTTTTTCAACAAATAATAACTCAGGGAATTTCTTAGAAGCATCTGCTGCTGCTAAAGACTCATGATGAGCCACACAATGAACTGTAATAAGGTTTGGATTGTTATTTTTCAAAAATGAAACAAAGCCATTTTCATGTCCAATCATTGCTGAAGCTCCATCTGTAGAAACAACTATCAAATCTTTATATTGAAGGCCTCTGACATCTATTAATTAATTGACACTATCATATATTGTTTTTCCTTTTCCATCTACTACATCTTTGAGCTTCATAAACTGCGAGATAAGTGGCCTGAGACCCTTTGAGTCTAAATATGTTGCATAAATAACAAGGTGTTTCTCTAAGGTTCGATCAACGCTTTCATCAACCATCAATGAGAAGAAAGGAATTTCCAACATATTTTTTATCTGAATATGTTCAAGATGTTTTGATATGCAATATATAAAATCATTTGCAGACTTACAATTAGTATATGAAGAGTACTCTTGAGACTTTGGCATATTTGGAGTTTTTGCATCCATTAGAAATTTGCAAAGCTTCTCATACTTTGATAGAGATAAATCTTCTTGACAAGTGAAATATGATATTTTCATTGTAGAAATCACTCTTTCCTTATTGGCATCTCTCATCTGTCTAATATGATCTGGAATTGGTTTCATCTTTCCCTCTAATGCATTAATCCATCTTTCCTTAGCATCTTTATGCGCCCATGATTTTTCATGAGTAACAAGAGCATCATGTTGTAATGTGGTGCAACCATTCCCTAAACCCCATGGTCCATTCATCCTATACTTCTCACAATAGTTACACTTCATAGTTATTTTATCATCAAACCTCACAGAATTCAACCAAACAAACTTATTTAACCATTCCATGCAAAATTGTCTTTTTGTTTGCACTTTCATTTCTGAATTATCACCACCCTCTTCTTCAACTTCATTTGTTTCTTCATCTACATCATGTTCAGAAGAACTTCCAAAAATTTCATGTAATTGTTGTTCCACATGAGCATTATGGGTTTCTTCAAGTGTTTCTGAATTCTGTTGAGTCTCAGAAGTTTTCCCTTTTGTCCATCCATACATTTCCCCAATTGTAACTTGTATCTTTCTCTTTTGAGACATTAGTAGGTTTGTGACCACCTATATAAAATATAGAATAAATAAGAAAAACATAAATATATCTGAAAATGAACTTCAGCCTGCCAAAATTTGCATCCCAAATATGCAACAAACCAAACAGAGACTCCAGCACTATCAATTTAATGTGAAAGTAAATAGCCGCATACTGCCTCAGAAATAAGATATGGGGGAAAGAACCGGAATAGTTAGCCGGAAATTATAGAGCAAACAGGTTGAGTGCAGTGGCCCAGAAATGGAGAAAATTACCAGAGTATTCAGTGCAGATAGATCATACTTGTTAAATACTATAAACCATCACAACAGCAAAGGAAAAAATAGCCCTTGCAAGTCCACCAAAAGACCCCCCGACAAAATCTAAACTACAAGCATTGTTGTGTGATATAGAAAGGATTAAATAATTATGAACAGTGCAAATTCCCTCCAGACACCAGACCATAACAACCTTCAAGTGACAAAGAAAAACAATGGCATAGAAATTACTCAATATCCAGATGCATGTGAGCGTCGTAACACAGTCAACCTATTTTTTACTATCTTCAACCTACAGGGGCGAAACAACCCAGAAACCTCAAAAAGATTTAAAAGGGGGAGAAATCTATGAATATAAACCACGTTGCAAATTCTTTGAAGAAGGAATATTTTTCCTGGTTCATTGCAATTTGTATGTTCGTGATACTGAAATTCTTCTAAATACATTTTCAAACCTATGATGTGTATACTTCTGAATGGATCCGTACTGAATTTTTCGCATTGTGGAATTTTTTTCATAACAATTGTATTTAAATACGTCTTCGTAATCAAATCTCGCCACTATAATTTCAATGAAAAAAGACAACCAATATGTCACTAACAACCTAAAATGTGCAGACCATGAACATTAGACCTGTATAATTCAACGTCAATCACAAGTAGACTTGTAATTCAACGCCTAACACAATTACAGAAGAAAAGCTCTGGCCAAGGCATGCCTGACTACTCGCTAGGGTTGTTGTCTATTGCTTAGATAGCGTTTCAACTAATTATTTGGTAAATTCCAAAATTACAGAACATTCTAAAAGAATTCTCTTTAAGAAAAATGCCTTGAAGAAAAGACCACAAGGCACGATAAAAAAATCTTTATTATGACAAAGGAACTAATTATTTGGTAAACGCCAAACTTACAGAACATTCTAAAAGAATTCTCTTTAAGTAAAAACGCCTTCAAGAAAAGACCACGAGGCACGATAAAAAAATCTTTAATATGACAAAGGCTGATCTAGTCAACTTACAGAAATTGGATTTTCTTTGCCGTCAGACACAAAGAACGACGATTAATACAGAACTATTTCATATATATATATATAACATTTAGCAATTTTCTCAACATATTTATTACAGAGACAATGGGTTGGCCATTCAACGATTTGTTCACAATTGATATTGTGAGCGAAAAGACAAACAAAACAGCACGTATTCAATCCAACCATTCCTCTAGTAAGAAATCAACTCATGCTAAAAACAGAGCAAGAAAATAGATAAGGATTAATGCAATCTATTCATTGCATTAATTCAGTGCAAACAACACACCTTTATCCCAAAATTTGACAGGAAAAATAAATATCTACCCCAAAATTAAACCATGATTTAAACCCTAGAAACAAAACAAATGAGTTCAATGTTAACCGCCAAAGCTGTAGAGGGTTTTGCGGCCTGCCCAGACTGCGCTGCCTCTTGAGCGCATAGACGACATCCATGGCGCCGCTGTGACATTCGAACATACCACTACTGATTAAAAAAGCTAGTGAGTAATTGACATACCTGCAGATAGTGACCGGTAGCAGATTCTGGGTCGCGTCCAAACAATAACTATATCGAAACAGCTCATCTAAAATAGTAACAACATAGTAAGGACTCAGGAGCATCCACAGACCAGTATAGTATAGTGTGGGCAAGTTCAAAAAAAACATAAAAATACCATCTGCGGGAAGAGATATACCGGTATGGCCGCGCCGCCCAATGTCCAGCTCGTCTGCCATATCCTTTGGCAGGCCCTCGTATCTTTTAAAGTTATCATGCGCTCAATACGTTCCAAATATTAATGAAAACATAGGCCATTACGCGAAGTGGGGCCTGGCTATATCTCAATTTTGCTCCGACCTATAGAAGATTATAGTGAGTTTGTCTGGACTCTGCATATTATTATGAGCGCCAGCTATTATGGGCAAGGTAAGTCTAGCATAACAAGTTCACACGGTACCCATAAATGTAATGACATGTTCAAACCGTACCCATTGAAAAAAACTGTGTTTATTTAGAAGCCTACGCCCGCGGCCCGCAAGTTGCAACCCAAATGCAAACCAAGCGATGAAATTAATGAAAAATTCATAGCTTTTTCGAATTTGAGAACACTCCAGAATCCAGATAAGATTAACTCTCAGAGTCTCAGGCACAACGAAATTAAAGGAAGCGTACACTTGGCTTGACAAGAACTGCAGAATTTTTCGGTAATGAAACCTAAAGCACTTAATTTCAGTAAACGTGGCCGAATCGAGGATAAAGGCTGAACGGCGAAAAGAAAAAACAATTAATTTGGAGAATGCATCATATACTCCAGGCTGGTATGCACACAAGGGATTAATTAAGCCATAGGCCCGTATGACTCAACCTAGTACAATAGTCACAGACTTCAAGAGATAGGTATTACAAGTATTATAGATTTTTACGTTTTTTTATTGAAATTAAACGTCAAAACGACGGGTTGGGAAGGTATACCACACGTCTAACCTGATGTGGAAAATTTTCTCCGTGCTATCAAATACGTTCTAAAATCAAAAATACGTCCTGTGGGACATCAAATTCTAGGTCTGCTTTCACCTCAAGAAAACTAACCCACGTGATTCTTCCTTTTCCTGTAATTAATGGTGGAAGAGGTGTGCGCACCCCGGACCGCATAAAAAACTGTGTAATTAACCTGATATTTTTGAGAATAGTAGTTAAACGAAATTTATGTGGTCTCCTGTACTAATTAAGTGTGAAATTTGTGGATTTTTAACCACAAATTTGCAACACAATGTAAAAAAAAATGTCAGCGTTTTTCTCTTGGTCCTATTCTCACTTGCTCTATAGTCACCACAAACCTTGTGATCCTTTCTCAACTCTGATACCAATTTTTTCGAAAGGCAAAGGAGCTTAAACACAAATTCACACATAAAAGTCATGAGTTACGACACTTATATTGATCACACAAAAACTTGATTATTACAATGAATTCGGTGAAGGGTATTTAACCTTTTCCAACTAGCGATTCGCCTAAAATATCTTGACATGCAACCACACACTATAAGTTTGACTATGAACTATCTCGACTTGAGTCACCGCTCAGTTAACTACCTCTCTAACTTTACCAACTCCTCATGTAGGAGTAATTAGCTTATTTTAACACGAACAAGAGCCACTGTTACCAGTAGTCTTTGTTGATTTGGAATTTGAGAACATAAATGTTTTGTTTCTTAGAGATCTGGAACTTGAGATATTTCATATTGTAAATTATTTTATTATTGTATTTTTTATAATGTATTTTATGTAATTTCAGGGTTCTGTGCCGTTGCGCTAGACTTTTAATGTCTAATAATTCTACAGAGCTGGAACTTGATAAAGTATAAAGATGACCTTTAAATCCAATCCAAGCTTAGTAATTGGAAACTTGGTTTATATCATCCTTAGGAAATACCTCTAGTGCCTTATGAATCCATTATTTGCGGAGATACATCTACTATGTATATCAAATCTCGTGTTGCTACCATGTTTGTAAATTATAGCATTTTCTTGCTAACTCTTCCAATATCAATTTTCTATTATCCTATGGAGGTACTAAAAGTAATACTACACAAGTAGAATTTTTTATGTTTCTATTCATTTTGAAATAATACTTTACTTTTTTGAGATTCTATGAGTTAGTGTAGGCCAATCACCAATGCTTTCAAAAGTTAGTGTAAGAATAACATCACAGATAAATGGGAACATAATTTTTACTTTATACATAAATTACAAGAAATTTTAAATTTTGTGGCTTATGTAAATGATGTTTAATTTTGTAGATGATGATAAATGGATTTTTGACTATGGCCCACCTAGTGATACCAAAATACGGATAATATGAACTCAGTAGATTTAATTTAAGTAGTGTGAATGATCCAGACTTATGAAGGAACACAACAGAACACATATATAAACATAAACATAGAGATTCAATAGAAATAAAACGTCATTTCATTAACATCAAAGAAATGAAATATGCTTACATACAAAATGGAAATAAACTAGCTCAGACAATGGTAGCATGTCTCTGAGAAGATATGTGGTGGATACATGTCTCTGAACTTTTTTACAATGAGGCTCGAAGACCTATTTATTATTAAGATATAATGGAAAAACCTAACCCTAGGAGATAAAGCACCAAAATTGTGGGCCCCATTGGGGTAAAGAGGTACATCAACTTCTCAGAGTCATAAATTTGGCATACGAACCATGTTTGACATGTACGATACCTCGTTAGAAATATTTATCTAATGTCTACAACTTTCGATTGCAAACATCAATTGAAAAGACACATTTTCCCATTTTCAAGAAAATGTCGTTTAGGGCCTCAAAATGGCTCCAAAAGTTCAGGACTCGAAAAACTCCCAAAAATAGTAAATGATTCTCCAGTTAAGGAAACTCAAAAAAACAATGGTGGGGTCCGACTCGAATAGGTGGGTGGCCAATAATATCCACCTGGATCAGTTCTCCCCCCTTAGGAAGCAATGGTCCCCATTGCGTTGAGTGCCTCCATGAGATGAGGAAACTCCTATCAAACTTGGTCCCTTATGTGCCACCTGCCTTGGTGCACGGGTTGGTCAGCTTTGACAACATGATACACGTGGATCTTTTGTTTATGAGTGATCTTTATCTATGAGTCCATGATCCGATAAATTGTGGCTTGTTCCATGCAGTCCGGGTTTAACTTTGTTAGTGTGAGTTGTTTTGTAATGTCTGATGTGTCCAGTAATGGTGGAATATGGCCGAAGGCAGTCCATACTAAACACTAGGTGTAGGCCAAGGAATGGTGGAATGTAGACCTAAAAAGCATATCTCCTACAAACTTAGTTATGGTGTAACGCCCATATCAAAGTGGGTGAAGCTTGCGATGGACCCCAACAAGGCACTCCTTCTACAAAGGTAACCAAAATTTCTCGCCCACATGGAACTTGTGTGGGACCCAATGTTGATCAGGACACTGCTTGTACTTTAGATTTGTTCTATCCAATATCTCATTGACATGCTGGCGGATGTACTGAATGTGCCCAATGAAGTTGTTGGCCTTGTCAACCTCAGACTAGACATGAGCCGAATCTTCTTGAATAGCTGCAAATGGTATGGCAACATCAATGGGACATAGTGGTTGGAATCTCAGTCCCACCTAAAAGAGGTTGTGGCCAGTTGAGTTGTGGAGAGCCCTGTTGTAGCTATGTTGGACATAGGGGAGGCTATCATCCCATGTGTGTGGGTGCTTCAAGTTGTACATGTGCAAGATGTGCATGATCATCCTATTGACGACCTTTGTTTGGCCATCAGTTTGGGGTTAAAGGTTGTGGACATAGTGAGCTTGGTATCCAAAAACAACTAGAGGCTTGACCAGAATACACATAGGAACTCACTGTCTCGATTTGACATAATGGACTATGGTATCCCAAAGTTTACCCATACTCATTCAGAGAAGAGTTTGGCAGTGTATTCTGCTGAGATACTCTTCTTGCAAGCCATCGGAATGGTCATCCTAAAGAATCTTTCCATGACCATGAAAAAAGAGTCATTTCCATGCTTGGAAGAAGGAAGGTTTGACATGTAATCTATGGAGATGAATTTTGAGGGCCAGCTAGGAGTAGACAAAGGAATATACATGCATTTCTTCTTAACGGTAGGTTTGGAAATGGTGCAGGTAGTGCAGGAGCTAATGTACTTCCCAACATACTGTGGAAGTTTTGGAAAATAAAAATATTTTTGTAGTATTACCACTGTCTTTTCTACCCCAAAATGTCTAGTGACTCCACTGTAGTATGCCTCCCAAATCATCTTGGCACTCTCGCTTGAAGATACAGAGAGGTGTCCCAATTTACATAATAGCACTTCCTGGAGGTGAAAGTATAGAACTTTCTTTCCTTCCAGGATCATCTGGTATTTGGTGTTGAATTATGGATCCCTCTTATAAAGATGTGGCCATTACAAAGTCTCGTGTCCACAAGAGTCAACCAGAGTGGTCAGCTCCATGACTGGTGCTCAGCTAAGGTAGTCTACAACACTATTGGTGTTGCCCTTCCTGTACTTAATGTTAAAATGGAATTGTTGCATGTATGTGGACCACTTCTGAGGATGATCGTTGTATAACTTTTCTTGCGTTTGTATGACTTGCATGGGTCGGTGGCCTGTGTGGATGACCGTTTCTTTCCCCATAATGTAATTCATCCATTTTCGACAGGCCTACACAATGGAATACATCTCTTTGTAATATGTGGGATACGTTCAGACTATGTATGAAAGTGTCTCACTGTGATATGCCATTGGATTCCCTTGTGAGTAAGAATTGCACCAATAGCATAGTCGGAGACATCTGTCTCAATCTCAAATCGTTCTTGCGGGTCTGATAATATGAGGACTGGTGTAGAGTAGAGGTAATGATTTAACTCATAAAATTCCTTTTATTTGGATTCAGACCAAAAGAAATTTTATTTTGCTCTACCCTTGGTGACTAGAATTAAAGGCCAAGTGATATGAGAGAAACATAACATGAACCTACACTAGTAATTGGAAAGACACAAAAATATGCAGAGCTCTTTTAGAGTGGTTAGGGCTGGTTAATACCGAATAAATTGTACCTTGGTTGCATCCACATGTAAAGCTCACTCATCAATGATGTACCCCATATATTGAACCTGGGTTATACTGAAAGTTGATTTCTCCAAATTGGCACACAATTTGTGTTGATGTAGGATTTGGAGGACTTGTCGAATATGGTGAAGGTGCTCTTCCCAACTCTAGCTGAAGATTAGGATGTCTTCCAAACACACTACCAGGAATGAGTTGGTGAAGGGATGCAAGATTTCATCCGTTAGCCTCATGAAGGTTTTGGGGACAATCGTCAACCTGAAAGGCATGACAAGCCATTCAAAAAGGTTGTCCTTCAATTTTAAGGCAATCTTCCATATATCGGAGGATTTGATTGGTACCTAGTGATAATTGAACTTCAAGTCAATCTTGCTGAAATATTTGACCCCCTTGATCCGGTCTAAAAATTCATCAATCCGTGGGATTGGATACTTATTCCAGACATTGATCTTATTCAGTACCTCATAGTCAATACAGAGTCTCCAAGTCTTGTCCTTATTTTGTACCAACATGATCAGACTCCGACAGGGTGATGAACTTTGCTTGATGTTCCCTATTTGCAACAACTCTTGAATCTACCTCTCGATTTCATCATTCTCCAAAACAAAGTGTCGATAGGTAAGTCCATTGGGTAGCGATGCGCCCTGGGTCAGGTCAATGGAGTGCTTGACTTGACAATCTAGGGGTAGCCCTATGGGTAAGGTGAATATGTCCTTGTACTCCTCAATGACCTTGTCCATCTGCTGCTTTCGTGTGGAGGAGCCCTTTGTCCCACAATATTCTTCTTGCCCTAAGGGCGAGTCATAAGAAAGAAAAATTTTTCAGTTTTGGAAATGATCTTATTGCATTTCTTCGTAAAGATCAAAGAGATGATGGTAGGCTGTGCTAAATTCAGTATCCTATAGAACTTATTTCCCAAAGTAATAAGAAAAATCTGAGGCCTAGATTCATACATAGAACGATGCTTCCACAAGTATGGTTGGCCTAATAATACATCACAAAATTCAAGAGGATCAACATCACACATAACCTCATGTGTGAAGGGATTGATGTTATAGGGAAGGCGACACTACTGGTTGATGTGGATATCTTTTCCTTGGTGAAGCCACGTAATGGTGTATGGCTGCAGGTGTGGTGTGGTTAGTAGGCCCAACCGCTTCACGACATTTTCTAAAATGAGGTTATTTTGGCTTCCACCATCGATAATGAATTGTAGTGGAGAAACCTTCACCCACATCTTTGACTGGAAGAGTTGCTCCCCCTACTCTAGATCTTTGGACTCAATCTTCTGATTCTTGGTGGTGGCAATGGTGGCACTGGGACTCACATCAACCTTTTTTTCCCTTAGGTATTCTCCTTGTTGGGTTCTGAACCAAAGTCGGAACATGCATCTGATTCGGATGGCTTCATCTCGGCCACCAGTGACAACTTGGCTCGACACTCACTTATGTTGGGAGTGGGGACCTTATGGAACTCACACCATTTTCTTGTGTCCTTCTTTGTCTTCGTGGTATTGTTCTTTTCTTGTGGCTTCAACAAGTTTTCCTAGGTTTCCCCACCTTGGATTTGTCCTTTTCTCCTTGGTTTAGGGGCACCTTTCCCCTTCTTTGGATTCACAAACCCAAAGTCTCTCTCCTTCTATTTAAATTTCTACTTGTTCTTGACATTGTATCGATAAGTGATGCCAAGAGTGAAGATTTATGGGAACTCCATCTTGTCCTAGATGTACTTGTGCAGAAAACCGCGATACTTGAGTAAAAAATGTCACTCAAAATCCTTGATACCCAACTTCGTGTGAAGGGTGTGAAAAATATTTGTGAACTCTAGCACATCTTGGTCCCTTCCCAAATGAAGCATGGTCCACTTTATGTATTTATCTTGATATCTACAAGTAGTGTAATATTGTTCCTTGATGGCATCTCAAAAATAATTCCAAGTGGGTTCAATGAAAAAGAGTGAGGGTTCCCTCTCATCCTCCTGTTCACATAAGGTTTCCCACCAGTCTTTGATATGGGGGCGACTTTAAGAAGTGAAAAAATAATATTTTCCCAATTGGAAAACTCATGAATTGAAAAATATCCTTCCAACATATTTAACCATATATCTACAATGTCTACATCTATATGGCCTTCAAATATGGGAATTTCAAAGTTCAATTGTACCTTAAATGGAGTGGTGCGTCCAAAGTGGCTGTTGGATGAAGATGCATAGTGTGTGGGTGGCCGTCGAAGGATCTAGGGAAAGTTTTTCATCATATCATTCCTTTGTTACTTGAAGACTTCTTCAAGTAATATTTTAAAAGGATTTTATGCTCCCTTGTCTTTCTTTTCTTCCGACATTTGAGGCCATTAGGGTTTGTGAGGTTGGTCTTGCAAAGGTTCAACTAGTTCGAGCTCGAACTCCTTATACCCGGACCCCGTTGGGGATATGTAAAGAAAAACAAAGAATTAACATCATTCTCTAATAGTACTGATCCATACTTATGAAGGAATGCAACAAAACACATATATAAACATAAACACAAAGATGCATAAAAATTAAAACTTCATTTCATTAACATCAAAGAATTGAAATATGCTTACATACATAATGGAAATAAACTAGATCGAGTGATGGTATCTTATCTCTGAGAAGAGATGTGGCAGCTACATACCTCTTGATTGTGTTACAATGAGGCTCGAAGGCCTATTTATTATTAAGAAATAATGGAAAACCCTAAACATCCAAAAGCCTAACCCTTGGAGATGAAGCACCAAAATTGTGGGCCCCGTTGGGGTAAATTGGTACATCAACTTCTTGGGGTTGTAACTTTGGCATATGATCTTTGTTTGATGTTCACGCTACCTCATTAGAAATATCTATTTGATGACTACAACTTTCGACTACAAACCTCATTTAAACACTCATACTTTCCCATTTTCCAGAAAAAAAAAACGTCTTTTAGGGCCTCAAAACAACTATTCATCAACTTTCGACTACAAACATCATTCGAACACTCATATTTTCCCATTTTCCAGAAAAAACGTTGCTTAGGGCCTCAAAATGACTTAGAAAGTGTAGGGCCTCAAAAACTGCCAAAAATAAAAAATTGTGCAAGCAATTAAAGACACTGAAAAAACTAATGGTGGGAATCCAAGTGGAATAGGTGGATGCCCACCAATATCTACCTAGATGAGTGAAAAATCGTAAATTTCTCATACTTTAACCACTAGCCTGTAAAAAATAGAGCACCTTGGCTAGCATACAAGGTCACTACTATAGTTGTTGTTGATGGACTTCCATCTTGTGTGACCTCCCAGAATCATACGATTGAGGTTAGGAAAGCAAACTACCCAACAATCTATTGTGAAACCTATATCAATAGAATCATAATTCTGCAATTGAAACCTTCGTATACAAACTCCATTCAACCCTATTAAAGTGATGTCATCATTTTATCACATATTCAAAGAATTTCATTGTAGATTTTAACAATTATAACTTCTACACAATAATAGAGATTTAGTTGATTAGTAATTTCAAATAGTGTTAAAAAAAAATGATGTGGGGAAACAAAAAATACTAGGTTAATTTTGTTATGAGATTGATGCTTGCTACCATATAATTCAATAGGGGCATTGTCTTTAAACATGGAAAAAAAGAAGAAAAAATAGTGGAAATTTACCACAAAAATAAGCAAGCTGTGAAAAAAACCATGGCATCTTCTACATTATTCAAGATTAAATTAGAGGAATTTCCTATGTGCTAAAATGATGGAACTATAGGTTATACATGTCATTTGCAATGGTCCAGGGAAGTGTAATGCAATAATTTTTGTAGACTAGTATAGTAAGTTGTCATTTAATGTATGTGAAGGAAAGAAGAGAGTTGAGCTTAAAATCCAGACAAATCCAAGCTAGAGAGAAAATAAGGAAGACCATTTGTGATTAACAATAAAGAACATAATAAAATTAAATAATTAGAGACAAGAATAAATTGTTGCGTTGTTTCAAATAATATAACTTATTCGAATTCATGAAATACAAGCATATGTCTATGGAACCAAAGCCTTGGGTGAAAACTTGTTAACATGTTCCACTAGAGGATTAGAAACATTAATTCATGGTCACAACACTCTATGAACTTGTGGGCCTTGATTAGGCACCATTGCTTTCCCAACATCTTTAGCATAATCCTAAGTAGTAGCAATGAATTAAATTATAAGTATCTATTTCCACTAACTAATTAGTGGATCTAGATCATCTAAAGTAGGCCAACAATTAAAAAAAAAGATTGAATAATTCGAGGCTTCTATCACATTGTCAACTTTCTAAAATTATTTATAAATGTTTAATCTAAGTTAGAGTTAAATTTTGTTGAAATACAAGGTAGCTATGGTCGACATTTTTCATCAAAGCATGGACAAGAAATTACTTATTGATCATCCACAAGTCGTCTCTATCACTCCTTCAAGTTAGCTTCTAGGCAGAAATCATGCCAACTTAATAGGGATAATTAAGCCTCACACTGCACCTATAAGTTGAGAACCATTGATCCTCATTTTGACCAATCAAGCAAGAAAGGAATTCAGTTTGCAATCTAGTGACGGTGTTGGACCTGCTCACAAAGGGGATCTCCCCGATGTGAATTACCAACTAGACCTCACACCATTTCGTGTGGGAGTCCCATCTGATATCAAGGCTCAATTTCCATGTACTTAGAGATATCCCTTGGCTCTAGTTGTCAACACATGAGAGTATTACACTGGTATCTTCAAACAATAATGTACAAGTGCCTAGTGAGTGTGTAATGTAACTGTGTCAAGGTTCTCTTACTGCAAAGGGGGGAGAGTAAAGTGAGCCTCTAAATGAGAGGTAGTAGTACCACCTAGGAAGAGATATATGCAAACCAAAAAGGGTTGTTTAGCATCTAGCGGAATAGTCCATAGTGGATGCGGCAATCATTAAAACAAGATGAAGGGGAAAACACGTACACCACCCAATGGATTAGTCCACAAAGATGTGATGGTCATTATAACCAAAAAACGGAGATAGTATGTCAAGTATGCCACAGAGTAGTCCACAAGGATGTGAAACGGTGATAACTAATACACAAAGGTGGCCGGTTTAGTATCTTCAACAATGTAAGTACTAAAATAACAAAAGTAGTTGAACTATCTTAGTACAGGTTAATAGAACATGCATTACAAAGGTTTAAATAGTATTCTTACAAAGATCTACAAAATATGAGTGAAAATGCATTGGCCTTAACATGCTTCTGAATTAAGCAAAAGTCCCAAGACAAATTATTACACAAGACATCAGTAGTCCCAGTAGTGGGACATTAGAGCCACTACTCGCTTCTCAAAGAACAGACTACAAATTATCAAGGATATGTGGGAGGAGCCAAGGTGAAAAGTATTTTTCTCATACAATGAGGGGATATATATAACCAAGGGTGATGCTTGGCCCTTGTGACTCTTGGACTTGCCTCACGACTGTTCAACTTTCTATGACTATTCATCTGAAATGACTCTTCAACTTCATATGTGCATCCATTGGAATTTCACTTTACATTACATTATATTACAACAAGTATGGCCCATACTAGTGATGTGGATGAGACAACTCATGACACAACTCGACGTGACACTACTGACATGTACTGGCTGACTGTGGTATCCATGTCAAGCTACTGCATTGTTGAGTGATAGATATGTTCTTTGACATGCTTTGTCTTCTCCTCTCCATGGCTTGATGTTGTGCGGTCTTCAATGGTCTTGGCCGTGCAAGATGGTTCCATGCATGTGTTCCTTTCACTTGCTACTTGATGTGCTTTATTATTCCGTACAAATGTAAGTATTCTAGCATGTTTCCTCCTTCTTCATCCCATTCATTGTCTCCCGATGTTTCATCAATGTACATGTTCCTACAATTCACTCATGACACGAGGAAATCAAATCCAAAACCTCCTAATATAGCATGATGCATTGTTTTGAAGTTCGACTGACGGGGAGGGAGGAAACATCACTGAGAAAGTGAATAACACAACTTAGGCTGGGATGAGGCACTTCAGGAACAGTCTTCACTATTCGAGAAAACTACAGAGTGGTCATTGAGAGGAGGAATTGCGTAGTGAACACCACCAGTGGCAGCTACAAGGTGGGACCCTGGTGAGCAGTTCTGCGGAGTTTATGGTCAGAGGAAAAGACATGGTTGTAAAGGACCACATGGGTAGTTTTGCGCAGTTCTGGGGAAGAAGACAGGTTAGAGCAATAGGATAGTTCTATGTAGTTTCCAGAGGGAAGACATAGTAGGGCAACGAAGGAACAACTGGGAAATTATATGCAGTTAGGGAGAGTAGGGAGTCTCGGCTGAGGGAAGTTACTGGGAGGACATCTCTATGCAATTGATGAGAGTAGTGTAGGCCTAAGTCTTTATGAAATGCCAGGTTCTAGCATAAAGGAAGGAGGCTTCATGACTGTTCTTGCGGAATGTGTAGTTCAGATGAGGCATGGAGGCAGTTTTTGCATAGTTCTAGGGAGGAAGACAATTTGCTAACCTTTGGGATTGCATAGTGGAACTGACCTAGAGGACCGCCTCAAGCAATGCATAGTTCTAGGCACCAAAACAGGGTCACTAAGGACTGAGATTGCCTAGTGCAGCTCAGTCTAGGCCTGATGGAAAATAGTTTTCCAATTGGAAAGAAATTCAGGAAAATGGATAAGTGTGGGGAGAAAGTGAACTTGTGCAGACTTAACATTGTGATCAAACACTTAGCATACTTTGACGACATGACAACATAGACAACCATGAAAAAAAGACAAAACATGCCCCCTTTGAGATTGTCGTAAAGATGACAGTGACAAGTGCGACACTTGTGATGAACGTTTGGACGATCGTGATGAAACTTGTGCGACAGTTCTTACAACATTGTGTGTGTACGATGGATTTTCATAGAGTGAAGACAATCCAAACACACACAAAAAAGCCTCCAAAATGACCAAAACAAAATGCAAGCATGAAAAATCAATCAACATGCCAAAGATAACAATGGTTCCAACAAGTGAACGGGAGCAAGACATGTAGAGGAAACGCATGGAATGACTATTAGTGCTTGCAACCATGCATTTCATTGATGAAAAAATGATATCGTGATGATCAATAGTCATTCAAGCTACACTAAGAGATGTGTTTCAAAAATATATGTTTTTATTACCATACCTACCCTTCAAAGGGTTATGCATCCGATGGAGTCTTCGTACAGTCTTGATCTTCTATCATAACTTGGGTTCCTTGGTATTTCTCTTCAAATCCTTGAGAGTCATCTAGCACAACATCATTCCTTGTGGTCACTGAGAGATACATCTGCGTAGTTTCAGTAGGTAGTCACTGCTACCAAGATGAGGTCTTGGGAGGACACCTTTGCGCAATTTATGGATGCAAGGTAGACTGGATAACTGAGGCACAACACTGAATAGTTTTGGAATGCAAGACACTGTTGCAGGATGAGGTCCTGGGAGGACACCTCTGCACAGTTTTGTATGCAAGGCAGACTGGGCAGCTGAGGGACAACACTGTGCATTTTCTGGAAACAGTGGATTCCGGGTGAGGCAAGGACATTGGAGGAAACCATTGCATAGATTTGGATGCCAATGGAGGCTGGGGTCTCTACACATTGCGTAGTTTCATCAGGCAAGTGAAAAATATTGAGGGTTGCAGATATGAAAGTGAGTAGTTTAGGAATGTTGGATAAGGCTAGGTTTCTTGGGGAACTCCGAAATTTGGCTAAGTGTGGGATTAGTGAAACTGATGTCAATAATGATTGGACTTGACTACGATCACACACTTAAATGCTTAGTGATACAATAGAGACCATCCAAAACATATGAAAACATAATTCACTTAATGCAACAACCTTTGTGAAGAGAGTGCATGTAGTGAGTGTGAGACATGTCTATGTGATGAGAACAACTCATACGCACAAAGGTTTCCCCTTGAAGAAGAACAAACTTCCCTTTGCATGACAAGCAATAATCCCCATGCCCAAAGATGACACATGTTGTATAAGATAAAGCATGAATGACTCTTAGGATCGAAGAGGGGAGTTTGAGATCATCACCTTACGGATAAGCAACTAAGGAACAATTGATCAGAGGATCCACAGTAGGCTCCAAAATTTGGGTACAAACCAAAAGTTTGGAGGGTGTTGTAGTCACTATAACACCTGGCAACACTCTAGTTGAATTCTAGCATCTCTGTCTTGGTTCGTTTTAGCTCAGGGCCTTGGTCCATCAGAGAGTATTGATTCATCATGTAGATTACTTTGGCTTCCCCACTTACCCCATGGGTAGACATGGTTTCTCGTGTGCCTTTTTAGTTGAACACAACATATGATTTAGACAGATCATAGTTTTTCTAATTGGGAAGGGTACTTTGGCTCCTGAGCTTATGATTTACAGAGTATAATTTTTTCATCTCTGGTGTTTCTCCACTGCTAGTAGGCCTAGACAGTACCCCGATGGAGTCACATAGGAACACAAACATTTCTCCACTGCCAGCGAGCCTGGATAGTACCCCGGTGGATTTTCTTGCTTGAACTCTTTACACAAGAAGCCTTTCTCTTCTTACACCTTTATTATTTTGAAAGAGAACTGTGCATAGGCACTTCTTTATTTTGGGGCGGAAGAGAGATCCCAACTTATTGAGAGTAAGAGAGGTTGTTCCTTCAGAGAAGCATGTAAACACCTCTAATTTAGGTTTTCTCATTTAGATTTTCCCCTTCTACATTTCTACTAGTTGGATAAGCTTGAACAGAACAAATAATTAGAAAAATGAGTATAGGCATGACATTCCCAGAATGAACACAGGTTCATGGTTGTACCAAAACTCTCCTTATAGATGGATCGTATTTCCCATCAATACGTCATCGACCAAATTTTCAACCAAACACATGGAAGCTAGATATAGGACTAGCCAGTCATTGTAGTGTCATGAGACTCTTTGAACTATAGCCACATACACATTCAGAATCTAGGGTGCATTAAGGAACAACACTCATGCGTGTAATGAAGCAAAACGAAAATTGGACAAGGAATATAAGAAAGCAGATAGGCATACAACACAAAACTAGGAAAAAAAATAAAAAAGAAAAGAGAACAAAGTGACCAAAGAAAACCATGACAGACTACGAGTGCAAGATGAGTGCAAGGAATGGAAAACTAAGATGCAACTAATCCTACTCCTATTTGTTGTGGCCAGCAACAACCCCCCCTTCTTATTTAGTGTTATTCCTAATACTAAATAAGTGGGGACCCTTAGTTAAAAATTTAAAAAACCAAAGTAGTGTTTAAATTTCCTTTTTCGAATAAAATTACCATCACAAGCTTAGGAAATCCCCCTTGCAAAATCTAAAATATCCAAGTTTTATGATAAGGTAAGATAGAATCTTTCGTTAGGAAAATCGCATCGCAAAAAGATAACGGGATACCTCCTTATGAGCTGAATTTTAAACATTGCGAGATTGCGATGTGCGATAATGAAATACCGTATCGCATACAACACAATTTACAATGAAACACTTTAATTTTCCTATATGTGATGACGCCGATCACAAAATCGCATTTCGCAAAAATCAGGTTAATAAAGATTGTCATACATAACATTCTTGCGATCTGCGATATTGTGATATTGCAATCTCGTGATACAACGAGAATGTGATAATGCGATATCACGAGCGACCAACTTTGCGATGTTATGATTCTGCGATGTTATCATTTCGCGATGCTGCGATCTGCGATATTGCGAAGCAAATCGCAAAATCGCTTCATCGCAGATCTTTCGGTCTCGTTATTCAAGAAAAGTATTTTCCATAAGCTGACACCTAGTTATGCGCTTTAATGCTAATAAATAAGGTAGCTCCCAGTTATTAATGGAGTATGGGTTCGTGCTTATCGAAAAAATCATCTCACGTAAGGTGGTATACTTGATGTGTTTGCGACATTTAAAAAACTTTCCCATCACCCTTCCTTGTCATTCATTTTCTTTTCACTTATGAATTGCAGGAACAGAGAACAGAGGCCAATACAAAGCAATACGCAGGATAAAATGGGAAAGAAAAGCAAATCTCCGACCTCCGAAGAAAAGGAAATGGTGCCCTTGCATACAGACACGGCCTGTAACAGAGACGCAGGAATTGGTAAGTGGGAAGGCATGTATAATCTGCTTGAAGAGGAGAATCCCAGACTAATGGAAGTTGTTGCTACCGCGGGCTCAAATAGTTCTTCTGAGGCATCTATCATAAAGCTAGCTTGCTCATTCTTACACTGGATAGCAGCAAGACCCAAAATTCTCCCATACATAGACATGGTTAAGTGGATACTGGACAACGTGGATATCAGAAACAGACAGTTTAAAACTCAGGGTCAAGAGCTTTCGGAAGTATTATTTTTACAAATTTTGAACTTTATATCTGCTAAAAGGAAAAAGTGCAAAAGGCGAAAAACGCATCAAGGAAACCCAGATCAAAAAATGGAGGCAGTTTCGCTGAGAAAAATTGCTCGAAAAGGCAAGCTGCTAATTGCCCAGTCACCTGAAATCTCCGAAAATTGCATGAAAGCAACGATAGAGGTAGATTGGATGTAGAAGGCAAAAGAAAAGGCACAAGTAATCCAAGGGTTAACCAAGTTGAACTGGGATTATTACTAGGCATACGGGTAAAGCCACATAGCCAATGGATGACTCTTAAGTGTATCATCAATTCGGCTGAAAAGATGGCACCAGCTCTTGTCGATTCTGTTTTCTCAGCTCAGCTAAAATCGGAAGTCGGCCACCCGACTCTTCTCAAACAGATGCTGCATGCGTGTGATTTCAAGGACCAAATACAAAAGTAGTTTTAATTTTAGATTCAATTTTAGTTTAATTTTGTTTTATTTTCCTGAAATGAGGACGGTCATTTAAACCGCATCCTACATTTTTGTAATAATTTATTTTTAGATTTAGTTAGTAGTATTTAAACCCTTCTCATACATTTAGAGAAGGGTCTTGAAATTTATCAAAAACTTATCCCCAGAACATGCACTTCTGTACCCTCTGAGGAGGTTATGATGAATGAATGGAACAGGATTTATTGATTTTTGCATTTGATATTTGCTAGTGATGTTGCACTTTTGTACTCTTAGTGGATATTTGATCAAGAAGAGATAAATCGTTATCACTTGAAGCCCATGAGTAGGACTACTTATAAATGGTATTTCTATCTCTTAACTATTTCTACCTTGTGTTAGAGTGATTTTCAGTTCAGTGATTTATATATTGATGTATGAATGCCTGAGTTATCATTTGGCACTTTTGTATGGTGATAGCTATTTATTTATGCTTAGTGTATGAGTAGCTTACTATGCGATATGTTTTTCACAACTGTTTCGTCTAACTTTTTATACGAAGTGGTTCATCTTTATTGAATTATTTTCTCATAACAGATGAATTATCTATATTACCAGTTGTTATTTGAAATCATTTTAGATCGCATAGAAGAAAGATTACACCCCGGCTTAGTATAGATTTAAGATATTTCTGTTTATTAGAATATAATTTCCTTATTAGTAGATTAGAATTAGAGTAGAAGTATTCCATTTAGAAACTGTTAGAAACAGAAATATCCATCTTTCTCACGCACACACTTAAATTGGGAAACTGGTCCCATATCCCCAGTCGGACCCGCTATACCAAACGGAAAAGGAGATGCCAACCAAGGTCCGGACCGGGCGGGTATCCCCCTTGTTGTAGACCCGATTTTCGGGGCTTCAACACTATCCTAACAGCTAGACGGTCAGGGTTATGTGAAATGAAATTTCCATTGAAGCCACCATTGTCACTCCTGACCTACATCCACAAAGATATAAGTGATTAAAATAGATAAAATTATTGTGCAATAAAAAATACAAAAACTTGAACAAGATGCACATGGAAAGGAATGTCTTTTCTGTGGGCAGAAAGATGCGCCACAAGCACCCAATACACATGCTTACATCTTTGATGGATATAAGTTTTCAACAAACCTCAGAAACTTCGTGCGGAGCGTCCTCATCTGCATCGAGCTTCTCAACAAGGGCGAGGAAGGATTGAAGCTTGTTGCCTATAACATGGCTTGCCAAGTAATATTGTTATATCCATTCAACAATTAGATCCTAAAATTCATGATGGTTGTTTGGAAATCCTTGTGATATTTGAAAATATGGATTTATGATTCGAGAGACAGGATCACAATGGGAATTTGGTAAGAAAATATAGATCCAATCATTCTCAATAGTCATCCCAAGACAATGAGGACCTGTCATAACTATTAGCGCACGCTGAAGTGCCTCACCTACTTGACAAAAATTTGAGGAGAAAGATGCTAAACGATGAAGATCAGAGCGCACGAAGCAACTGTCATCGGATGTCATGTTCAAAAAATGATAAGTTGAATGATGGACACCCAGGATAGAGGAATGATCAGATGAGTTGGTTGAAACATCAGATTCCTAGTTTTAAATGAACAAAGAAAAATCCATTCGAAAAATCTTGCGAACACTCCGAATAATTGAACCAAGTTCGCTGTGAGCTAGATATGATCGATAGATTTGTAGTCCAAGTTTTGAAAAAAGGCCGAGGACTTGACCATGAAGAGGGGAATTCGATAAGTATGATTGCGAGCAAAGAGATTCTTTGAGATGATCAACTTGAAAATCCCATGATTTCATGGTAGATGAAAATTCCCAACCCAAGTTCGACTTGAGAGATTTTCACAAAGACAGATATGCTGTAATAGATTCATGGATTCAGTCATAAGTAAAAAATTTGAAATTTGAAAGGTCACACTTGGAATACCAATTTTTTTTACACGGGGATCCACACTGAATGGAACCATGTAGATAGATGAATTATGCATGAGAAATTAGATCTGATTGGGTTTTGGGGGCTTACCAGAGTCATGAGGTCTTGACATAACCATCAATGGATATTGAAGTGCCTCAACTCCCTGGCAGGTCCCGAAACCTTCTAGAATTTCATAATCGTATTTTGAAGCTAGAACTAGATCATGCATGCCTTTGTTGATTTCAACACTACTCTTAGGATGGCATCCATTTCTGTCACAGGTTTCACCAAAATTTTCAGCTCCAGAAAGTTGGTTTGAAAAGTTGTCTTCATGTAAAAGAAGAGATGGCGGGGAATGGGAAGAACACTCTGTGATTAGATTGTTTTCAACTTTATCATGGACAACCTCACTTCCTTGTGTCAATTTAGGAGATAACTCATCGGATGAATAAACAAGAGAACATGGAGTATCTCTGACGCATGTGGATGCATTGTGAATGGTAGGACACAATCGAGTGAGGTGAAGAGGAAGTTTTGATATGAATGTCTTCTTTGACCGGAGCACATTCTAGATCTGAGTTAGAGTCTTCATGAGAAAATGGAAGATCACATGATGTGCTTGGGCATTCATCATGGCATATGGAAGCATGGGAGTGATGACTACGCAAGATTGGGAGTTGATCGAAGGAATTGATTGTACGAGATGTTCCATCGAGATTAGGATATTGAGAATCGTTCAAGAATGGAAGCTCATTGTTTTGATGCGCACAATTTTGAATCAAAGAGAGAATATTAATAGTGTCCTCATCTTTCTTCTCCTCTTCCTATGTAATGTGACTGCCTTGCACTTGAACGCAATTTGAGACAATAGCTTGAGAATCAAGAGAATACGAACAACTGGCTGGTGAAGTGGATTGATCAAGCGAGTCATGGTACAAGGAGTCATGACTTGTATATGATGAAGGATGGTAGATATGCAAAATAGATTTGAGACTTGAGTTACGAATGGTGATGTCCTCTTGCAGAATGGAGGAGTGAGTCTTCGCTATAGACTTCCTAACTCATTCCAGAATTCCTCCATACAAGAAGGAGATAGATGAGAAGATGGACAGGGGACATGCTGCACATATTTCATAGCTTTGAAATCACTGGAAGGGGGCACCCACATCAGGGATAGAAAGGGAGGAGGACAAGAAAAAAACGGGGTGTTAAGTTCCTCCTCTACAATCTAAGGTGCCTCATGATCCGCAAGAGTTGGGGAGGAAGGGAAATCAAGTGGTTCACTTCTTTGATAAATATGAAACAAGCATTTAAACTCTTCTCTCAAGAATTCAAAGTTCACAAGATGTTCAGGAATTTCATAAAAGAGGTGAGGGAAGTGATCGAAAAAGTCCTCAAATGATTCGTCAGGATCCATACTTAAATGACATTTTTTTTCACGGAAATTCTAGTGGCTATACTCATCAAATGTTTTAATCATCATTTCGGCAAGATGAAAAAATTCATTGATAGAGGAAAAAGGTAATGCGTAACACCAGCGTTGAGCACCACCCTCGATTGTGAGGGTGAGTAATACAATCTAAACATCTTTTTACTCTATATTTTGAAGTAGGGACAAGTTTATAACTTGGTGGACATGTTCACAAAAATATAGCTCACCCTCACCACAGAAATTTAACTTGGATCGCTCATGGATAATTTCCGTGGGGATGGTACATTCGAACTTTGTAGAAAGAAATTCCGGGATTATGATGTTAGGAAGATCTATTTTTAAATAAGATATTCAAAACAGACTCTACGCGCACAACCTATCATCTGGGCCTCCTTCTAGTGCCATTTTGTTGATGGTGTGGGACCCACCAACAAAGAGGATCTCCTTGATGTGAAGTCCCAACTAGATGTCACACCATTTGGTGTAGGATTCCCATTCGGTATGAAGGCCAAGTTTCCATGTACTTAGAGATCTACCTTGTCTCTAGCTGTCAGCATATGAGAATGTTACGCTGGTATCTTCAAACAACAAGGTATGTGTTCCTGGCGAGTGCGTAATGTAACTGTGTCAAGGTTCTCTTATTGCAAATGGGGGTGGTTAAAGTGAGAATCTAAATGAGAGGTAGTATTACCACCCAAGAAGAGACACATGTGAACCAGAAAGGGTCTCTCTAGCATCCAGTTTAATAGTCCACAGTGGAGATGGCAATTGTTAAAACCGAGGTGAAGGGGACATCACGTACACCACCCAGTGGAGTAGTCCACGTGGATGTGACGGTCGTTATAACAAAAAAAAATATAGTTTGTCGAGTATCCCGCAGAGTAGTCCACAAGGATGTAATAATGGTGATAGCAAATACACAAAGGTGGTTTTTCTAATATCTCATATAGTAGTCCACAGGGATGAGGCAACGGTGATAAGTAATAAAACACATCTTCAAAAATGTAAGTACTAAAATAACCAAAGTAGTTCAACTATCTTAGTACAGGTTAAGAAAACATGCATTACAAATGTTTAAAGAGTAGTGTTACAAACATCTACAAAACATGCGCGAAAATGTGTTGGTCCTAATAGGTTTTTGAATTAAGAAAAAATCCCAAGACACATCTGTACACCATACATCACTAGTCCTAGTAGTGGGACATTTGATCTAATCGTCTCTCCTCAATGAATAAACTAGAGACTCTCAAGGCTATGTGGGAGGAGCCATGGTGAAAAGTCCTTTGCTCATACAATGAGGGATATATATAACCAAAGGTGATACTTGTCCCTTGTGACTCTTGAACTTCCCGCATGACCATTCATCTTCTTATGAATTTTCAATTGAAATGAATCTTCAACTTCATATGTGCGTCCATTGGAATTTCACTTTACATTACATTTGATTACAACAAGTATGGCCCATAGTAGTGGTGTGGATGAGACAACTCATGACACAAATCGACATGAAATTTCTAACATGCACTAGCTGACTGTGGTATCCATGTCAAGTTGTCGCGCTGCTGAGTGATAGATGTGTTCTTGGACGTTGTTTGTCTTCTCCTCTACATGGCTTCATGTTGAGGGTCTTCAATGGTCTTGGACATCCAATATGGTTCCATGCATGTGTTCCTTTCGCTTCCTACTTGATGTGCTTTGCTTGTCTGTCCGACTACAAGTAAGTCTTCTAGCACGTGTGCTCCTTCTTCTTCCTATTTGTCATCTCGCCATGTTGCACCAATGTAATTGTTCCTGCAATTCACTCATGACGGGACGACATCAAATCCAAAACCTCCTATCCTAGCATGATGCATTGTTTTCTTGTTCAGGTGACAGGGAGGGAGGAAAAGTAACTGAGACAACTTAGAGCACAACTCATGTTGGGTATGAGGAACTTTGGGCATAGTCTTCACTATCCGGGAAAACTGCGCAGTGATCACATGGAGGTGGAATTTCGTAGTGAACACCACCAGTGCAAACTGCAAGGTGGGACTCTGCTGGATAGTTCTACGTAGTTTCCGGAGGGAAGACAAGACATGGTTGTAGAGAACTAGCTAGGAAGTTTTGCACAGTTTTGGGGAGGAAGATGAGTAAGAGCAACAGGATAGTTCTGCATAGTTTCCAAAGGGAAGACAGAGAAGGGTAGTGATAGAAAAATTAGGTAATTCTACAAAGTTTTGGATAACAGTGAGTCCATGGTTGAGGGAGGTCAATAGGAGGGCATCTCTGTGAAATTTATAAGAGTAGTGTAGGTCCAGGTCTTTGTGAAATGTGGGGTTCCAATAGATAGGAAGGAGGTTGATGACTGTTCTTGCAGAATGTGCAGTTCATATCATGCATGGAGGTAATTTCTGCACAGTTCTAGGGAGGAAGATAGGATCCTCACCTACCGTATTGCGTAGTGCAACTAACCCAGATGACAAGCTCAAGAATTGCACAGTTCTAGGTAGCAGAACTGGGTCACTTAGGGATGAGACTACGTAGTGCAAGTCATTTGAGGCTTGGTGGGAAAGGGTTTTCCAGTCAAAAATATCTTCAGGCAAATGACTAAGTGTGAGAGGCAAGTGAACTTGTGCAAACTTGACATTTTGATCACACACTTAGCATATTTTGCCGACATGAAAACATAGACCACTAGGACAACAAGACAAAACATGTGCCCTGTGAGACTGTCTTAAAACTCGGATCGACAAGCGCGACACTTGAGATGAACGTTTGGATGAACACATCGACACTTGTGCGACAGTGCTTTCAACATTGTGTGTGTGTATGACGGATATTCATAGAGCGAAGACAATCAAAACACACATTGAGAAACCTCCAAAATCACTAGAAGAAGACTGCAAGAATGACAAAGAAATCAACATGCCAAAGACGATAGATGGTCCAACAAGCGAAAGGTAGCAAGATATGTAGAGGAACACATGGAATGAATTTGAGTTCTTGCAACCATGCTTGTCATTGAAGATAGAATGATATGATGATGATCAACAGTCCTTCAAGCTACACTAAGAGATATGTTTCAAAAATATGTGGTTTTCTTATGATACCTACCCTCCAAAGGGTTACGCATTCGACAGAGTCTTTGTATGGTCCTGATCTTCTATCATAACTTGGGTTCCTTGGTATTTGTCTTCAACTCCTTGAGAGTCATCTAGCATGTCACCATTCCTTGTGGTCACTGAGAGATACATCTTTGCAGTTTTCGCAAGTAGTGACTACTACCGGGATGAGGTCTTGGGAGGACACCTCTTCATAGTTTCTGGATGCAAGGCAGACTGAACATCTGAGGGACAACACTACGCAGTCTTCGGATGCAAGACACTGCCACAGGATGAGGTCCTGGGAGGGCAACTCTGCATAGTTTGGGGATGCAAGCTAGACTAGGCAGCTAAGGGACAACACTACACAGTTTCTATAGATAGTGGGTTTCGGCTAAGTGAAGGACATTGGAGTAAATGACTGAGAAGTTTTGGATGCCAAGGGAGGTTGGGGTCTCTGTGCACTTTGAAATTCTAGCAAGAAAGGGAAAAATATTGAGGGTTGCAGATGTGAAGTGAGAAGTTTGGGAAAGCTGGATGAGGCTAGGTTGCTCGGGGAACTCCAAAATTTGGCTAAGTGGGGATTAGTGAAGCCTATGTGAACAGTGATAGGACTTGAATACGATCACACACTTGAACACTTACTACCACAACATACGCCATCCATAACATATGAAAAAATACTTCGCTTAATGAAACAACCTTTGTGACAAGAGTGTGTGTAGTGAGTGTGAGACATGTCTATGTGATGAGAACAACTCATATGCACAAATATTTCCCCTTGAAGTAGAAAAAACCTTCCTTTGCATGACAAGCAATAATCCCCGTGCCCAAAGATGACACATGTTGTATAAGATAAAGTGTGAAAGTCTCTTAAGATCGAAGAGGGGAGCTCGATATCATCAGCTTAGCGATAATTGAATAAGGAACGATCGATCATAGGATCCATGGTAGGCTTCGAAATTTGAGTACATGCTAAAATTTTGGAGGGTATTGCAGCGCTACAACACAATCAAAAAAATTCGGTTGTCTATTACAAGCATATCCTCAAGTGAGAATGGTGAAAAAGAAGAGGGCATTACAACTATATTGACCTACTCTTTGATTGAAGTTGAAGTGAAATCTGTTTTGGATATTATACTCCTTGTTTGGGCTAGCATCTTGTCTCATTTAGAAGGCCAAATGCAACATAACTACTCACTCTCCTTGAGGTGAATCAGTTATGAAGTTGGCAAAGGATTGTGGGATTTTTCCATTGGAATCATCAAGTGGAAACTATAAATAAATCTTTGGCCTTCCATTACAATGATTACAGGCCCATTTTTGGCCTTGTTGTGCAGACTTGTTCATTAGACAAAAGTAGTCTTTTTGTAACAACCGTGGGTTGATTTTCCATGTAAATGGAAGGACATTATAAAGGAAAAATAAGACCAAGGTAATGGGACACATATTCCAATTTGAATGAGGGGAAAATAATTAAATTGGGCATCACTTGTGGTTAACTATTGGCTATGGAAATTAGCATTGGAATTTGCAAAAGGCGAAGGGAAATAAATGGAAATTAATTTAAGAAATAAAGGAAAATAGGAGAAAGGAAATATGAAGAGACAAGAAAATGCATGCAAGGGAAAATGAGGGAAAAAAAGAAGAGAAAATAAACTGAGAGGGAGAACATTATATGACTCTCTTAGTTACATTTTGGATCAGACAGTATTGGATCACACTATCACACTCTAAGACAAACTTGGATATTATATCATTCACTTGGAGGAGAGAAGAGGAGAAAAACTATAGCAAGAGGAACAAAGAAAAATGAATACACAATAAAGAAAGCAAAGGAAAGTAAGCGAGCACAAGGAGAAGGTTGGAAAGAAGCCACAACATGAGTACATTGAAGGTAACAAGTTGCATGTGTGATTTCGTTGCTGGGATTTGAATGCATGGTGCATGAATTTGGTTCTTTTGTTATTTTTCTATCATTGGTATGGTATTTTCATGGATTGAAAATGGTGCATAGCCTTTCCTTTTCCATTTATGGATAGCCGAGATGTAGTTGGTTCCTTTTTGGTTGAGCTTTGGATTGCTGGAAGATTTTGGATTTGGATGAGGTGGTCTTAGGAAAATCCCAAGGGTTGTGGGTGGAGATGGTTTTGTGAAGGGAATCCCTTGATAGGTGGGTGGAGATAGGAAAATTCATCTTGGTATGGTGAACAAATTATGAGGCATCCAAGCTTGTGTTAGTTTGGTGATCTATGGACCAATTTAGTTGAGATCACTATGGCTTGAGGGAGGAGGTGGTTTAACCTCTAAATTTCCTGTTTGGTTATATTTTGGTTTACCCCATGAGATCCCATATTCATGCTTGGAATATGGCATGGGGGTGATTGGCTAAAAGAAATATTTGGTTCAATCCAATCTATGGTCAGGTGGTACATGGAAGTCCCTAACTTGGTTGGCATTTGCATATGTTATTATGTGTTATTCCTTATTGAGATTAATGAGCACAAGTACTAGTTTAATGTATGATTTTATGATTGGTTTGTCATGGTTCTATTTTGGTTAAATATTGGTTACATGCATGGTATATTTCTCATTATATGATGTGCTCTTGTTATGGATCCATTCCATGGTTTGATGAGCTCTTGATTACTTTATATGAATGCATGAGTTAATGTGTATTGTTGTAGCTAGTAAGAGAGTCAGAAATCATTCTTGATGATTCTCTGATGAACTTAATGAATTATCGTATAGCTATGTATTCATCACCTACATGTACTATGCTTACAAAGTGTTTGTATAAATGAATAATTTGGATTGCTAACTTCCTGAGATTGTAACTTTCGCAAACAATCTTCGTTTGGGTATCATAATACCTTGTTTCAAAGATCTCCATGAAGGGGCCAAAACAAGAGTCTATGAAACAAATTATAACACTTATCCAACCTCTTCATTTTCCTTGAAAATCTTGTTTAGGCTCTCATAACAACCTCCGAAGTTTAGGACCCGAAAAAATGCCAAAAATGGAAATTTGTATTAAATTTAAGGAAAATGAACTAAAAGGAAATAACATAGGGTCAAGTTAGGTTGATAGAAGTGTGATCATGTGTCACTGGGTGTTTGGATTCAGTTACGGACATATGGACCCCCTTTTCCATAAATGCATATTGGAAATCGAGCTGCGGGTAGTAACTTTCATTTCATGTTTACCTTAGAGATCTTGTAAAAGAGGGTAAATGTGGGGTGGGGTGTTACAATTTCTCTCTCTTTTGTGAATACTTTTATTATCTCGTCATTGGTTGTCTTGGTTTTGTTGGAAGAATTGATGTACTATTGAAGGACAAAAAATCTTTCATAAGGAAAGAAGTTTTTGGGTTTTCCCCTCGTGGGTTTTGCCATGGTTGTCAGCCTAATCTTGGTGTCTCCTGTCTCTTGTTTATTTTTGATGACTCATTTTCTAAAGAAATTTTTAGTTACTATTATTATTGATGAAATCATTGGTTGAAGTTTTTCTTGCATAACTACTTATTCGCTAAATTATAAAGAAGAATAAATTGGCATCAATAGAAGTAGTTATTAGTTCTGAAAAACTATTCTAGTTATCTCAACGCTAGAATTTCAACATGGTATCAGATATTTGGTGAAGGAATATAATAGAGAGATCATCTTGAAGAGAACTTAAATATTAGTTGAAGAACATCTTGAGGAGAACTTAAATATTAGTTGAAGAACATCTTGAAGAGAATTTTAATCTTTTTTGGGTTATATACTACACTTTCACTATGAATTATTCATTCAAGAATACAGAAAGAAAGCTTGAAGGAGCCACCAATTACAGGGCTTGGAAGGTAAGGGTTGAGATCATTATAACCACCTTCCTCCCACAGCTACCCAAGTAACCAGCTAACTGGGATAAACATGTGAGGAGAGAGGCCACTGTGAAGGGATTCAACCTCCTTGGTGACCTTAAGGATGTGGAATTGAAAAAACACATCAACCATACCTTCCACACCAACAAAAACACCCCTAGGATACATCTCAACCACTTAGACATCCTTCTCCTGGGTCTCATTGACCTTTTATACATCTTGAACTCTGGACACTCTCATTCTATAGGCATGCTAGTGTCCAGGGACTTCTGTATGCTCTCGCAGGCTTGCAAGCCAGTGTCCAGGGACTTTTACCAATAGACCTATGCCAATGTCCATGGAATTCAATGTATGTTTCTAGCCCAAACACCACTACCAAAAACTTGTTATCACTTTCAGAATCCATCAAAGACATGATGACAAGACTACTAAACCAAGAATCAACCTTAGGACTAGGCCTGATCATCCCCAACCGAGACTGACATTTTGTCAAACACTTGGCATCAATGCAACCTACAAGTCTATGATACAAGACAGGCCATGAATTACTGAAGACTCTTATGAAACATGATAAGAAGGATCACCACCTTCTCCATTGAACTGTTATAACATCAATTAGGTCTTTCATCCATCAATTTAACAATTACAAGTAAATACATGAAGTAACTATGACATGAACCAATTAATTAACCATGCTTATAACCAACATAAAACCATGGAAATAATATAGATATAACAACCATTAAATCCACATATAAACAAGTACAAATTTAAGATAACTTAGCTTTCAGTAATCATAGGCAAATTTGACAAGGTTCATGACTTCCACGTACCACCTGATTGTGGATATGGTTGAACCAAATATTTCGTTCAACTAGACCCCCTTGTGGCATATTCCACGCACGAATGTGGTATCTCTTGGATAAAACAATACAAAAACAATCAAGGGAATCCAGAGGTTAAACCACCCCCACCCTCACTAAACCATGAGAACACCAAAACTAGTGTTCCGATGATAACTGAACTGAACTTGGAATGCCATCTAGAATCCATTACTATCCTTGAGGAATTTTTCATCTCCTTGTCTTTAAATCTTTACCACAATACAATCTCGGATCACTAGGCCCTAAATCAAGACCAGTCTCTTAGGCGTTACCACAATCCAAATCTAGATCTCTAGGCCCTAAACCAAGACTTCTCCCATAGGCTTTACCGTGTATCCTGTGAAAATTGGTCAAGGGATTGCTAGGCCTTTGGGAATGAACCTTGAGACCACCTTCACCCTCGATTCCGAAATCCATCCAACAATTCCAAAACTAAAAATATAGATCAACATCCCAACACACTATGGCATCTGAAAAAAGGAAAGGCTAGGCTGAAAACCACTATCGTAAGCTGAAAAAACCATGCCACCAAAAGTAAGAGAACCATACACTAACATGCAAGGCCATGCATATCAAAAGCAGCTAGGAAATCACACATGCAATATGTTACATGCAACTATTCTTGTTGAAGTTGTTGATCCTAATATTCCTTCCTTGATCCTTTCTATCCTTCCTTTCCATTTGTTTTCTTTTCCTTCCTTGATCCAAACCTAGAGTGCTCTGAGAAAACTCTAAGTGACCAAGAGTGAGAAAGAGAGAGAGAATATTGAGAGAGCTTTAAAACTTGAACTGACAAAAGGCTACAAACTGATCCTTAGGAGACTTTTTATTAGTGAGGCCTCTATTTTCTACATTTTCCATTATTTTCCTTCATTTTCCTCCTCACATTCAACTTGTGACCTTTCACCTTAATTTTCTCCTAATTTCCTTTATTTTCATAAATAAATGTGCTAAGAATGCCTTTTTTCCTTTTAATGCCTTTTCCTTTTCCTTTGCTAATTTCCTCAGCCAAAAACACATCCAATGATGCCCACTAGGATATATTTTCCCAACATTCATATTGGTATAAGTGCCCCTTAACTTTGGTCTTATTTTTCCTTTATTAAATTTTATTACATGAACTTTTTAGCGGGTTTATTACAAACCCCCCCGGGGAATACCGTCCTTGGTGTTAAACCACACCAAGACCTCAGTAAAACCACTAAAAACAAACATACTACCCATGGATATATATAACTTAGCTCGTTGCAGTATTTACGATGAAAGACCTTCTCAAAAGAAAAAAAAATCATGAAAGCATGACAAGATAACAACCATACCACTTATTAGAGCTTTATAGCTTATATCATGGTGTTATCTACATCCATATATATATATATATATATATATATATATATATATACCAAAACATCAACAAAAGATATGCTAAACATATACCAAACATCAAACCAAACTTCTTTACCTCAACCGACTAACAATGAAGGATACAAGGCCCGCATTTGATTCACCATCTCCCATGTAGCTTCTTCAGGCCTAAAGTGCTTCCACTGCACTTTAACTTGCTCTATGGCTTTGTTCCTGAGCATGAGATGCTTCCATTGCAATATGCACTGAGGCTCTAGCTAGAATTCTCCTTCTTTCTCCACCTGCAATATAGACCAATCAATAACATGATCAACATCATTTATATACCTCTTAAGCAATGAAATATGGAAAACATTGTGGAGTTTCAATGTTGGATGTAGTGCAAGTCGATAGGCCACTGGTCCAATCCTCTCAAGGATCTCAAAAGGCCCACAATACCGTGGTGCCAACTTGGCACATGAACCAATCCTCAAAGAGCTCTTCTTGGGTTTCATGCACAAATACACATTCTCCCCAACCTGAAACTCCTTGAATATCATGTGTTGGTCGACATAGATCTTCTTTTTATCCTATTCTACCTTTAGATTTTTATTTATAACTTGCATTTCCTATTCCATGTCTGCCAACATATCCTATCCAATAAGTACCACATTCACTGGATCACTCTAGCTAATGGGCGTATTACAACTCCACCCATACAATGCCTTGAAAGGACTCATCCTCAATGATTCCTAATAACCATTTTTGTAAACGAACTCAACCAATGTAAGATACTTCTACCATCTCCTCTGTTGGTGCATCACATACATCCACAGCATATCCTCCAAGATCTTGTTGACTCTCTTCATCTTTCCATCTGTCTCTAGATGATAAGCTATATTGAAGGCCAAATCTATACCCAAACCTACAAATAACTCCTTCCAAAACTTGGAAGTGAACTTTGCATCCTTGTCGAACAAAATCTTCTTCAGAACACCATGTAATCTCACTATCTCTCTGATGAAAACCTGTGCTACATCATTAGCTGAATATGTAGTGTTCACTAGAATGAAGTGAGCTACCTTGCTCAACCTGTCGACCACGACCATAATAGAATCATGTTGTCTCACTTTCCGTGGAAGACATGTAATGAAATCCATGGAACCAACATCCCATTTCCATTCTAGAATTGCTATAGGTTGTAGTAGACCACCTAGATGCTTACATTCAACCTTTACCTACTGAAAATCTAAACATCTAGCTATGAACTCTACCACCTCCTTCTTCAGATTCAGCCAATAGTAGAACTTCTTCACTCTTGTCAATGTCTTTTGATATCCTGGGTGACCCGAGTATGGCTTGACATGAAAATCCCTCAGGATAAGCCCCTTGAGATCATTGCAATTCGGTACATAGATCTTGTCCTTGAATCTCACCAAACCATATGTCATGAGATTAAAGTTTGTATGCAGAAAACCTATACATGTACTTGTACCTGTACCTATAATTGTACCTGTACTCTGCTGTAACCTGTGCATGATCTCCATGTACTTGTCATCCCGTTATCCTCCCTGCAAGGTCCTATCTTGTAACATTTTCCCATAACAAATCATAGTTGCTATATGATTTACTTGTACCTTCCTACTAAGAGCATCTACAACATGGTTCTCCTTTCCTTTGATGTATCTGATCTTGAAGTTGAACTCACTGAGGGTGGCCAACCAGATAGCTTTCCTAGAATTTAGATTCAGCTTGACAAACAAATACCTCAACCCACTATGGTCGCTCATTAGTACAAACCTCATGCCAAGAAGATAGTGCCTACACATCTTCAATGCATGTATGTTTGTTGCTAGCTCAAAATCATGTTTCGGATAGTTCTTCTCGTGCTCATTTAGTTTCCATGACTCATAGCACACTACATGTCCTTCTTGAATGAGAACTCCACCAAGTCCTCTCTTGCAAGAATTTGTACACACTACAAACTCCTTGTCTGGATCTGCAATCTTTAGCACTGGTGCATGTGTCAACAACTGCTTGAGCTGCTCAAAACTAGCTGCACATTCTTCTGTCCATTCAAACTTCTTACCTTTCCTCTTGTAATGATGTGATAGGATATGCCCTAGCCTGTCGGGCGCCAAGGGGTGGATTTTGAGCCAAGGGTCCATTTTGCCCCAGGCAGGCACACCCACGACTAAGGGCACCTGCTCACCGGAACATGCATGACACTAAGGCACAACGGCCCCTAGTAAGTAAGGGGCTGATTCTAAGAATCGACCCCTTGATAGGAAAGGATCCAATTCTCAAAATTCCCCCCTAGTAGGCAGGGGACCAATTCTCAGAATCGGCTCCTGACCTACCAAGGGATAAGGGAAAAATGTAAAAAAAAATTCAAAAAAATTCTAGGGAATGGATTTTTTTTACCCTATATCAACCTAGCATCCAACTTGTCATGGGGGTTGATGTGCATGTTTCTAGTCTTTTTGCGTTTTTAAATTTTGTTTCATTTTTTTGGTTTACTTAAGATATTGGTTTTTTTTGTAATTTACTGATATATATATATATATATATATATATATATATATATATATATATATATATATGTATATGTAGGAATTTACAGGGTAAGTTCCTCAGAAAGAACACCAAAAGGACACCGCTCACAACCAGATCTCAAATCAATACACCAGTATTTTTGACGTGGTTAAAACCCTCAAAGTGCAAGGAGGGAAACAGTCCACGGCCTGTCCCAACGTGGGTACTACAGGCAATTTATTAATCAAAGAATGAAAATTTACATAAGCTTCTCTCATGCACGGATTACCCGAACAATGAACCTCCATGCGCTTTAAATAGAACTCATGGACCAATCGGGTGTCAAGCCACGGATCAAGTGTCGGTAATACCGAGGTGAGAGTGAACCGTCGGATCACTACATATCGTGACCGTCGGATTGTAAGTTACAAAATGTACAACGGTAAAGAAACACACTTTACCTAACTCTAACCTAACTCTATACTAGACCAAGTTGAACTTAACTATATCCTATGTGTCGGAATATCCTAACATCCCCCCTTAAGAACAACTTGGGATAGGATTGAAGGATTTACAAATATGACACAATAGGAGAAGGAAGGAGGCACTAGAGCCTATCCCCCCTTAGTGACAACTTCCTGAACTCCAAGCATATATCAAAGTTTAGTGAACTTCGCCTCTGTGAGAGCCTTTGTGAAGATGTCTGCAACCTGATCATCTGTTGGACAATATTGCACTTCAAGAACATGGTCATGAATGAGCTTTCTGATGAAGTGCATGTGTAGTTCAATGTGTTTGCTGCGCTGATGCTGGACTGGATCTTTGCATAGCTGAATGGCACTTTGATTATCACAGCAAAGTGTGGTTGGATGCTGCTGCTCAAAGCCAAACTCTGATAGGATCTGACGAAGCCACAAGGCTTCCTTACTAGCTTCCACGACACCACGATACTCTGCTTCTGCTGACGAAAGAGAAATGGCAACCTGTTTCTTACAAGCCCATGTAATAGGTCCTGAACCAAGAGTGAAGACATAACCGGCAGTAGACTTCCGATCATCAGGGTCACCAGCCCAATCAGAATCAGTGAAACTAACTAACAGAGGAGCTGCTTTGGCACTGTAATGAATCCCAAACTGTACTGTACCTCGAACATAACGAAGTATTCTTTTAGCTGCTTTCCAATGACTTTCACGGGGGTTTTGCATAAAACGAGCAACAAGGCCAACAGCAAAGGAAATATCAGGACGAGTATGGGTTAAATACAAGAGTTTTCTGACAAGTTGACAGTATAAGGTAGCATCAACTTCAGGAGAAGTACAAGAGACTGAAAGTTTGACTCCAGACTAAAAGGGAGAAGGGGCTGGCTTACAGTCTTCCATGTGAAAATGATGAAGAATATCACAAGCATACTTGGACTGGGAAAGCAAAATACCCTCCTGGGATTGCAAGACTTGAAGACCGAGAAAATACTGTAAGTATCCTAAGTCTGTCATTTAAAATTTCTTTTTAAGGCTGGACTTCACATGGTTTATAAGGTTGGGATCACTACCAGATCTCAAATCAATACACCAGTATTTTTGACGTGGTTAAAACCCTCAAAGTGCAAGGAGGGAAACAGTCCACGGCCTGTCCCAACGTGGGTACTACAGGCAATTTATTAATCAAAGAATGAAAATTTACATAAGCTTCTCTCATGCACGGATTACCCGAACAATGACCCTCCATGCGCTTCAAATAGAACTCATGGACTAATCGGGTGTCAAGCCACGGATCAAGTGTCGGTAATACCGAGGTGAGAGTGAACCGTCGGATCACTACATATCATGTCCGTCGGATTGTAAGTTACAAAATGTACAACGGTAAAGAAACACACTTTACCTAACTCTAACCTAACTCTATACTAGACCAAGTTGAGCTTAACTATATCCTATGTGTCGGAATATCCTAACAATATATATAGATATATATATTTTACAGGAAAACGACATCAAGGAATATTTCTGTGAATCTTTCTAGACCAAAGACTGTTAAAAGTGGAGGTGGATCCTCAAAAAAATAGTACTGAATGAACTCGACCTAAGCTAATAACTTAAAATCTAGCAAGTTCCTCTAAGGATAAGAAGTTGATTTCATATTGGAAGAAATCACAAGAAGTGAAGCATACAAAAATTATATGGTTTGTGAAAGATAGAGAAGGCTAACAATGTCTACAAGTATATCTATATGCTGATATCTCTAACGATAGTGGAAGTTATGAGGTGCTAGGAAAAGTACTGGACATGTGTTTGATACCAAATACTGAAGTTGTTTAGGTACTTAGAAAACTTCCCAAGTCACATGCCAAGATTAGATACCAGTTTGCATTGTCAATGTATGACACGACGGATGATTCTACATAGATGTGTAAACAAATCATAAATGAGATTGCACAAGATATCATAAGTATTGTTATTTATATTTATGTGTTTTTGAATTATGGTAACTATATCATTATATATTTTATAACTTATTTTTTATTAACATATGATATTTTGTTTGACAGAAATTTATTGAAAATATTTCAATTATGTTGGGAGGAATTTATTTTATAGAGCAATATACTATGAATGTTATCAGGAGTTTCTACTCGGGGTCAAAAGAAGATATGGAAAACAATCAAACAAAAGTAATCCATGATGCTACAAGACTACATCCAAGGGATAAACAAAGAACTCCTATGGTGGACAAATCTAGCAAAGCTAGACATGTTACTTTTGAAGATGAGGAAATTGAAACTAAAGTTGAAGAATATGTTGCCCTTACTGAGGATGAGATTAGAACTAATACTAGAATGGATAAGAGCCATAAAAGACCAAAAGAAAAAATGACCAAGAATGTCTCTATTCTAATTGATGACGAGGATGTTACTTATGTAGAAGAAAATATGATAACTGAGAGGAGGAAGAAATTAAAAGATGATCATTCTCAAAAATTCATGGCGAGCAGTGAATATCTTAGTGAAAACTCAAAAAGGATTAGGGAAATCATTATACCAAGAGCTGACTTATAGGATGGCATTATTAAAACAAAACAAAATTTCATTCGACATCACTTGACAAAGACAAACTTAATTGAGGGTGGTCATACATTTCAGCTTAATGTCATCTAGTGAAGGAAAATTTAAATATCAAATTAGAAAGCCACACCACCTGCATGTTCATAGCTTGAAGACATTGATGAGGTACAATCCATATCCTCATGTGGTTGATGATGTGCTTCTTGCTAATCCAGTTCAGGTTCCCAACAAAGAAGCATTTGATAAATCAAAATGTTTTGAATACAAATATTATGTGCTTGGGGGGAGCCATTCTGTAGAATCTCAAAGGAAATTGATGGAGTAATATCCCAATAACCCACATTTTGAAACAATGAAATGTATCATTTATGCTGGTTTATTAGATACCAAAGAAAAGTTATTGGCATGGGATCATAATACAGATAATGATCATAGGATGCCTATGAATTTCATCCAAAAGGTTAGATTTATTCATAATGAATTTGAAGAAAAATGTGGCGGGGATAAGACAAAGGTTAGTCTATCATTTTAGAAGGAAGGTTGTATGGAAATAAGTTATCAAATTGAGGAAAAAATCAATTCAAAAGGCGACAAAGTGAATTATGATATATTCAGAGGCATGGATAGCATTTTCCTATTGGAATTTAGAACTGGAGAGATATGGGAATTAATTAATTATATTTTTAGCATGTGGTAAAACATTGACATTAAAAATGAGAAGGTCAAAAAGCCTAAACCATTGATATGTAGCAACAGTAAATCATGTCCTCAAATGAAGCTACTTCCGGAAGATATGACTATCAATGACTATCACACCTTAGAGAGCATTGCAAAGAGTGAAGGATAAAAAACTTATCAAAACAATATTATCTCGTGTGAAGTCAGCGAAATTATCATTGGATGAAATGTGTGAGGAATTTCAAAAGTAAGTTTGTTGAATTATTTTCACTTATTTCTAGATTATAATTTTCCTTTAAATATAACATATTGTTGTTGGTAGTATTTTTTATACATATCATTATATTATTTTTTTTACTCTATATCATGTCACAAGGTTTACATGAAAATACAAGACCAATTGGTTAAATTTTTGAATGGATATAGTTGGGATGATGTTGTACGCAACTACCCAGATTCAAGTTCTACATCAACACTAAAAGTTTTTAATCTATCATTTATAAAGGTATGATTATTTATACGTTCATTTTTATTCATCTGTATATTATTTTTATTTTATAACTTATACATATGTTTTTTTATTTTATTAAAGATGAATAAGAATGCAAATGGAGCACTAGATAGTTCTAGAAGCTTTATTGAGAAAATTAAGATGGAAAGACTGAGAAAGCAACGTCTTAGGAAGGTTGAACTTGATCCTATTCTTACTCATTTCATTTGGAATGGGCTTGAGACTATCCAATATGAAATACTACAAGATGATTGTGAAGGCATTTCTAAACTCATACCTATAAGGGATTATTCCCTAGTTATTGCAAATATTACTTGTGGTTTCAATAGCCCAAACATTGACTATGATATTTACCCTTATACTTATCAAGCTCTTAGTAAAGTGGTTTTAGAATTTGTAGAAGTCACAACATCACCATTATGGAGATTTGTGACATTTCATTCAAACACACCATTTGCAATGTTATTGACAAGCTTAAATGGGGAAGCAAACTCAAAGATATAGCTTACATGGTAAGACATTGAAATTGTATGTTTGATTAATGCTAAAAAAATCATTTATATACAAGTTAATTGAACTTTAACTATTTCATGTTACAAGAAAAGTCAAATCTTATTAACCAGGGAGATCAACTAATTATAAGTGATTGTGTGTTCATCCATGTTGAAAGTTGGACAAAATATGATAGCTATAATCTTATGCTTCTTAACCGGGTAGCTGGAAAGAGTCATAGTCAAGTACTGGTTTATGATGCCATTGTAAAAATCCTAACATATGAAGATAAAAAAGCAAAAGGAAAGATTGTTAACATTTATCAAAAACCACAGTCATTGATTAACTATCTTATAGACTTATATTCAAATGAAGGAGATCAGGTTTTAGATTTATTCTCAGGCTCAAGTAAGTTTTATTATATAAAATTGACTTCCAATATCTTGTTTCTTAATTTATATGTGATTATATTAATTTAATTCATTATTTCTTTTGATCTTGATAATTATGTACTACACTAGCATGTTCCCTACAAAGAGGAAGAAATTGCATTGCCATTGAAAAGGACCTAGTACAGTGAAAATTTATTCAACAATGAATTAATGCTTTTCAATTTCTTCCAGATGCAATGCAAGAAATTAGGTTGAGGAAATTGGATTTTAATGAATCACATGTGTCAAAAAAGGCAAAGTAACATCAACCACCATTAGATGGAATTATTGGAAAGACATACATTGGGAGATTCACATACATCAAAGATCTATCAGAAGAGGAAAATGATCAAACTGAAGAAGAATATATTGCGGAAGAAGACAATGATGAAACTCTAGAAGATGAAGAGTATAGATACGTGATATTATTGATTAAATTTAAGTTATGCTTGGAAATAAAGCTCATTTTTTGTAACTACTAATTAGTTATACTTGTAATTTTTTGTTAGGAAACCAGCTCACAAAAAGATAAAAAAGATAGATCAATGCCTTAAAATTCAGCCTCTTCAAGGGGGCAACCTCCTTTACATTAGACAAATGAAAAATTCCTGGATGATACAAATGACTAAACCTCCCTTCTATATATAGGAGTCTAAGGGGTCACAATGTAATCAAGCCGACTTAACAGTAATAACATAAGGGCACAAAAATAACAATAGTGGATTTCTATGGGGCATATTAATAACAATATGGGTACAATAGGGGCACAATAATAACAATAAGGGATACAATGACAATAGTAATGGGGGAATTACTAGTATTATAGGGGCCTAACATGTTTTGATTTTGACATTTTATGAGAAGAATAAATATTCAATTAATGTCGTTATATGTTCAATATTTATATTATGTGATTTACACTTTAATTTTTATGTGTATCACTATTTTTTTTTAAATTGTGATTATTATTATTTTTTGACATGAAATTCATAAAACAAAACTATTATTTAACCATTTTTTATATAAAAATTGTGATTTTGACATGTAATTTTTAACAAAAAAGTCCCAAAATGTGTAATTGTTTTGTTATATTTATGTTCGAAATGTGTATTTTTATGTCAACTGTTAATTTTTTTTAGGGACAATTATTTGATGTGCATTGAAAAATTAATGAATGATATATAAATATGTCGAATATTGAAATTTTAAAATATCGACCTTTTTCTTTAACTATGCAAAAAAATAAAGATCTCAATATGAAAAAAAAAAGTTAAAAGAAAAACAAAAAAATATGAAGAAGACCACTTCAAAAATTGTTATATATAGAAAATAATTGTTCACATTTAACACATTAGGAAATTTGAAGTAAAAAAATACGTCTTGTAAGAAAAGGGCTTGACACTACATCAACACTTTCGAAAACTAACCTGAAAATCGCTAATATTTTAAAAGTAATGTACACATAAAAAATATTTAAAGTGTCAAAAACTATGCTAAAAAATTATATATGTAGTTTGAATCAACACTTTTTAAAATCAGTTGATTTTTTTGCTACCTCAAAAAAGCGAGTAATGATATCAGTTCTTATTTCAAAGTTTATGTTGTTCCACACAAACTTGATTTATTACAATGAACCTGGTGAGGGGTATTTATACTTTTTGGACTAGCTACTCACCCAAAATAATTCAGCGTGCACACAAACATTCTAAATTTGACTTTTCCCAAAATATAACTTAATTTGAACTAACTTGACCTGACTCAATTAACTAAATCTCCTAAATTTAGCCAACTCTGACATGCCCAAGAAATTACAATTTCTAACATACATATGGGCAGGCAATAACCAGCCTATTGGCTGGCAATTAATACACCCCACTATACATTTGGGCATGGTAAACCATGGTTACTACATGTGTGACATGACACCTCTCCCACGGACAAGGGAAACTCCTCCAGACATAGGTAGTTGATGGCATGACACCTCTCCCACGGACAAGGGAAACTCCTCCAGACATAGGTAGTTGATGGCCTCAAGGATTGACATGAAACCCTCCGACCAAGTTTGGAAGAGAATTTCCCCCGTCATAGGGATTTTGACCATATTTTATGTCTAAAAATTAAAAAAAAATTGTTTCTTGTGATGTGTTTTGAAAGAACTGTTTCTTGTGATGTGTTTTGAAAAGTAGAGAACATATTTTTGATGGTTCACTTTTTAATGAAAATATCTTTACTATCTGTCAAACAATTGAAAGGCACTTGCACCTAGGAAGCAAGCCTAGAATTTGATGGCACGTATTTACTTGTGAAATATTATATTGACACGTCAATAATTAAGTGCTATGATATTTCGAATTCATGCCATAATATTTGCTTTTATTTAAATAGCTTAGGTTCATGTTACTTAAAGATATATGTGTATTATTTTATGAAAAAAAATTATATTTTCCATTTTTATAAAACCTTTATTCTAACATGGTTTATGCCATGGTTATGTTTTTTTTTAAGTTGTTTACCTCCTTCTTTCACCCGCGTATTAATAAACTATAGGAAAACAATGAGTAGAGTATACAAAGGTTTTAGAACAAACTCAAAGTGGTTTTAATTCTCATCTAAAATAGGATGAAACAAATCAGATTGGATGTCGTGCCCATTAGGTGGTATCGTTTTTTCGGACTCCAACGCAAAACTAACCAGTGTGTACCTTACCAATATGAAATCATTGTAGATCATTGGATGAATATAACTTTAATATTATTGCAGATATCCATAATGACCGAATCAGCCAAAATAAAATATTGAAATTGGAATTGAAAATGGGAGGTGGCTAGAAGATATTGAGTGAGTGACATACATGTGGGTAGCTGGCAGAGTAAATGAATGAACCATTGAATGAAATTGTTATAAAAAAAGAGGTGTAGGAAAAAGGCATTAGAATTTTGAGATAGAATCAATTGTAGTTTATTGATAGATCTGAGCATATCGAGAGCATGGTATCTTCATCCAAACCACATGCCCAAATTATGTTGAAAGAACACATAGAAGCAAATATGCATGTAGTGGAAGTTCATGAGAAAATTGACACTATGGAGTTATTAGAGAAAGCAGGGATCATGAATTTTTAGGAATTTTACATTATGGATGCAACACACATTCCAGAACTATTACACCATTACCATGCTTCAACAATCACTAAGCTATCAAATTCTGGTTTTAAGTCAAACTTCCAAGATCTCCCTAGTGTGCTTTGGTAGTTCAAGTTTCATCCTTGATAAGATGGTCACATGGAAGCTGCCGAGAGCATGAGGAGCATTTTTTCTCTGAAAAGTCGTGCAAGATTTTGAATTCTTTAAATTTAGAAACCCATATAACACTCTGGAAGCATTGAGAAGCTTTGGAATGCCATGGAAAATAACCTCTTGAAGGCACCGATGACTAGGTTGAGGAAGATGGTAGCACAACTTTAGCACAAATTTCACTTCAATACAACAAGTTGAAGTGTGCTTTGACCCCGATAATGTGCAGGCCCATGCTTCCTATGCCTTCAACAACTATTACGTTAAGAATGGGATGTTTCCTAACACTTGTGACTTCGTCGGGAGTGAAACTCTTACTACGCAAGTTAATCCATATGAGTTTTAAATATATTTAAGTCTCTTACCATTAATAATATGTTTATTACTATGAAAATATGTTTGTTGTAATTTAGTATTGCACGAACCTCTCTTTAAGTTGCAAGCTCTCGAAACCTCTTACCCAAATAGATGCAACTTATTTTTATAATTTTTTTTTCTTTCTTTGTTGTTCTCAAGAAGCCTCTGCTACAAATTTCTCATCATTTTCTCATCATTATTAACCAATGTAACTTGCTTCAGGCTTAACCAAGGACATTTTTTTTAATTAACATTTATAATAATTTATAATTTGAGTAGTAGTAGGAATAGTCATCTAGTTAAAATACACCTAATCTCATTACTAATAAGTTAAGTTTGGAGAGTTATTAAGCCTGAAGTTTTGTGAGGCCAATTCTAAAATCAGTGCAAAGTAAGAAATTATAAATTTAAAAGTAAGAAATTTGCACAAGAAATATTATCTACCTTTAGATTTTCATTTGTTTTTTCAATTCTACAAATTCAGCATTATATCTACATTTTTCATAGAATATGGACTAGTGCATGTGACTTTTGCAGGTCACACCAAGAACCTCTATTATGTTGTGGTAATGATACAAGAGTACACCTCACGAATTGTTCACTTGACAACAAAGCCAAAATTCCTACAATTGAAAATGCCTCCAAAATTCCTCTGAACTCACCACCATCACTGAAGCAAACATATACAAGATCTAACATTAGGAAAACAAATATTTTTAAAATTTTGAGGATGGTTATGAAAAACAGGGTTAAAAACGATATTTGTTTATGTATGATTGACCACCTGGTACGGTCCCAAAAATTAAAAAATGTCATGTGAATGATGTAGTGGGAATGATGTACTCTAGTCTCGTTGTTTTTCACTAACGAGAAGGAAAATAAATAAGGTGGATTATAGTTGAGTTGGTTATGAATGTTAGATGTAGTAATTTTTTTACAGTACTGATTCTTTGTCCAATTTTAAGATTTCCACTATTGATAATAGGTTATCAACCAAGACTCCTATGTAAAACTTTATGAAATATTAAAACAATTTTAATACATTGTGTTGGTTTTACTATAAATTTGGACCCCACATCGATGATTCCATGTGATTATGATGGTGGAGAGGACAGGGAGCCTAGATGATAAGTCAACTCCAGAGTCCTTGAAATGGAAATTTCTTCTTGTGAAAAAAATCCATTTGTTTTTACTGAAATTGCAACATTTAAATGCTTTGATAGAAATCCAAATTGAGAATATTGAAATAGGAGTAGATTGATTGCAATAATGGCAGGTCGGGTGTGAGTAAAATATATTTTTAGATTTGCCCATAATTTTTGTATCCTGTGTTTTGGAGAAGAACTGATAAGTGGAATATGGTTGGTTTGGGAGTTGTGGATCCCATCAATAAGTGAGTAAAATCATCCCATCAATATGTGAGTAAAATGGACTTCATGATTCAATAAATCATGTTATGGTCATGTTGTTTTTTTTCTTATGATAAATATGTGAAAAAATTTAACATAATTATGTTATTGAAAAGTACTTTTTTAATTAAACCGTTATTGATCAAAGTAGCAAGCAGGGGACTAAAACTCCCACCAAATTCGCAGAAGCAGCAAGTAGGGGACTAAACCAACTTGTTGTTCAAAACTCCCACCAGATTCACAAACCCACCCTTATGGACTAGCTCGTCGGCACAAAACCGCCAGATTCGCATACGCATCCGCATAGACCAACCCGCTCTAGCAAGATGGTTTTGAACCTCCAATGTTTTTTTGTTGTATCCCTGCAACTATGGAGCATTATATTCCAAAATACCAAAATTTGTTATTAGAAATCCTATGAAGTAGTTATGGCGATTAAAATTTTGGTCTCTCAACATCTTATTGTTTTTTTAAGAAAGCAATAAATAACAGAGATGAAGCCCTAAAGAGATTTTTGAAAATTTTATATTTGAAGCACTACAAGAATTTAATATATCACTAAAGGCCATCATGAAGGATACGGGAGTACCGAATTTTTATGATCGTGACACAACATCAATACAAGGATGTCTGAGCTAGTTATACCCATATCACTGTGACTTTACCCCTACCTAATGGTTTTGAAGCACAAATACTAGATTTTGTCTATTATGAAAAGAACACTATAAAATAAATAATTTTAAATATAATATTATTTTATTTTATTTAAACATGGTATATGGATTTGAATGAACGGAATAGTTAAGATCATATGTTTCATTCTAAAAGGTCACAAGTTAAAAATCAGAAAAATAAAATATATATGCCTCTTGACTATGACCTTAAAATTAGAAAATAATAATAATACACTTTTTCTCTTTTATATATATATAACTTTTAAACTATACAATTTGTTTTAAATATATACTTTTTATAATTTTTAAAACGAACTTTTAATCAATATACCATTTCTTTTAAATATATACTTTTTATAATTTTTAAAACGAACTTTTAATCAAAAGTTCAAGAGGCCCTTTAATTTAGAAAAATATAAATAAATAACTCAGCTGCATCATATTTGAAATTAATCGCTCTTACGAATTCATCGTGATTGAGGTTGGTAGTTCGACAATTTTCAAACATGAGCTAAGAGGTAACGATTAATTTTCTAAGAAAGCGTAATCTTAATGATAAATGAAAAATCCAAAGTCAAAATGATTAATACTATAACATTCTATAATGGTTGTTAAATTTATAAATTAGGAATATTCCCGTATGTCCAATTTTTCATTTTACAAACCGATGGGTTTTTATAGTGATGAGGGAACCAAGTGAATACACTATACATTCTTAATCTTAAAAAGTATTTACATATTTAAGACGTAATTTCGTAATTTTCAACTTAGTGCATTTTTTAATTATTTGGAATTTTTTTATTAAAAATATGGAAAAATCATTTTTGGTCAAATCATGATTTTTTGCTATTTAAATTGAGTTTTTAATTGTATATATAGACTTAACACTAAAAAATATTGGTTATGGAGAGTTCACAACTCAAATATGTGAATCCAAGAAATCTCTATGTGATTTTACACAAATTCTATGAGAAATTATGCCAAAATATCCAAAAAAATATAACAAGTAGATTACATCTTTTGTATATTAATTTAATTGCTTTTGCATTGCTTTTTTTCTTTTTTAACTTTACAATATAGATAATTTTTCTCTTTTGTTTTACTAATTTCACAATATAAATAAGATTTTTTTTTTTTTTTTTTATTTGAAATATAATTTTAAATGCATAAATGTATTGATAACTTTAAAAAATCCATGAAATTCTTATTTCAGAAACTTAACCAGTATGATATATTATTTATTATTTAATAATTTTGATATGATTTTTTATATATTGTATTTTTATGTTTTTCTTTTTTACTCTGTTATGTGAGTCCTGAGATCACTGGCACACCTGTGGCTTTAGAAGGTGCAACCCACGAGCATTTAAGCCATAGTGGATCCCACCATGGGTGGTTCACATAAACCCTTAGCATGATTAGATTTTTTACCTTTTACACCCTTAAGTTAGAGTGTCAGTGCCATAATAGAGCATCCTTTACACCACAAGGTGCCTTAAGAGTCAATGGACTAATTTTTACGTTTTTGTATTTATCTTTCATTTTAGTATTTCAATAGGTTTATTAAGTTTTTTTTTTTTTTCAATTTTTTTTGCTTAATTATATATTTATATATATCTAGTTGGATGACATATGGAGGTTTGAACCTAAAATCTCATGGAACATAACACTTCATTATCAAGACGATTATCAATTGAACTACCCCATCGACTTAATTATATTTTTTGTTATAACTAGCTATTGAACCAATGTTGCAAAGGAAACGTCGTAAGGCGATAGCATATGGATGAAGAGCATAGATGAAGGGAGGTGTGATACGTTATGTGATCTATATGTTGTCGAGTTTAGAACTATTTCCTTTGCAACATAAAGTACTACGTGTAACAACAGGTAATAAATTAATTTAGCTTTACAATCGATTGAATTTAACTCGAGAAATGTCTACTCTTCTCAACAGAAAGACATGGCACAAGATGTTTTGAGACCTACTAAAATAAAAGCGTAGATGGCCCATGGTTGAAGAAACATTTCACGGTCACCCCAAAAATAGTTAAGAAATATTCATTAGCTAGGAAAATAAAATTTGAAGGCATTCGACTAATCACTATCTTCTACTTGAAACAAAATTTGACCCTACAAACAATATGACATGTGAAAAATCTACCAATCTTCCACCAATGCTGCAAACAATTCCCATGTGTAGTTTAAAATGCATCTGGTATAGAAAAACACAAGAAATATCTCACAGGTGATTTCATTCATTGTAAATTGAAGCATTATTGTCTGACATGAGGCATGTACATTATGAGCCTGTTATATGCAAGGTCTAGTTGTTGTAACTTCACACATTTCCCTAGAGTGACACGTATACTATCCGATCACTACTTCATGTTGACACCTAGTCATCAAGATTGGGTGAATAAATAAAATCAATGTAAATAAATAATAAGAGACATGAACAATCATTGGGAGATGAAGTGAACAGTCTCCCTCATGTATATAATGAAGACCAACCTGAAGGAATAATACATATGAATCAATTTTGCTTTGAGGAGTTACTGCTTGGCTTGACATGGTATCAGAGCCAGCTCACAAAATAGTTGTAGCTTCCTTTTGCCTACTGCTCTCTATCCACTACCTACTACTGTCTGTCCACTGTCTACTGCGCTCTTTGTCCCCTCCATCGTCACTGCAACTGTAACCATCCGTTGAACAAAAATAGAAGGTTGAAGAACCATGTGTGAATCAGGTTCCTTGGCTGGGATCTACTTGCATGAATCATCTATGTATTAACGCGTGAATCAGCTGTGTATTAACGCTGGTATTAAAATCTACCCCATTGTTCTCTATCCCTCTCCGAGAACTTGCAGCGATGCATCGAGAATGAATGTCGCTCGTCGAGGTTGAATATGTTGCTATTTTCTACCCACAGTGCTGGTGAAAGCCGAGTTCAATTGCGACTATGTGTCCATTCTTTGTGCTAGTTCATTGAGTTTATATGTACATTGGTCGATTCGTTCAGTTTATGTGCCATTCGTTGTTTAATTCATGGTTGGTGCATTTACATTGTACGTTTGTTGGAGAACTCGGGTTGGATGCTCAGCATGGTGGTGCCACCCAAATGGTGTCAATTTTTTTTGAAGAGCTGCTACTCGAATCACTTGGTATGCGTTGAATTGTTTTGAACGCTGGTGGTGTATGTTAAATGGTATGTGTTAAACCATTTTGAATTTGCATTGTTCATTGCGGTGAATGTAAGTTGGGAGTGCTGCGTGAAGGACCACTATCACACTGCTGGAACACTGTTGGAACTCTGATATATACCTTTATTGTATGTGTTGTAAAGATTTGTGTCCAGCGCTGTATAGTTTTTTATATATTTATGGTATATTTAGGCTGCCATATATATATATATATATATATATATATATATATATATATATATATATATATATATATATATATATATATATATACACACACACACAGTCAATCACCATATATTCTATACTTTAACGCTATCCAGATGAATTCCAATTGACATTTGAATTTGTTGTCCTGTCTTATTTTTTCCCATTAAGAGTAAAGTTTTGCAGCAGAAGTTTTTTTATTAGAGTATGCATTCAATCATATCCATCATGGGAATAGTTCTCACTGGCAATGAGAACTATCCTGAGTGGTCCCGGATGATAAAACACACACTCTCTTTTAATGAGTTGTGGAAAGGAGTGTGTGTGGAAGACGGAGACAAAGAGCTAGAACAACCTACCTCAGACAAAGAGCTCGTCATTTTGGAAAACAAGAATAGCAAAGTTTATGCATTAATCACAGCATTTGTAAATGAAGAGGTGAGTCACGATATTTCACCATTTTCAACTGCTTTTGAAGCCTTACAAAATCTGAAATAACTCTATGACTCGCATTCTACACTTGAAGTTGTTCAACTCATGATTAAACTCTTCACTCTTGAACTGCAAAAATAATGATCCTCTTGCTCTTGCATATGAAGTAAAGTCTATAATGCATGATATCAAATCCACTAAAGTTGAATTGGATATTCCTCTTATCGATTTTCTCAAGGCACTTTATCCTACTTACTCCAATTATCTTGAGTCATTTCAAGCAAATGGAAATCTCAAAGATATCACCTTTGACTCTCTTGTGAAAAAGTTTGCTGAAAGAGAGAAAGCTTTTGGAAAGAAAACAACCTCTGAATCTTCTGAAGAGGTTGTGTGCCTTTCTCATAAAGAAAAGCATCCTACTCAAGATTCTTTAAGAGGAAGAGGTGGTTGAAGAGGAAGAGGAAGATATTTCAAAGGCAAGGGGGGCAGACACTCTCAAGGAGAAAAGGAAGATTTGCACTGGATACGCTGCAAAAGAAATGGATCACATGATGCCTTTACATGAAAGTTACCATGGGACAAAATTGAGCAGCAAAGAAACCAACAGAAAGGTAAAACTGATGACACATACAAAGGTAAAGCACCTGAATCCGCTCACTATGTTGTGGCACAATGTAATATTGGAGTAAATCAAGATTTATTTAATGCTTCACTTGCTTCTTGGAAAAAATGATTGGTTGCTTGATTCAGGAGCAACTTGCCACGTGACTCATAAAAAAGATTTTTTTCAAGAATTTACTCACAATGTTGATGGAGCAATATACTTTGCAGACCAATAAAAAATCAAGCCATCAGGGCTTGGCACAATCAGGCTTAAACTGCCTGGTCTTCCAGACTTTCTTCTGCATCATGTTCTATATCTTCCACAACTCAAGAGAAACTTGCTATCCTTGGTCCACATCCACCATCAAGGTCACTCCATTTATATGTTTGATGGCAAGCTTGAGGTAAGAAAAGCATTTGACCACTCACTTGTCATGAGGGGAATAGAAGAAGAAAGACTTCTCAAGTTGCAAGGAACCTCTGCTCGTGCACAACATTTCTCATACAGTTCTCATTATGAAGAAGGTACACTTCCATCAAGTTTATTCTGGCATGCTAGATTTGGACATTTTAACTATGACAGTCTCTGCTTGTTGAAGAGAAATGGTGTTGCTAGTTTGCCTACAATTCCTAGGAAACTTAAGCAATGTGATGCTTGCATTCTAGGAAAGCATAGCAAATAGTCTTTTCATGATTCACATTCAAGAGCACATAGAAAACTTGAACTCATTCATTTAGATTTATGTGGTCCAATGCCTATTCCTTCTGCAAATGGAAATAAATATATGATGACATTTATTGATGACTACACCAGAATGTGTTGGGTTTATTTATTGAAGAACAAATCTGATGCTTTTCAAACATTCAAGAACTTTCAAAAATGGATTGAAAATGATGCACAATCTCATATTGGGTCTATTCACACTGATAATAGAAAAGAATACACATCAAATGAATTTGAAAACTATCTTCGCCAACATGGGATCAAACATCAAACAATTGTACCTTATAATCCCCAACAGAATGGTGTAGTTGAAAGAATGAATAAGACAATTTTAAATATGGTACAATCCATGCTCTTCTTCAAAAATGTAAAGATAATGTTTTGGGTTGATGTTGTTCTATGTGCTGCATATATAAAGAATATATGTCCATTTAATGCTATTAGAAACAAGACTCCATATGAAATGTGGTATGGACATGTTCCTTCGGTAAAACATCTCAAGGTCTTTGGTTCCACCTGTTATGCCTTGATACCAAAGGTACATAGAAAAAAACTTGGTGCAAGAAGTCGCAAGTGTATCTTCCTGGGGTATTCAAACACCTCCAAAGCATACCATCTCTATGATGAAGTAAATAAAAAGTTTGTTGTATCTAGAGATGTAATTTTTCTTGAATCATCCAAAACTGACAATGTTGTTGAGCGGCAACTTGATCGCTTGGATAGATTCACAAAAGAAAAATAATTTCAAGAATTTGATAATCAGACTCCAAATCTTGAAGGGGGGATTCCTATACTAGATCAACATGTGGAATCTTCTTCTGAAGAACACTCTCCCCTACATGAAACTCCAACAACGGATGATGCTTTAAGTGATGTGATTGACAGAATTGGGAGAATAAACCTTGATTCAGTCCCAACTCAATCAACAGAGTAGCCTGGACCATCTGAGAAAGGTCCCCCAAAGTGGCTGACAAAGACACTTGAAAGTGTTCATTCTGATGAGGTTGGAAAGACAGGAACTAGAAATTCAAACCGACAAAATGGAGTTGATGTAGATGACTCTAATTCACCTGTTGACATGGATGTTTCTTATGATTGTGAATTGAAATTGTCTACAGATTTTGAACCAAATTCCTTCAAAGAAGCTGCTTCTCATGATGAATGGAAAGAAGCGATGCAAAAGGAGTATGATGCCCTCACAAAGAACGACACTTGGAAGCTGGTTGATCCTCCATTAGGAAATAAACCAATTGGCTGCAGGTGGGTCTACAAGAACAAGTATAAAGCTGATGGCTCACTTAACAAGCACAAAGCTTGGCTTGTGGAAAAAGGTTTTGCACAGAAGGAAGGGGTTGATTATGAGGAGACTTTTGCCCGCACAACAAAATGAGCTACCATCCAGAAACTCTTTTCCCTAGCAGCTTAGAATGGTTGGAAAGTCCATCAAATGGATGCAAAAAACTGCTTTCTTGAATGGAGATCTAAAAGAGAATGTTTTTATGTCCCAACCTGAAGGATTTGCTGTGAAAGGACATGAACATAAAGTATGCAAACTTGTGAAGTTCTTGTATGGCCTCAAACAAGCACTGCGAGCCTGGTATGAAAAACTAACTGAGCATCTTCTGAAACTCAATTTCAAACATTATGATCTTGATGATGCAACTTTATTTGTCAAGAAAGTTGGAAAAACAGTTGTATATTTTGTGGTATATGTAGATGATCTTTTGATGACAGGGAACAATGAAAGATACATTGCATCCATAAAGAAGGAATTGGGGAAAAGTTTTGAAATGACTGATTTTGGCTATGTTCATTACTATCTTGGTATTGAATTAACCCAACATCTGAAGTCCATATTTCTTTCTCAAAAGAAATACATTAGAGATTTGTTGAACAGGTTTGGCATGACAGATTGCAATCCTCTTACTACTCCAATGGAACAAAACTTAAAGCTCACATCTATTGAAGGAAGAGAATTTGAGGATGCAACAAAGTATAGACAGCTTGTAGGAAGTCTCAATTACCTAACTACTACTAGACCAGACATTTCGTTTGCTGTTGGAATCCTCTCCAAGTTTATGCAAAATCCTTGTGAGGGACATTGGTCTGCTGCAAAAAGAGCTCTAAGGTGCTTGAAGGGAACTCAAGACTTTGGAATCAAGTATACACATGTGGACGACTTCAGTTTGATTGGATACTCTGATTCAGACTTCGATGGAGACAAAGAAACTGGGGTATCTACTTCAGGATATGCTATGAGTCTTAGATTAGGAGCTGTCTCCTGGATATCACGCAAATAATCAGTTCCAACAGATTCCACAATAGAAGCAGAATACGTGGCAACAATTGAAGCAACAAAATAAATTGTGTGGCTCACGAAAATTCCTGAAGATTGGCAGGCAAAACAAGTACAATCAACTCCACTCATGATTGACAATACCTCTGCAATAAAGTTGGCCAAAAACACAAAGTTCCATGATTGAACGAAGCACATCAATACCAAATATCATCTGATTCGACATCATGTTGAGGCCAAAACAATCCGTCTTTGTCATTGTTCCACCAAAGAGCAAATTGCCGACATCTTCACCAAAGAACTTTGAAGAGAAAAGCTTGAATGATTCAGAATGATGCTTGGACTCACCAACATCCCCTCAGATTAAGGGGGGGATTTTGGCACCTAATCATCAGGATTGGGTGAATAAATAAAATCAATGTAAATAAATAATAAGAGACATGAATAGTCATCGGGAGATGAAGTGAACAGTCTCCCTCATGTATATAATGAAGACCAACCTGAAGGAATAATACATACGAATCAATTTTTCTTTGTGGAGTTACTACCTGGCCTGACACTTCACCCCATATGACACTCAAGAGAAAAATGTTTTCGAATGATATCAATTTTCTAGTTATAATTTATCACATTTCCACAAATAAGTGCATTGCATTTCAATTGAGATGGAAAACTGCATAGATATTAGGGCACTTGTAGCTTACAATGTTGACACTATAATAACTTCCATCTCATTTAAAAGCCAATCAAAATTTGTATGTTCACATTATTCAAATGAAATGCAATAGGTTTTAATTCAAGATAAGGTTGACAAGAAATAATTATTATTTCAGGGACAATGGATAATTGATCTAGTAATGGAGCAAGTAAATGTGACATCAGAACTAGTTCCAATCAAGAATGTTCTGAACACGTTCCATTGTTGCAATGACAACATTGTTATGAACCAGCTCACAAAAATATAGAAAATATAGATCAACGACTTAAAAATGAACCTCTTCAAGGGGGCAACCTCATTTACATTACACAAATGAACAATTTTTGGATGATACAAATGACTAAACCTCCTTTCTATATATAGGAGTCTAAGCGGTCACACTATGATCAAAGCCAACATAATAATAATAATATAAGGGCACAACAATAACAATAGTGGGCTTCTATGGGGCACACTAATAACAATATGGGGAAAATAGGGGCACAATAATAACAATAAGGGCTACAATGACAATAGTCATGGGGGAATCTCTAGTGTTATAGGGACCTAACATGCCCCTCTCCTTCAAAAAAGTGTTGTTCTCAATTGAGTAGTTATGGATGCTTCTGTATAAAATTATCATCCTCCCATGTGGAATCTTTATCAGGTAATTGTTCCACTTGATGAGATACTCCGAAATTGATCGATTTCGTAGCTGTCGAGTTCTTGTTTCTTCGGGTACCAATATGATTTTTCCTTCCTCATCATGTTCTGGCAATGTTGTTTGAACTGTGAGCATGTCACCTATAACCTTATTTAAACATGAAACATGGAAAACTGGGTGCACTCAGGAAGCTGCAGGAAGCTCCAATTTGTATGCCACAATACTAATCTTTTGCAACAGCTTGTATGGACCATAATACTTTGGTGATAATTTATTATCCTTCTTAGCTTGCTCGAGGGATATTTGTTTATATGGTTGTAGCTGTAGGAATACCCAGTCACCTACATCAAAACTTCTTTCATTGCAATGTTGATCTACATGTTGTTTCATTATGTTCTATGCCAAAGTGAGGTTATTCTTTAAGAGTTGGAGAACTTATTGTTGATGCTCAATGTGATCTTCCATTGCTTGAACCTTATAATTTTCTCTTAAATATGACGTGATGGATGGTGGATGATACCCATAAAGTTCCATAATGGGGTCATTTTTTTCTGCAGTATGGAAGGAAGTGTTATACCACCATTCAGTGAGAGGCAATCATTTGACCCATTGTGTATGTTTATCAAATACAAAGCAATGAAGATATCCTTCCAAACATTTGTTTACTATCTTAGTTTTCCCATCATATTGAGGATGTTAAGATGAGCTATGAGCTAATTGAGTACCGAGACAAGAAAATAATTTTGTCCAAATATTTCCAGTGAAAATGGGATCTTTGTCACTTACAATAATCTTTGGGTTTCGATGTAACTTTTGAATTATTTCCATAAATGCAGTAGAAAATGTATTGACTTTAAATGGATGAGATAATGCACAAGAGTGTGCATACTTGGCAAGTCTATCAACTACCACCATGATGACACTATTTCCTTCGGACTTGGGTAAATATGTCATAAAATCCATTGAAACATCCTGCCAACGTTGCCTTGGAATGGATAAAGGTTGTAATAGACCTGGGGTCTTAATTGTTTCAACTTTATTTTGTTGGCAAGCCAAACATTCCGCCACAAAATTTTGAATATCTGATTTAAGGCCATCCAAAAAAAATTCCTTCTTAACCTTGTGGTATGTTTTTAAAAATCCTGAGTGCCCTCCTAAGGGAGAAGTGTGCAATTCCATAAGAATATTTTGTTTGAGTTGTGAATTCTTACATAGATATAACCAATATTTGTAGCATAACGAATCATTTTTCTAGCTAAATGTATCAGATGTACTGGGATCTTGTTGTATCTTTTGAATGAGTGCCCACACTTCCTCGTCATTCTTCCATTCATCCCTTGCTTTTTTTATCCGATCTAGTTGGAAAATAGAAATGGTGCAAATCAATGCTTCCACATCCTCATCCTTTCTTGAGAGTGCATCTGCCACAAAATTTTGCTTCCCTTTTTTGTAGATGATTTCAAAGTCATAACCCAACATCTTTGTGACCTATTTTTGTTGCTCTTCTCAAGAATATTTGTTCTAAAAAGTATTTAAGACTATCATGATCCATTTTTACCTTAAAGTGTCTTCCCATTAGGTAGGATCGCCATTTCTTAAGTGCATGTAGTATTTCAAACATTTCCTTCTCATAAATAGCTTTGTGTAAATACTTTCCTTTGATTGGATGACTTTCGAAAGAAATGGGTGTTTATGCTTGCATTAAAACAACACCAATTCCATTTCCTAATGCATCTCATTCCACAATAAAGGTTTTTGTGAAGTCTGGTGTAGCTAAGACCGGTGCTTGTCACATTGCCTCTTTTAGATGTTCAAAGGACTTTTTTGCTTTTGGAGTCCATGAAAATGCACCTTTCTTCAATAATATTGTTATAGGTGTTGCTATTATCCTATAATTCTTAACAAAATTGTGATAATACCCTGTCAACCCGAGAAATCCTTGCAAATGCTTTATGGATGTGGGGATTTTCCATTCCTTAATGGATTTAATTTTGCTAGGGTCTACCTTAACACCTTCATGAGATACAATATGACCCGGATATTCCACCTCTTGTACTCCAAAGAAACATTTGGAGCTTTTTGCATATAATTGTTTCTCCTCCAATTGTTTGAGCACCTTGTCAACATGTTGAACATGATCCTTCCAAGACTTGTTGTAGATTAGTATATCATCAAAAAATACTAACACAAATTTTCTAAGGAAGGGTTTGAAAATGGAATTCATAAAACCTTCTAATGTAGAAGGTGCACTAGTAAGGCCAAAAGGCATTACCATAAATTCATGACGACCCTCATGAGTTCTAAATGTTGTTTTGAGAATGTCTTCAGTCTTCATTCTAATTTGATAGATATCTTGAAAAAAGATCCAACTTGGTGAAGTAAATTGATCCAATAATTCATCAATGACAAGAATGGGAGAATTATCTTTAATAGCAAGCTTGTTGAGCTCCCTATAATCCGGACACATGTGCCATGATCCATCCTTCTTGTGCATCAATACTACTGAAGCAGAGAAAGAACTTTGACTAGGTTGAATTATACTAGCCTCTAACATTTATGCAACCATATATTCAATTTCATTCTTTTTGGCATAGGGACATCTGTAAGGCCTGATGTTTGGAGGAACACTTCCTTGAATCAAATGAATAGAATGATCATGACCACGAATAGGTGGGAGGTCTTTTTGAGTTTTAAATACCTTGGAATGATTGTCCAAGACTTTTTGCAGATTTGGAGAAATAGATGATTTCGATATGGGAGCCTCTAGCTAACATAATTATGCAATTACAACTCATTGTTCTTTATTTAGAAGATTTTTCATTCCGTTAGAGCTCATTATATTCCCCAGTTTCCCTGTGATACCCCTTAATTTAACTTCCTTTCTTTCCGAGGAAAATTTCATGAAAAGTTCTTGAAAATTAAAATCTATTGTACCCAAGGATTGTAGCCATTGGACTCCTAGTACAAAATAAGCACCACCAATTGGAATGGAAAGCATTGGGATATTCAATACATATTCTCCAATGGATAGCTTGATATTATGGCACTTTCTAGAACAATTTATGGTTCCTCCACTTGTAACCATCACTTGACATTCTGGTGCTGGATATAGGAAGAAATTCAATTCCTTAGCTATCTTACAATGAATAAAATTATGGGTACTGCCTGAATCAATCAACATTATTACATTTTCCTTCTTGATATGTCATTCTATCTTGATAGTTTGAGGAGTGGTAATTCCAGCCAATGCATTACAAGTTATGGTCAGATTCATTTCTTATTATCTAGGGTTTGTTCCTAGTGTATATCCTCTTCTTTTGACATTTCTTGTTCCTTTTCTTCCTCGTCTTCACAATCTATGTAAAATAACTTCTTCTCGGCACACTTATGACCTTTAGTGTATTTGCTATCACAACTGTAATGAAGGCTTTTCTCTCTTTTTTCTTCCAATTGTTGTGGTGTCAACCTTGTAGGTTGTGGAAGGCTAGGGGCAACAACACTTCCATATTTACAGTTGTGAGTGGTAGGCTCCTTGGTTGCTATAGTTTTGCTTCCCATTTTTCTTTCCAACCTGAATTCCTTCTCCAATGAATCAGATTCCCAAAGGCGGCCCTCATGTTGGATGTTATCCTTTAAAGTGTCTATGAACGCATCAATCCTATGCTCCTCTGGAATATCTTTTACCCATATATTCAATTTTTTGAAGTCCTCAATGTGTCCCATCATTGAAACCTTTTGTTTTAGATTTATCAGTTGGCTAAAAAAGGTGTTTCTTTTTGTATCCTCATAATGTGCTATCATTTCTTCCGCAAAAATTGCCCAAGTGACGATTTGTTTATGAGAGCAAAGCCATTGATATAGTACAAACTGTTTTGGTTCCAAATATAAAGTTGTAATGTGTACCTTTTGTGTGTTTTTCACATTATGGAGATCGAAATATTGCTCCATCTGTAGTATCCATGTTACAAGATACTTTCCATCAAACTTCCTCATATTGATATTTGGAACATGGTGGGTCTTCAATCCAAAGTTAGAGTCTATGAAATCATGATTAAAATTTATTTTGTTCTCATCATGAGTTTCCTCTGCTACCCTTTCACCATTAGTAAACATTTCTTGTAGCACATTTGTCAAATCTGTCTTCAAATCTTCCATTTTGGATTCCGTCTTAGCTTCCATGTCATTCATATTAGTTTCCATTTCTTTCTTTAAACCATCCATCTTAGCTTCCATGTCATTCATATTAGCTTCCATCACTTTCTTTAAACCATCCATCTTAGTTTGCATGCCTTTCTTTAAGCCATCCATCTTAGCTTCTGTTACTTTTTGTGAGAGTGAATTTCGTTGCATTGTAATTTTGATATATCATGTTGCATTTCTTCCTCTTCTTCATGAGTCATGCTAGAGCTTTCAAGTTTCTTACTATGTGTTTCCATTTTATTTCTTTAGGGCATAAATTAATGATAAGTATGCTTCACTATGCCCTTTGAATTCCTTCAAAATAATTTTTCAAACCAAACTTATGCAAAAATTTAAAAAAATTAGACATCTTTTCTCACATTTTAGGGGCTTGATATTGGATCTGATGTCTCTCTGGGATTTTAGATCTCAAAAATATGAAATTGTAAACTATGGTAGTCCTCTAAGTCCTCTTTCCAATGCCACCAGTCTTATTGAAATTGGATTCTCCAAGAAAGAGGTATGCCCAATATCCCAAGATGGCCTAATTATACACATTTTTAGTAGAGTGAACTTGTACAAAGTTCCACATGTCACTGTTTCAACCTTTGGACCTGAAAACGATGCACATAAAACTACAGCCTGTCCTCTTTCTGTAACGCCTTATGAAATTTCAATCTCATACTTAGAGAGAAAGTTATGACGATTTTCCCAAGGTCACCTGTTTGGGATGTAATTCGGGAGCCTGCACAAACCCTAACTACCTTAGATCATATCTCCGAAAATATGATGAGAGAAGATATTAAATCTATACCTGAGGATCATCGAGATTTAGGCTCAAATGGGTTGTTTTTAGCTTCTGAAAGATTGCAAAAAAATATTTATAATGAAAATTCCATGATGACCTGTTTGGAACAGTGAGACCATAGAATCCAAATCTTTGATACCAAATGTTATGAACCAGGTCACAGAAAGATAGATCAATGACTTCAAATCAGCCTCTTCGAGGGGGAAACCTCCTTTACATTATAGAAATGAAAAATTGTTGGATGATACAAATGACTAAACTTCCTTTCTATATAGGAGTCTAAGGGGTCACATTATAATTCAAAGCCGACATAACAATAATAATATAAGGGCACAAAAATAACAATAGTGGGCTTCTATGGGTCACACTAATAATAATATGGGGAAATAGGAGCACAATAATAAAAATAAGGTCTACAATGACAATAGTAATGGGGGAATCAATAGTATTATAGGGCCCTAGCAAACATCCTTGCAGGTGGAGAAAAATAAACTCATGAAATGAGAGTCCTAAAAAAATAGATTGTTGCCTCTTAAGTGCCTATTCATGGAGACAATATGCAAGATCCATATAACTTAGCCTATCAAAGATGAACTGGTTAGCTACTCACTTCACTATAGTAGTATCAACTGTATCTATTGTAGCAAATAATTCTACATTTGGGATTCTCCTACCATAAGTAAGTGACAACAACCTTATCTGTTTGAAAAATGAGAACTAAAAATCAATTAATGATACAAAATAAATACTAACAAAAGCATGGGTTAGTTGATATGTTCTTAAAAGTATGTCCACTTTCTACATCATGTGAGAATTAAAGCTATACTTGACAGCCAATATATTCAGCTATAGGACTAGTGCCATCAATATGAAGTTGCAAAGAAGATTTCAACTACACAAAATAGAAGTCTAGACATCACAAAGAGATTAAATTTGATATGCAAAATTATGATGTAAAAATAGCTAAAGTATTCTTAAGAAATTTTGAAGGCTAGCAAAAATATATGTTGTGTCCTCTTAAGCGCCTATTCACGGGGACAATATGCAAGATACATATATCTTACCCTGTCAAAGATGAATCGATTAGCTACTTGATTCACTGTAGTAGCATCAAATGCATCTATTCTAGCAAACAAATTTTCACTTGGGATTATCCTATGACAAGTAAGCAACAACACCTTTATCTATTCAAAAAATGAGAACTAAAAATCAATTAATGATACAAAATAAAGGCTCACAAAGGCATGTGTCAATTGATATCTTCTGATAAGTACTGCCCACTTTCTAAAATCATGTCACAATTAAAGTTATACCTGACGACCAAGATCTGCATATATGAAGAGAGGTGATATGTTATCCAATCTAGATGTTGTCTAGGTTAGAACTATTTCCTTTGCAACATAAATTACTACCTCTTACAATAAGTAATAAGTTAGTTTAACTTTACAATAGATTTAATTTAACTTGAGAAACATCTACTCTTCTCAACAGAAAGCCATGGTACAAGATGTTCCGTGACCTGCTAAAAGACAAGTGTGGATGGCCCATGGTTGAAGCAACATTTCATGTTCAACCCAAAAACAATTAAGCAATATTCATCAGCTAGGAGAAGAAAATTTGAATGCATTTAACTAATCACAATCTTTTACTTGAAACAAAATCTGACCCTAAAAAAAATATGACATGTGAAAAATTTTCCAATCCTCCATAAATGCTGCAAACAATTCCCATGTGTCATTTAACATGCATCTGGTACAAACAAATACAATAAATATCCCACAAGTGATGTCATTAGTTGTAACTTGAAGCATTATTGTCTGACATGAGGCATGTGCCCTGTGAGATTTTTATATGAAAGGTCTAGTTTTTGTAACTTCACACATTTCCCTAGAGTGACAGGTATACTACTGATCACTAGTTTACTCCATATGATAATCAATGTGTGCTTTTTAGGAAAATAGTTTCGAATGATCACAATTTTCTAGTTATAATTTATACAATGACCATAAATAAGTGCATTTCATTTCAATTGACATAGAAAACTGCATGGATATTAAGACACTAGCAGCTTACAATGGTGACACTATAAGAATTTCCATCTTGGTGAGCGCCAGTATTGCAGCAAGAATGCTGCAATTCCTGGGCTTCCAACTTTACTTTTATCAACCCGGTAGTTCGTAACAAACTTGGAAGCATCAATGTTGTATGCACAAGTACTAGTTCTTACTGTAGGTTGTCACTTGGTCAGCCGACGCAAGATCAATAGGAGCTCAAGCCAACTTCTATAGATCTCATAAGAAGCTCTATGTGTGATGAAATAAAGAAAGATTACTCTACAGAAGCTATTCTAATTGCAGAAAGGAAAAAGACTGGAATGTAAAGCAAGACCTAGTAAACCCTAATTAACAAGATAATTTTACTTTTTCCAAAAACACTATGAAAACCATGAAGGCAATGCCATTACATACTCAAGAAAGCAAACAACATCTAACCACGCTATTTCTAGAAGTAAATAAAAAAAACCTATTTTTGGATTTTTATGTGTTTTTACGTGAATTTGACATGCATCTAATTTATTGTGTATGAGTGTGGCAGTGAATAGGTGGCATTAAAGGGTGGTTTTGGAGTTTGGGAGGATGGAAGATAGTGCGGATGGGTCCTAGGAGGTCTTAGGTGGCCTTTTGGAGGCTTTTCCCACACTCGGCCTTCAAAATAAGGCCTACAAGAAAACCTACAGGAGGACACAGGCAAACTATAGGAGGAAAATAGGGAAACTACAGGAGGCCTACAGGAGGAGGCCGAGAGCAATTTCCGCTATTTTGACGGTGTGAGAGTGGGTGGAAAATGTGGATGAAGTTTGGAAGGAGGTGTTAGGGTGCCTATGGTCTACCATGAACCACCAGGAGAGAGAAAGATGATTGGGTTTTCTCAAGGAGAGAGGAAGAAGTTCTATGAAAAATGCAGCAATCTAGGGCATAATTGAGGTGAGGTTTGGGAGACCTATAGGGCATGGATCAGATGGAGGGTGTGATCGTTGACAAGCTGGCCTACTGCCGGAAGAGATTTGTAGCATAGAAACTGATAGTCAACCAAGAAGATCAAGCAAGCAATGAAATGAGTGCATATAGAAAAATAGAGTTTTGCATTAAAATGATCTAAACTAAGATCTATGAAAGGAAATGTTGAGAACTACTGTAGGAAAGGAAAGCATGAAAGAGGATTATTTCAAATTAGGAAATGAACATGATGAACGAGATCTGAAGCAAAGAAAAACTGGACTATTAACCTACTAAAAAGTTGCAAACACTAGAAGTCCTATGAATGAGGAAAATCTGTGTTTTTGGGGCAGCAAGACGGTCTTTGCCTCATATCATGGTCTCGGAGGGAGGAAGAGAGCCCAAGGCACTATTGCTAGCCTTTTGAGTCTTTTTTGATCGCTGCTTAACCTGCTACAGAAAGAACAAATGGAAGAAAACTACTAAATCATCAAAGCAACCTATTCTTAACCATAAAAGAAATACATCTAACAACAAATTAATCTACAACTGAAGTAAGAATACAAATACAGGTAAAGAGAAGCTTGGCTACTTGGATTGGTCGCTAACCCAAGAACTTCAGCCCTTTGAGGTAACCCAGTGCTAGCTCAAAAAGGATTCCATCTTCCTTATAAAAAAATAACAAGTTTACACAAAATAGCAAGCTCGAAATTTGAGCAGAGTTTACATAAGCAAAAATTCGACCCTAGTGAGGCCCTAGGCGTCACTGCTTATACATCTGAAGCTACCAATAGCTTCCTTAAAATTAGGGATGCTTGGCTCCCAAAACCTGAGATAACTATCAGTCATCCTCCACTTGCTTGATTGCCTTCTAGTGCACGATTCGACTGCTTGTACTCCGAGCTGAATGAAGGGGAATTCGAAGTGAGGAGTAATAAATGAGGGGGATTCCCTCCTACAATTCCTCTCCTCTATCTACTTCAAGTTATTGCTACCATTTGACCACTGGATCCTTGACTTTGACCTCGAAATCCATCAATAATCTACATTAAATACATGTTAGATCACATGGCATCATAACTAACTCAACTCGCTCTATAAGCATGAATATAATCAGAAAATCATACAATAAGCTAAGAGAATGGTTGATTTGACTAGGTTAGGAGGTAAAATGAGCCCATATAATTACCCATTTATGAGCCTCATCATCACTCCCCTACTGAAGGTGTTGCTCATCCTCTGAGCAACTTAGTCAATCTCCTCATCTTTTATGGCCCTGGTGGCCTCCCTAGCATCCCAGGCTTCTGATGTGGTCTGCTCATGTTGGCCATAAAACCCTGCCTTTATTTCTATTTCCTTCCACTTCTCCTCCTCTTCTTCTCTTCTTCCTTCCAGCATGCCTAAGAGGAGTGGGGGACTCAGTTTGAGGCCAATCCAGTTGACCTTCAGCCTTTGCATGGAGCGCTTGTACATTGGCACTCTTTTCAATGCCTCCTTCAGCCTCATGGGGGAATGGTATTCCCTGATCTGCAAACTGTGAGGTAAGGTGTTCCATCTTCTCATGCATGCATGCACACAGTCATCCCCAAGTAGCCTTTGCATATCTTCAAAGTGTGCAATTTCTTGTGCCTGATTGGCTAGATATCTAGGGGCAATCTGAGGGTCATTGGCAAGTAGGTTGTGTGTGCTGATGAGTGCCATAGGATCTGATGGTTCAACTCTTATCATTAATGGCTCATTTTGCTCTTTTATCATCAATCTTTTCATTTTTGCTACCCTTAATTATTCATGGTTCATCCATGAGGCCATGGACATTAATTGCAGGTCCCTTAGTTTGTCGTTGGGGTCCCACACATTCATGTCTGTGAGGGCCATGTTGTGTAGGTAGAACTCTACCATCTTTACTTTATCCTCCGAGGTGCTCTAGTCATACAGGTCCATGAACTGCTTGTAGTCTTAGAAAGGCATTGTGCCTCTTTGTGCCAAAGTCTTTATTTGGAATTGAAGCCATTGGTCCTTCAGATAGAGGCCATAAGATTTGGCTGGTGTTCTGCATTGTAATGCCTCCATGTATAAGTTGGCGATGTATGCCAGCTGAGTCTCTTTCTCTTGCAGTTACCTCCTTAGGATTTCATTCTCATTTTCAAGGTGGCTTCTTGTGATGGCTTCTCGGTCTCTGAGAGCACTCAATTCTCTGCCCATTTCCAAAGTTTGTTTTCCATATGGCCAACATCCTCAACCCCTTTGGATTTTGCTATCTGCATCCACCTGTGTGTTCTCACTCTTTCTTTCTCAAATTCTAAAAACAGTAGAATTGCAAATTTCTGTGGGATTATTCTGCCTCCCTCAAGTAGATTGTAATATGAGGCAAGACTAGGTTGGGGGTTAGGTTCTTGTAGCTCTTTTGCTTCCTCCTTCACCTTTGACTGTCCTTTTATCCTTTCCTCAACTTTTGGGTCTCCTGTAGTTTAGACAGTGTCTCCTATAGGACTGCCTCAGCCTCCTGTAGGTTTGGTTTTGGGTCCTGTAGTACTGCCTTTCCCTTCCTTGTAGAAGACCTTGGAGTCCCCCTTTCATATGTGATGGGTGTCTTGGAAGGAGATTCTTTCACATTGGTAGATGGTGAATCTTCAATGGTAATAATAACTTTTGAAAGGGTTGAGGTTTGCCTATTTTAATTCTTGTGCTCTTCCTTGCCCTGAAATACATGGAGGTTTGTCTTTTTCTCTTCTGCTTTGGCTTGACTAGTGTACTATGGGCAGTGAGGGTAGTTGCTACCTCTCTTTCTAAAGTCTCAGGGGATTCTTCCCTTTGCTCTGGCTTCTCTGCCTCCTTTTCTCCTTCTTCTGTCTCTTTTTTTGTCTCTTCAACTTTTCCTTCCACTGTTTCTTTTCATTCCTCCTTCCTTTCTTGCTCTGCTATGTCCCCACTGGCTTCACCTTCTCCTCCTTATTGTTCTTCCTCTTCACTGCAAGTAGGACTGACATCATAGGTCAATGCCTTTATGTCATTCTCAACTGCCATATTTCAGAAATCTTCCCATGCTATAGGGAGTGTAAAGGTATGGAGGGCTTCCTATATTAGGAGTTTGATTAAGCCATGGTGAGCTAACTGCCCTGAATTTCCTGCTTGTACCTTAGCGCTGGAGTCAATGAGGGAGTGAAGGAAAAAATGAAACATACTGAGCTTTCAATGTGCTGGGGTATCCATGCCATACCTCAAGTCATGGAGGATTCTGAAATGATAACCATAGACGATGTTGTACCTCCCCTCACAAGAAATGTATTTGATTATTTGGTAGCTAACCTCATCCCAGGGATATGGTATACTATCCCTTCTAATTCCATTTTTATCTTCCACAGGGGTTTCATTATTTTGGAAGAATTTCTTCTTGGCAGCGTGGCCAATGGGTTTTTCATCTTTACTCCAAGGTAGCCCAAGAGGAAAGGTAGTGACCCTACTGATGAATTATGGGGTTATTTCAATGGAGAGGCCTCTAATGGTGACAGTGGCATGTGTTCTATTGTGAGGGACCACAGAGAGAGAAAATTCTTAGGCAATCTCCTCATCAAACCCTCGGAATTTCTCAAAGAAGTTCATCCAGTTTTCCCTTGTGAATATTTCCACTACTTGGGGATGTGCATGGAGCTTAGTGGTGTTAGTGGGCTCCCTTATCATAAGCCCTCATATCATACTGCCTGTGATTTAAAAAAAGACCAAATATGGAGGTGGAGACAAAGAGTTTTTGAGAAAAATAAAAAAAGAGGAGACTATGTTTTTTTTAAATAATAGAATTTTTTTTTTTTATGTATCCTAAAGACTTATTTCCTCCTCAAATTGAGACCACTTCTTTCATATATTGATATTCAACAGGGGGTATGCATGAACCTGTTGTGGTAAAAACACAACCCCCCCATTTTTGACTTGTTCACTTCAAATAATGGGGACCCTTTCTATAAAAATTTTGGCTAAACACTTTTTTGGATTTTTGTTTAGTTGATTGCCCTACGCTTTTGTTAATTTTTCGTTTTCCTTGGATTCTTGTTTTGATTGCTTTGTTAGAATTGATTTTTTATAAGCTTCCCATTGACGCTTGTTTCGCCTCATTTGTTCAACTGGTTTGAAAATGGCATTCCTTTGAAAATTTGATTATTTATGTAGCCTGGGTCAAAATTGCATAAAATGTACAATATTGCATTTTGTAAATAAATTAGTTCAATAATGCATTCATTTTAAATATTAACCCATAGCGAGCTTTTACTAACATTTTTCCATTTTTAGTTATGCAACCAAACCATTAATTATCAGGATTTTAAGAAATTCACTCCAATTTCCAAATCAAATCCTAATCCAAAAAATCCAAACATTCAAGTGGCTGTAGTTTATTTTTCATTTATTTTCCAAGTGGTTGTAGTTTAGTTAATTTCATAACTAAATTTCATTAAAATAAAATCAAAACAAAACATTAATTTTATATATTAAATTTCAAAATAATTAAATTAATTATTATATAAAATATAATTAATTTAATTAAATTAAAATTTAATATATAAAATTAATATATATAAAATAAAATTAATCGCATCGGGAGTTTGTATCGCATCGGAAGTCTTGTTCGGAACACATTTTAAAAAGCTTCGATACATATTATACCCCGATGTCGATATCGCATCGGGACTTTTAAATGAGCACATTTCTTAAGACCCCCGATACCTCCCCGATTGCGATTGCCAATACCCTCCATGCTCCGACCTCCGATTAACTAAAGGACAATAAGGCATTAACCAAACTTTAAAACCCATTGGTTTGAACAAATCGCATCGGGGTTCTTCACTAAATACAAATCTTATGCCTCGACACCACTTCCTCCGATGCGATAAGTCAATCTTTGACTTCAATATTAATAACTCCATTCATGGTTTTAAAATGGTTCATATATTAACGTATGGTGAGATAGGTTTAGTTTAGGATGTTTAAATATTAAATATATTAAATTTTAAATTAGATAAATTAATTAATATATAGAATTTAATTAATTTAATTAAATTAAAATTTAATTATTATTTTGATTGAAGATAATTAGTTTATAAAATAATTAATTATATTAGTTAGTTAGATTAATTTTAATTAATAATAGTTTGTTAAATAATTAGTTTAGTTTAACGGAATTTGATCCAAATACCATGGTGGTATCAAGGTTGCCGGTATGGGTAAGGCTGCACAACCTTCCGATACATTTTTGGCACTTCAAGACCTTATCAGTTATAGGGAATACTCTTGGAAAAATGTTAAAGATCGATACAGAAAGACACTTAAAAGGAATTTTTACCTTTGCTAGAATATGTGTCGAGGTTGATCTCAGCCAAGGGTTACCGGAAAGCATCATCCTGAATTTCAACAATACACAGTGGAAACAACCTCTGGACTATGAGAATACAGCATTCAGATGCAGGGGATGTCAACAAACAGGTCATCTGTTCAATGCATGCAAAAGTCTAAACAAGAGCAAGCCACAACAAAGGAAACACAAAGGATGGCAGAACATAGACTCTGTCATGAAGAAGAGAACCGCGGGAAAGAAAGCCCCCTCAGTAACAGAAGACGAAGAAACAGAAGCAGAGGAGGATGATACCACCATTGAGGAGGTTGAAATAGAGAACCAGAAGGAAATATAGCAGTCAACAAGGATTCACAGTCACACTCAAATCAGGCAGAGACCCAGCAAAATCAGGCAGAGATGACAAGCGTGGATCAAGGCACTGGAGGCATCAAACGGCATCATCACTCAGATACTTCAGATTCAGACAAAGAAACAGGGCATCCAAATGTATCAACCCAGCTAGTCATTGCCTCGACCGAGCCCACTGTGGGAGAGTGGCGCAAGGTTGAAAAGAAAAAGGGGAGGAAAACCTGAAGCGTCCCTCCCCCCTCTCTCCTCTCTTTCTATTTCTCTTATTCTTTGTGCACGTTAGTCCTCTAACGATGCATGGGGTGCGAAAGCACTCGAGCCCTTGTGGCAGCTTACAGAATGCTTTTATGCTTCTGGAAATGCTCAGCATATGCAATGTAACTTTTTATTTTTTCTTAATAAAAAGTTCGCTTTTTCTTCGGAAAAAAATTAGTTTAGTTTATAATTAACAATTAATTTAGAATTAATTAGAATGCTAATTTAGGATTAAAATTTTAATTGAAATTCTCTTTTTAGCGCAGTAACAGAATTTCCAGATTCATGCCAGATTTGATCCATCAACTTTGGAGGCTTATAGATTGAGTTATACTTGGCCAAATGAGGCCCAGGATGGCTCATTGGAAAGATAAAATCAAGGAGAATATTTCTCAGGAGGTTTCACTAATAGATTTGGTCACTTATTGGGTCAAAAATCAGGCAGAAAATCAAGCTCTGAATTTTGAAAACAAAATCAATTTTCTGAGTTATTTTCTTCATTTTCATTTGTCCAAAACCTCTTCTAATTGCAGATCCATTGGTTAATCATATCTCTGGCCAATTAAACCATCCCAGGCATCAAGAGAAAGTTTATATTTTATTTTCAAGTATTTATTTAAATAGAATTTGATTGGATTTGATTTAAATGCCAGCAATGCTATGCTGATTTTATTGTTGCATTTTAATTTATTTTGATTTCTTTTTGCAGGAAAAGAATAGAAGAAATATGGAGAAAAAGATCTCAATCAATGAAAATGCTCCAGCAATTGAAGATCAGAATTTTGAGCAAGTAAAATTGAATGTAGCAGATTTCTCTTCAACAAACTCTTCTCTCAAGAATTCCTTCACAAATAGTATAAGTAATAGATTGCAAAATGGAATAAAGGCTGCTCTGCTCTGCAATGCTAGACTTCTAAAAGCACTACTGTAATAGGAATTTAGAGTTGTAGGAGAGAGGAGAGAAAATCTCAGATCTGGGGATTATTGAGGATTTTTCCTTTGTATCTTGAATTATGTATGAGGGGCAGAGTTTTCACTATTGTGGCTTTAGTTTTGAAGGCAGAAGTTCAAGAAATGTGAAGGACTGTTGGAGACCAAGATCAGAGAAATGGATGCAATAAATTGGTATTTTTAATACTATTGTTTCAAATATCAGTTTCATTTTTATGGTAACAGGAATGTCTCATTTTATTCATGTTTGTGCACTATTGTCAATATGGGTAATTTGTCTCAATCTTGTTATTAGGTATCTCTGTTCTTATGAATTAAAATCTGATTTCTGAGTAACTATTTACTCAGAAATCTGTCTTATAAAACTGATTTATTGAATGGTAATGTGTTGTGAACTATTTCCACATATCATTATTCAATTATTGGATTTACTGATTTGATAATTAATATCATTTTTATGAACTACTTCTTGAATGTTGTTGGTTTATTATTTCAGTTAAGAGGTCTCAATGGGATGTGTTTTGGTAACTATAATATCATTTAATTGAACTACTTCATTAACTTGATATTCATTATAAACAAGACATATTTAAATCTCAATACTTTAATTATCTTGCTCTTAGTTGGGTTAGATCTATATCTGCCTAATTAAGATAGGATTTAGATTAGTTTCTTTTGCTTGCATCATAGAATAAGCTTGCATTTAGAGTAAATTCTACATTCTTTTAAGTCCTCTCCTCAAAGAGGCAAAACTTTAGTTGTGGCTTGGCTGAACCCAAATCAGCTTAAGGGTCATTCTCTTGCCTGATCAGCAAGACGAAGTGATCTGATATCCCTAACTATTGGTAGTGAAAGACATATCATAAACCAATAGCTATAGGGAGAAGGTAACTGGACCTAGTTAAACCAGTCGGAGCCACCACACCAAACGGAAAAGGAGCTGCTTTAAGGTCCGGACCGGGTGGTTATCCCCCAATGTTGTTGCAGCGATTTTTGAGGCATCAACATTTTTGGCGCTAGAAGGAGGGCATGAGACTTTTTGTCTGTTGGAGTCTTTTCAATTTTAATATTTTATTTATTGTGATGGCTCCTCTTAAACTTCCAATTTGGAGTTGTATCCATGGACGTGCATCTTCCAATACTCCACCCGAAGTGGTAAGACTCTTGTCTCAGGTAAAGTTCAATGGTAAGAGAAATTCTTTTGCTTTTAACCATGTCTTTCAATTTATTCAAAACATTTCAAATTATGATTTTCAAGGAATTGATGAAGGCATTTTATGCAAAATTTTTACTCTCACATTTGCGGCAAAAGCCAGAAGTTGGTGTAGAACTCTTCCAGTTGCTTCAATCCATAGCTGGGATCAATTTGTTACAATTTTCATTTGTAAATTTGACGGCTATGGTTATGAACATGTATGTGAAGAAATTGAATATCTACGAAGGTTTAAAAATGAGTCTGTTAATGATTTTAATATGCGATTTCATTTGAATTGCTTAAGATTTAAAGACGAAGATAAACCTACGGAAGAAGAATCATTAGATTGGTTTGAATATATTTGTTCTCTTCCAACCATTCCCAATCCATATGAAATTAATTCGAGCTTTGTTCCATCCCCTTCTAATATAAATGAGAATTCCAATATGGATGTGCAAATAAATGGTGATGAAGTGGTTTCACAAAGCTTGGAAAATATTTCCATTCAAATGCAAGAAGACAACAATAGCAATTTTGGGGAAAAAGCCGCCTTGAAATCTGAAAGATACTTTGAAGTAAATTTGGAAAATCAAATCGCAAATCAGCAAGTATAAGCAACAATCAAAGTAAATAAAATGCAAACTGCTGTACAAATTTCTGAATTTCTCCATGATGAGCAAATGCCGAAATCACAGCAGCAAAGCAGCCTTCTTCAAGAAATCATGAGTATGCAAATGAATGATCTGCAATCTGAAATTTACAATGAGCATAATGCACAAGAGCTCTCAAACAGAGACAGTTTTAAATGCATTGTTTCAGGTTCACATTTTTCCCTTTATCTTGATATTTTTAATGATAGTAATTTTTCTCCTCTTGGTATCAATGATATTTCAGAAATTAAAGAGGATGATTTAAATGAATTACCATTAAATTTTTATCAAGATAAAGAAACAATAATTGATCATTCTTTTGCCACTAATGAACACAAGATTTTTGTTCCTCCTTGTTTTGGTATATTGGATGAAATCGAAGGGAATTCCAGACAATCTTGTGAGGTCATTTATGATGATTACTCTGACATTGAGGATGTTGATTTCTATTATTCTCAAGAGAATCCTCATGATAAAATTCAAATAATATCTGAGGATGAAGAACGCTTCAATTTAGGAATTATCCCAACTAATCCTCATTTTAGAGCAGCAAATTATCTTCATGACTTCACCATTCAAGAAAACATTCCAATCTATGATTCATATCATAATCAAGCTCTCATTCCTACTCATAATCATAATTCGTTTTCTAGTTCACAAGTTGGAATTCGAAATTACTCAAATTCCATAATTTTGGCCAATCCTTGTGAAAAAGAAATCATTTCAAAACAATCCCAATTGTGCTGTAACATTAGTTGTACAAATAGTGATTTCATTTTAGCTTTTCTTTCACAGTTATTTTGTTTAAACTTATATTTATTTTCTGATTTTATTTTGCAAAATTTTCACACTTTTAGCTGGCATATTGAACACCTTACTATAAAACACTCAATCGATGCATTGCCCGATTGGGAAATTGAAGTTTCATATTATAATCATGAGCATCAAAAGATATCAATATTTCAATCAATGCTAATATTTCATCAAAAGCTTCTATTTTTTCAACGGCAATGTCAACAAGAGAATGTATTTTTGCAATTTGGCCAACAATTCAATCCAATGAATAATTTTCCATTTCATTTGAAAGATTTCCATCCATTTTTCATTAATTCATTTGAAAAATATTTGGAAATTTTTCTCTCAAAGGAAATTGTTAATAGCTTAATATTTGTATGTAACACTAACAATTTTTTCCAGACCTTTGAATTTGAAACCTCATATCCAAAATTCCGCCTGTCATCTCCTCTTTTGAACGTTTCCCAATTATTAATCGAAATCCATCCAGATTTTTGTGATCCAATTGGTGAAGAATTGGAAAACAAATTTCAAGAGAAGGAGGTTTTAATCAATTTGCTAACAATAACTGTACATTCTGATTTCATATTTAATTTTCTTATTTTAATTAGATTTGTATTTTTATTACTAACATTTGAACTGTACATAGATGCAGCAATTAAAACGAGAAAATGGCTACACTGGAAATATGACTATACCTAGTAATTTTCATGTATATGGTTAGAATAGGAGTAGAATTAATTTAATTAGTTTGTTTTATGTAGTTAATTTATTTTCAACAGTTCTGTAGATTAAAAATAAAACAAAGCAATCAACCATTCTCATACATGTTCACTGAAAACATTTTCTCCTTATCAGAAAGTTTTAATTATTGTTTTCTTTTTTTTTTAATTTCTTACAGCAATACCTCTACTCTGCCTATTCTGAATAATCTCTTGATTAAATTCAATTAAGGTTGCACATGGCATCGATCGCTTTAAAGCTACTTTTCTTTATTTTGAGATTTCCTTCTAAGATTTTCTTTTGAAATTTATATGATAAAGGTTGAGGATATAAAAGCTTCATGATCTCATTATCCCATGAAATGTATGACTGTCTATGATAAGATTAATTCTAATTCAATCATTATTAGTCAGTCAAACCTTTCATGGTAATCATATGAAGTTCATATTATCTTCCTCGGAATTTGTTAAGGATGTCCGTTTTGCTAAGTGCACACATTCAAATCTGTTCTGATACTTTTCCACAATTAGTGGCTTTATCCCATTCTGATCTTTAGTTTATTATCTGATGCTACAAAACGCATCATATTCATCACTAAAGACATTATTGAACAGTCGCTATAACAATACACATTCTTCTCAAGTTATTCAGAATAAGCAGAGATAATAAATTGTTGTTTCAATTCAAAAGGGGAGCCTATTTTTATATTTATTTCTGGTAAATTTTATATTTCCTGAACATGAATAAACAGATCTTATTTAGGCTGATTGCACACTTAGATTTAGAATAAATGATGAGATGATCTTGAACAAAGTTGAAATTTTGATAAATCAAAGGAAGAATTTGAAGATTCATAAGGTAAAATTTGCAGACAATTTTCTTCTAGGTACGCATTTACAAGCTCGTTCTCATCCCTTATTAGTTTCTCTTTTCCTTAGTTTATTTTTTATTTGTGTTTTGTTTTATTTACAGGTTTTCATTTGTTTTCGAAACTTGAAGTAAGCAGCAAACCCATTTCAAATTTGCAATAGGCTCAGGGAAATTTTATTTGTGATGCATTAGGATTTAAGCATTTTTAACTTTGCTTTTATTCACTTAGAAAACCCAATTGAAATTTCAAGGAATATCATAAGATCATTTGCATCATAAAATTTCATCGGAAGTAGTTCTTAGCATTTCTTTTCATAACAAATTGTTCATAAAAAGCCTCCGATGTATTATCTTACTCATATGCCATATCGCATTTCGCATATCAGAGCTTTGCAGTTGAAGTATACTTTCATTATTGTAAATCACCAATAATCGACTTTACCGATGTTGCGATAAACACATAATCCCAGACCTGATATGAAATTAAAATCAAATTCATAAAAAATATCGCGCCCGTTCAATCGCAATAATGGTAGGAGCATAACTTTAAAGCGGTCAATGTTTTGAATCCGATACATTATTAAATTTTTATCATAAAGTTATCGGGTCCACTCTTCATCGCATATCAGCGTATCGAGAATTGTTACATCATCTGCTTAAGATTTCCGATTGCGCCGATTGACGATCGCCGATTAGCCACGTCATTCATCGCATATCGGCATCACAAGAATCATATTGTGTTACATCGGGTACCAAAAGTTTGCCAATCGCCGATATCGCAATCGCTTCGTCACATTGCTATTTATGCTTACATCAAATCTCTGATTCTGCGATGCGCGATGTGGGAAGCACAATGCCAATATTCTCCAATCCCCGATATAATATTTCTTTAATGATGCGATCGCTCCATCTCATAGCACAACTTCTCATCGCATATTTTCATATCGGTAATTCGCCATTGCAACCTTTGATGAGAGAACTTCCAATGCATGCCTCTAAGCTATTAACATTTAATCGATATATGGCATAGCAACAAAAGTAAAGTCTTGCAAATTAAAATTCAGGCATGGTGAAGAGACATGTGATGCTAATCATCCAATACAACGATGTGTTATTTTAAAAGCGAGCTTGGGCAACCACTATGGGAAGAAAGCAATTGATGACAAATTTGTAAAATAATAAAATCATTTTGATTTCTCATATATTTTAGTTTCAATTATATAATTCCATAATTAGAAATGGAATTCGAGACCTCTCTATCTTCATATTTAAATTTCATCATCTTAGATTTGGTCTTGATTCTGGGCAATTTATAAAATCATGGAGTTTATATGAAACTTATAATATTTTGAGAAACATTCGTTACTGCAAATTCTCATTCTCATTTCTGATGCATTTCTTTTAATTTTAATTTCCTTGAACACTAAGCATTCCATTTTTACATTTTACTGCTTGCTTTAGTTTAAATGAAATAAATAATGATTTTGGGTTATAGGATTTTGGTTAGTTTGACTTCTTTATGTTTTTAATGATAATTAAAATAAGAAGTCAGCTAGTTTGGAGAAACTGATACCTTTCAGGTAAGATCAAAATAAATTATCCAATGGTAAGATTCATGTACCCACTTTCATTAATTTCCATTTTGTTACTTTAGTTTCAGTTTTGTTTTTGCTGATATAAAAAATCTCTTTTTGCAGTTCTTCATTTAAAGCTTTCAATCCTCTGCCAGATCATATTTTCGAAGTCCATACTCTTCTCCTGGCTTAATTTCATGAAGCAGCGATGATCTTCGATGAAACAGCTACACCAGGAAGTTTCTGAACCTTTAGTTTGTTTCTTTAAGCATTCCTTTCATTGGAAAACAATTAAGATGATGCTTTGAAACAAGAAAATTAATATCAGACAGAAAGTTTTCATGGTGGCTGAATTTTATCGTCACTGCTATCCAAAAAGCCTAAAACACTTACAACCCTGCAAGGTATGATTTTTCTAAAATCTCGACATCAGAAGGAATGATTACACGGTTATTTTCTTTTTCTTCATATTGTTGAGACATTGGTATAAACATTCTTGTTTGAGTTTATCTTTCGAAACTTGGATTTTCTTTTCCACTTTTAAAATTTCATCATTTTTAGTTTTGTTTGTTGATTCCTTTCTCATTTTAGCATAAGAATTCTTTTCCTTTGGTTTTCAGTTTTGATTTTGGTGACTTTGCCGTGATTTATATGGAAATTCTTTTTGTTACCTAACAATGGTCAGGATACGTGGAGAAAAATTGTTAATAGTCACCTATTAGATTTTTCTTGAATCTCTTAGTGAAGTTTGATTTTCTTATTATAAAGGTAGACATACTTAAGGAAGAGATTACTAATCAAGAGAAGTTGGCAAAGTATCATAAAATCTGAAAAATTTCTTTTTCATCAAATTGTAATCATTTTGAGATTTCAAAATTTCATTAGGATCTTTCAGAGTTCTATTATCAATCAAGAAAAGTTATTTTTAACCAAGTAAAGACACTTTACAGCAAAGCACCTTCAACTTTGAAATTCTCATTCTTAACACTTAAGGAGTCAATGATTCTCCCTGTCCCAAAGAGTTTTATTTTTCTAGAGTGTAATCTAGAAATATATTTAAACTTAAAAGATAAGAGGTCTCATCATGAGCTTGCTTACCATGATCATAGTGGAAAAATAGGCTGACATTACCAACACTGCTAAACAAACCAGGGTAATGTCTTATGATTGCAAACAATTATAAGATAAGGGGTCTCATCACGAGTCAGCTTGTTCAGTCCAATTTTAACCAGTGAATGGCATTGTCAACTATCTGGCCACCAAACAAGGACAATGGCTTTTAAGAGAAATAAAAATAAAAATTCAAAGAAAATAAACATATATAAATGGATTTATCTTTAGATCAATAATTCTTAAACAGATGAGATTTTGAATCATTTATGATTAAAAGGTAACCCTGTCGAAACTATAGATGTTTGTTGGCAGCAGTGGCTCTACCTATGACAAAGGAGTATATTTTAAAAGCTAAGCTGTAAAGTGACCCCTGCTTTATCTCTACAACTAATTAAGGACTGATATAGAGTTTTGAAATATTTTAATTTATGAGAAATTTTGAGGAAAATTACAGTTAGATGATTCTTGTTTTTATTAAGATTAATGAACCTAGTCAAGCATTCCAAAAAATAATTCTCTCTTCTTTAATTATTTTTACTTTAATTTTAAGAAAATCTCATTCATATCAAAGAGAGATAACTGGTTCTTCTCCCGTGTGTCACCATTGTTGTGGTAAAAACACAACCCCCCCATTTTTGACTTGTTCACTTCAAATAATGGGGACCTTTTCTATAAAAATTTTGGCTAAACACCTTTTTGGATTTTTATTTAGTTGATTGCCCTACGCTTTTGTTAATTTTTCGTTTTCCTTGGATTCTTGTTTTGATTGCTTTGTTAGAATTGATTTTTTATAAGCTTCCCTTTGACGCTTGTTTCGCCTCATTTGGTCAACTGGTTTGAAAATGGCATTCCTTTGAAAATTTGATTATTTATGTAGCCTGGGTGTAAATTGCATAAAATGTACAATATTACATTTTGTAAATAAATTAGTTCAATAATGCATTCATTTTAAATATTAACCCATAGTGAGTTTTTACTAACCTTTTTCCATTTTTAGTTATGCAGCCAAACCATTAATTATCAGGATTTTAAGAAATTCACTCCAATTTCCAAATCAAATCCTAATCCCAAAAATCCAAACATTCAAGTGGTTGTAGTTAGTTAATTTCATAACTAAATTTCATTAAAATAAAATAAAAACAAAACATTAATTTTATATATTAAATTTCAAAATAATTAAATTAATTATTATATAAAATATAATTAATTTAATTAAATTAAAATTTAATATATAAAATTAATATATATAAAATAAAATTAATCGCATCGGGAGTTTGTATCGCATCGGAAGTCTTGTTCGGAACACATTTTAAAAAGCTCCGATACATATCATACCCCGATGCCGATATCGCATCGGGACTTTTAAATGAGCACATTTCTTAAGACCCCCGATACCTCCCCGATTGCGATTGCCGATACCCTCCATGCTCTGACCTCTGATTAACTAAAGGACAATAAGGCATTAACCAAACTTTAAAACCCATTGGTTTGAACAAATCGCATCGGGGGTCTTCACTAAATACAAATCTTATGCCCCGACACCACTTCCTCCGATGCGATAAGTCAATCTTTGACTTCAATATTAATAACTCCATTCATGGTTTTAAAATGGTTCATATATTAACGTATGGTGAGATAGGTTTAATTTAGTATGTTTAAATATATTAACTTATGGTGAGATAGGTTTAGTTTAGGATGTTTAAATATTAAATATATTAAATTTTAAATTAGATAAACTTTTTTTTTCTAAGCAACATTAACTACTATGTATTAATATTTACAGCTGAAAATTACATGCGATATGTCTTGCTGCTCATGTGGCTCCATGGCAGCTGTAGCATAGCCCCCCAACCCATTACATTTCTGAGAAGCACACCTGAAGGTACCTAGATTGCGCCTTACAACCGCCAGTAAAAAGACAAAAGGCAACTCTGTGAAGCCCATGCAGGGGCAGAGATTGTCACATAGAACCAGGGCTTGTGGAGATAGCCCAAACCAAACAAAACTCCATTCCATAACGGAAGAGTGACCCAGAAACAGCAGAAGATACATATGACCGAGACCCAACATATAACAGAAAAAAGCAAACTAGAACGACTAAAGACAGCAGGAGAGAGAACCGACCACGATTCCACAGGAGAGAGAACCGACCACGATCCCACAGGAGAGAGAACTGACCACGATCCCACACGCGTCCAGACTGCATGCATGAGAGCCACCTGGGCTTAGCCCTCTTGCTCATCATCCTCTGGCTCGTCCTCCCCTGGTTTGGCTTCCCGAATCCACGCCCAGCCATGTCCTTCTGGTAGGCCGTCCATGAAGGCCGGCAGATCAGGTTCTTTCTCCCGCAATTCCGCCTCCCGTGAGCTTGAGGCCTCCCCCAAAGGCCTTTTACCTTTATCCACGAGCCGACATTCTTCCTCCATAACCAGAGGCAGTTTTCCTTCTCGCGCCGGGTGAAGTCTCTCTTCAATGTCCGAGGGATTCTCCATTGCAGGTGGCCGAGGTAGGCCGGCTTCATTTTCGTCCGTGATTCTGGTAAACAATACTGAAATATGAGCATTGATGCCCAAATCTTCTCTGGGATTGCGCAGTGAGAAGATGACAGAGCCGAATGCAGGTAGAGATTGCTCTCCATTGCTGGACCCTCCCGCTTCCACATATTGACTCGGCTGCACCTGAGGTGCTCCTCCTCGTCGGTGACAATAAACACAGCAGCAATGGTGGTGTAGGTCGGCTGCAGGCCCTCGAGCGGATCTGGCTCTCCCTGAGCCTCTACCCCGGCGACATGGCATTCGTTCACGGACCATTCTTCCAAATTCCGCTTCCTCAGATGAAGCTTCCACCCAATTCGGGTCACTGTGACAAACAAATGACTGTAGGCATGAACCAGGGAGGACCAGCAGTCGGCCAGCCTCCCCCAATTCCACAATGACTCCAGAAATCTCAGGTTGCAGAGCAGGAACACCATCGCAGTGGGCTTCATCTGCATCCCAATCGACAAATTTAACAACCTCTTCATTCTTCCGGAATGTCCCCGCATTGAATGCGGCCATCCTCCTCCTCTGTGGTACCTGCACCTTCATTAAGGCTCGAGTGCTGCGTTGCTGGTCGATGGGAGGTGGCGGCGAGGAGCCTTAATGCCCTTCGTCCGTCGCATGTCCTGTCTACCGTGGCAAGTGGCCTTACCAGGTCTTGCATGGTGGCACCCGCATCCGGGGTTAAATTAGATAAATTAATTAATATATAGAATTTAATTAATTTAATTAAATTAAAATTTAATTATTATTTTGATTGAAGATAATTAGTTTATAAAATAATTAATTATATTAGTTAGTTAGATTAATTTTAATTAATAATAGTTTGTTAAATAATTAGTTTAGTTTATAATTAACAATTAATTTAGAATTAATTAGAATGCTAATTTAGGATTAAAATTTTAATTGAAATTCTCTTTTTAGCGCAGTGACAGAATTTCTAGATTCATGCCAGATTTGATCCATCAACTTTGGAGGCTTATAGATTGAGTTATACTTGTCCAAATGAGGCCCAGGATGGCTCATTGGAAAGATAAAATCAAGGAGAATATTTCTCAGGAGGTTTCACTAATAGATTTGGTCACTTATTGGGTCAAAAATCAGGCAGAAAATCAAGCTCCGAATTTTGAAAACAAAATCAATTTTCTGAGTTATTTTCTTCATTTTCATTTGTCCAAAACCTCTTCTCATTGCAGATCCATTGGTTAATCATATCTCTCGCCAATTAAAACATCCCAGCATCAAGAGAAAGTTTATATTTTATTTTCAAGTATTTATTTAAATAGAATTTGATTGGATTTGATTTAAATGCCATTAATGACATGTTGATTTTATTGTTGCATTTTAATTTATTTTGATTTCTTTTCGCAGGAAAACAGTGGAAGAAATATGGAGAAAAAGATCTCAATCAATGAAAATGCTCCAGCAATTGAAGATCAAAATTTTGAGCAAGTAAAATTGAATTTAGCAGATTTCTCTTCAACAAACTCTTTTCTCAAGAATTCATTCACAAATAGTATAAGTAATAGATTGCAAAATGGAATAAAGGCTGCTCTCCGCTGCAATGCTAGACTTCTAAAAGCACTACTGTAATAGGAATTTAGAGTTGTAGGAGAGAGGAGAGAAAATCTCAGATCTGGGGATTATTGAGGATTTTTCCTTTGTATCTTGAATTATGTATGAGGGGCAAAGTTTTCACTATTGTGGCTTTAGCTTTGAAGGCAGAAGTTCAAGAAATGTAAAGGACTGTTGGAGACCAAGATCAGAGAAATGGATGCAATAAATTGGTATTTTTAATACTATTGTTTCAAATATCAGTTTCATTTTTATGGTAACAAGAATCTCTCATTTTATTCATGTTTGTGCACTATTGTCAATATGGGTAATTTGTCTCAATCTTGTTATTAGGTATCTCTGTTCTTATGAATTAAAATCTGATTTCTTAGTAACTATTTACTCAGAAATCTGTCTTATAAAACTGATTTATTGAATGGTAATGTGTTGTGAACTATTTCCACATATCATTATTCAATTATTGGATTTACTGATTTGATAATTAATATCATTTTTATGAACTACTTCTTGAATGTTGTTGGTTTATTATTTCAGTTAAGAGGTCTCAATGGGATGTGTTTTGGTAACTATAATATCAGTTAATTGAACTACTTCATTAACTTGATATTCATTATAAACAAGACATATTTAAATCTCAATACTTTAATTATCTTGCTCTTAGTTGGGTTAGATCTATATCTGCCTAATTAAGATAGGGTTTAGATTAGTTTCTTTTGCTTGCATCATAGAATAAGCTTGCATTTAGAGTAAATTCTACATTCTTTTAAGTCCTCTCCTCAAAGAGGAAAAACTTTAGTTGTGGCTTGGCTGAACCCAAATCAGCTTAAGGGTCATTCTCTTGCCTGATCAGCAAGACGAAGTGATCTAATATCCCTAGCTATTGGTAGTGAAAGACATATCATAAACCAATAGCTATAGAGAGAAGGTAACTGGACCTAGTTAAACCAGTCGGAGCCACCACACCAAACGGAAAAGGAGCTGCTTTAAGGTCCGGACCAGGTGGTTATCCCCCAATGTTGTTGCAGTGATTTTTGAGGCATCAACATTTTTGGCGCTAGAAGGAGGGCATGAGACTTTTTGTCTGTTGGAGTCTTTTCAATTTTAATATTTTATTTATTGTGATGGCTCCTCTTAAACTTCCAATTTGGAGTTGTATCCATGGACGTGCATCTTTCAATACTCTACACGAAGTGGTAAGACTCTTGTCTCAGGTAAAGTTCAATGGTAAGAGAAATTCTTCTGCTATTAACCATGTCTTTCAATTTATTCAAAACATTTCAAATTATGATTTTCAAGGAATTGATGAAGACATTTTATGCAGAATTTTTACTCTCACATTTGCGGCAAAAGCCAGAAGCTCGTGTAGAACTCTTCCAGTTGCTTCAATCCACATCTAGGATCAATTTGTTACAATTTTCATTTGTAAATTTGACTGCTATGATTATGAACATGTATGTTAAGAAATTGAATATCTACGAAGGTTTAAAAATGAGTCTGTTAATGATTTTAATATGCGATTTCATTTGAATTGCTTAAGATTTAAAGACGAAGATAAACCTACGGAAGAAGAATCATTAGATTGGTTTGAATATATTTGTTCTCTTCCAACCATTCCCAATCCATATGAAATTAATTCGAGCTTTGTTCCATTCCCTTATAATATAAATGAGAATTCCAATATGGATGTGCAAATAAATGGTGATGAAGTGGTTTCACAAAGCTTGGAAAATATTTCCATTCAAATGCAAGAAGACAACAATAGCAATTTTGGGGAAAAAGCCACCTTGAAATCTGAAAGCTACTTTGAAGTAAATTCGGAAAATCAAATCGCAAATCAGCAAGTACAAGCAGCAATCAAAGTAAATAAAATGCAAACTGCTGTACAAATTTCTGAATTTCTCCATGATGAGCAAATGCCGAAATCACAGCAGCAAAGCAGCCTTCTTCAAGAAAGCATGAGTATGCAAAGGAATGATCTGCAATCTGAAATTTACAATGAGCATAATGCACAAGAGCTCTCAAACAGAGACAGTTTTAAATGCATTGTTTCAGGTTCACTTTTTTCTCTTTATCCTAATATTTTTAATGATAGTAATTTTTCTCCTCTTGGTATCAATGATATTTCAGAAATTAAAGAGGATGATTTAAATGAATTACCATTAAATTTTTATCAAGATAAAGAAACAATAATTGATCATTCTTTTGCCACTAATGAACATGAGATTTTTGTTCCTCCTTGTTTTGGTATATTGGATGAAATCGAAGGGAATTCCAGACAATCTTGTGAGGTCATTTATGATGATTACTCTGACATTGAGGATGGTGATTTCTATTATTCTCAAGAGAATCCTCATGATAAAATTCAAATAATATCTGAGGATGAAGAACGGTTCAATTTAGGAATTATCCCAACTAATCCTCATTTTAGAGCAGCAAATTATCTTCATGACTTCACTATTCAAGAAAAAATTCCAATCTATGATTCATATCATAATCAAGCTCTCATTCCTACTCATAATCATAATTCGTCTTCTAGTTCACAAGTTGGAATTCAAAATTACTCAAATTCCATAATTTTGGCCAATCCTTGTGAAAAAGAAATCATTTCAAAACAATCCCAATTGTGCTGTAACATTAGTCGTACAAATAGTGATTTCATTTTAGCTTTTCTTTCACAGTTATTTTGTTTAAACTTATATTTATTTTCTGATTTTATTTTGCAAAATTTTCACACTTTTCGCTGGCATATTGAACACCTTACTATCAAACACTCAATTGATGCATTGCCCGATTGGGAAATTGAAGTTTCATATTATAATCATGAGCATCAAAAGATATCAATATTTCAATCAATGCTAATGTTTCATCAAAAGCTTCTATTTTTTCAAAGGCAATGTCAACAAGAGAATGTATTTTTGCAATCTGGCCAGCAATTCAATTCAATGAATAATTTTCCATTTCATTTGAAAGATTTCCATCCATTTTTCATTAATTCATTTGAAAAATATTTGGAAATTTTTCTCTCAAAGGAAATTGTTAATAGCTTAATATTTGTACATAACACTAACAATTTTTTCCAGGCCCTTGAATTTGAAACCTAATATCCAAAATTCCGCCTATTATCTCCTCTTTTGAACGTTTTCCAATCATTAATCGAAATCCATCCAGATTTTTGTGATCCAATTGGTGAAGAATTGGAAAACAAATTTCAAGAGAAGGAGATTTTAATCAATTTGCTAACAATAACTGTACATTCTGATTTCATATTTAATTTTCTTAGTTTAATTAGATTTGTATTTTTATTACTAACATTTGAACTGTACATAGATGCAGCAATTAAAATGAGAAAATGGCTACACTGGAAATATGACTATACCTAGTCATTTTCATGTATATGGTTAGAATAGGAGTAGAATTAATTTAGTTTGTTTGTTTTATGTAGTTAATTTATTTTCAATAGTTCTGTAGATTAAAAATAAAACAAAGCAATCAGCCATTCTCATATGAAAACATTTTCTCCTTATCAGAAAGTTTTAATTGTTGTTTTCATTTTTTTTTAATTTCTTACAGCAATACCTCTACTCTGCCTATTCTGAATAATCTCTTGATTAAATTCAATTAAGGTTGCACATGGCATCGATTGCTTCAAAGCCACTTTTCTTTATTTTGAGATTTCCTTCTAAGATTTTCTTTTGAAATTTATATGATAAAGGTTGAGGATATAAAAGCTTCATGATCTCATTATCCCATGAAATGTATGACTGTCTATAATAAGATTAATTCTAATTCAATCATTATTAGTCAGTCAAACCTTTCACGGTAATCATATGAAGTTCATATTATCTTCCTCGGAATTTGTTAAGGATGTCCGTTTCGCTAAGTGCACACATTCAAATCTGTTCTGATACTTTTCCACAATTAGTGGCTTTATCCCATTCTGAACTTTAGTTTATTATCTGATGCTACAAAACCATCATATTCATCACTAAAGACATTATTGAACAGTCGCTATAACAATACGCATTCTTCTCAAGTTATTCAGAATAAGCAGAGATAATAAATTGTTGTTTCAATTCAAAAGGGGAGCCTATTTTCATATTTATTTCCGGTAAATTTTATATTTCCTGAACATGAATAAACAGATCTTATTTAGGCTGATTGCACACTTAGATTTAGAATAAATGATGAGCTGATCTTGAACAAAGTCGAAATTTTGATAAATCAAAGGAAGGATTTGAAGATTCATAAGGTAAAATTTGTAGACAATTTTCTTCCAGGTACGCATTTACAAGCTCGTTCTCATCCCTTATTAGTTTCTCTTTTCTTTAGTTTATTTTTTATTTGTGTTCTGTTTTATTTACAGGTTTTCATTTGTTTTCGAAACTTGAAGTAAGCAGCAAACCCATTTCAAATTTGCAATAGGCTCAGGGAAATTTTATTTGTGATGCATTAGAATTTAAGCATTTTTAACTTTGCTTTTATTCACTTAGAAAACCCAATTGAAATTTCAAGGAATATCATAAGATCATTTGCATCATAAAATTTCATCGGAAGTAGTCCTTAGCATTTCTTTTCATAAAAAATTGTTCATAAAAAGCCTCCGATGTATTATCTTACTCATATGCCATATCGCATTTCGCATATCAGAGCTTTGCAGTTGAAGTATACTTCCATTATTGTAAATCGCCAATAATCGACTTTACCAATGTTGCGATAAACACATAATCCCGGACCCGATATGAAATTCAAATCAAATTCATAAAAAATATCGCGCCCGTTCAATCGCAATAATGGTAGGAGCATAACTTTAAAGCGGTCGATGTTTTGAATCTGATACATTATTAAATTTTTATCATAAAGTTATCGGGTCCACTCTTCATCGCATATCAGCGTATCGAGAATTGTTACATCATCTGCTTAAGATTTCTGATTGCGCCGATTGCCGATCGCCGATTAGCCACGTCATTCATCGCATATCGGCATCGCAAGAATCATATTGTGTTACATCGGGTACCAAAAGTTTGCCAATCGCCGATATCGCAATCGCTTCGTCGCATTGCTATTTATGCTTACATCAAATCTTTGATTCTGCGATGTGCGATGCGCGATGTGGGAAGCACAATGTCAATATTCTCTAATCCCCGATATAATATTTCTTTAATGATGCGATCGCTCCATCTCATAGCACAGCTTCTCATCACATATTTTCATATTGGAAATTCGCCATTGCAACCTTTGATGCGAGAACTTCCAATGCATGCCTCTAAGTTGTTAACATTTAATCGATATATGGCATAGCAACAAAAGTAAAGTCTTGCAAATTAAAATTCAAGCACGGTGAAGAGACATGTGATGCTAATCATCCAATACAACGATGTGTTATTGTAAAAGCGAGCTTGGGCAACCACTATGGGAAGTAATCAATTGATGAAAAATTTGCAACATAATAAAATCATTTTGATTTCTCATATATTTTAGTTTCAATTATATAATTCCATAATTAGAAATGGAATTCAAGACCTCTCTATCTTCATATTTAAATTTCATCATCTTGGATTTGGTCTTGATTCTGGACAATTTATAAAATCATGGAGTTTATATGAAACTTATAATATTTTGAGAAACATTCGTTACTGCAAATTCTCATTCTCATTTCTGATGCATTTCTTTTAATTTTAATTTCCTTGAACACTAAGCATTCCTTTTTTACATTTTACTGCTTGCTTTAGTTTAAATGAAATAAATAATGATTTTGGGTTATAGGATTTTGGTTAGTTTGACTTCTTTATGTTTTTAATGATAATTAAAATAAGAAGTCAGCTAGTTTGGAGAAACTGATACCTTTCAGGTAAGATCAAAATAAATTATCCAATGGTAAGATTCATGTACCCACTTTCATTAATTTCCATTTCGTTACTTTAGTTTTAGTTTTGTTTTTGCTGATATAAAAAATCTCTTTTTGCAGTTTTTCATTTAAAGCTTTCAATCCTCTGCCAGATCATATTTTCGAAGTCCATACTCTTCTCCTGGCTTAATTTCATGAAGCAGCGATGATCTTCGATGAAACAGCTACACCAGGAAGTTTCTGAACCTTTAGTTTGTTTCTTTAAGCATTCCTTTCATTGGAAAACAATTAAGATGATGCTTTGAAACAAGAAAATTAATATTAGACAAAAAGTTTTCATGGTGGCTGAATTTTATCGTCACTGCCATCCAAAAAGCCAAAAACACTTACAACCCTGCAAGGTATGATTTTTCTAAAATCTCGACATCAGAAGGAATGATTACACGGTTATTTTCTTTTTCTTCATATTGTTGAGACATTGGTATAAACATTCTTGTTTGAGTTTATCTTTCGAAACTTGGATTTTCTTTTCCACTTTAAAATTTCATCATTTTTAGTTTTGTTTGTTGATTCCTTTCTCATTTTAGCATAAGAATTCTCTTCCTTTGGTTTTCAGTTTTGATTTTGGTGACTTTACCATGATTTATATGGAAGTTCTTTTTGTTACCTAACAATGGTCAGGATACGCAGATAAAAATTGTTAATAGTCACCTATTAGATTTTTCTTAAATCTCTTAGTGAAGTTTGATTTTGTTATTATAAAGGTAGACATACTTAAGGAAGAGATTACTAATCAAGAGAAGTTGGCAAAGTATCATAAAATCTGAAAAATTTCTTTTTCATCAAATTGTAATCATTTTGAGATTTCAAAATTTCATTAGGATCTTTCAGAGTTCTATTATCAATCAAGAAAAGTTATTTTTAACCAAGTAAAGACACTTTACAGCAAAGCACCTTCAACTTTGAAATTCTCATTCTTAACTCTTAAGGAGTCAACGATTCTCCCTGTCCCAAAGAGTTTTATTTTTGTAGAGTGTAATCCAGAAATATATTTAAACTTAAAAGATAAGAGGTCTCATCATGAGCCTGCTTACCATGATCATAGGGGAAAAATAGGCTGACATTACCAACACTGCTAAACAAACCAGGGTAATGGCTTATGATTGCAAACAATTATAAGACAAGGGGTTTCATCATGAGCCAGCTTGTTCAGTCCAATTTTAACCAGTGAATGGCATTGTCAACTATCTGGCCACCAAACCAGTGTTGGAAATAATACTGAGAGGGTGGGTGAATCAGTATTATCTAATTCTTTTAATAAATCTTCCTTATTTGTTCTTTGAATTATTTTTGCATGTCAGTGCCATAAAATAATGAGCATGAACAAAGAAAACAGATAGTCACACCAAAGAACACAAGATGTAAGGTGGAAACCCAATGTGGGTGAAAACCACCTGCTGCAATATGTCTCTATCTTCTTTCAAATTAGAAATTTCTTTTACAATGGTTTTGTACTGGTGCAGTCCTTTACCAGTACGCAGGCTGCAACCTGCAGAGAGCTACAACTCTCTCTCTCTCGTTTTCCAGTCTTTCCTGGAAGGGAGCTACAACCCCCTACTTCTTTTCTTACAAGGACCACTTTTCATAAATTTTCAAACTGGATCCATAAGCATCAAATGATCATCAAGTATAAGAAAATCACCCAGCCGACTGTAGTAACCAGATCAACAATAATAGAACCAAACCCAGAACACAGCAATGATAAACAGAGATTTCAAGAGAAGTAAGCAGCTTCACCCATGTACTGCCTGCTTACAGTACGCACCCTGCTCAACTGCTTGCCTGCTTATGTACGCACTGTAGTCAACTGCTCACCTGCTTATGTACGCACTGTACTCAACTACTCACCTTCTTACCTACGCTCTGTGTCCATTGAACTTCCTGCGGACCTCCGCACTTGCAACCCTTCTGTGCCTGCGTACCGGCGCACCTGAAATGCTTCGTTCCAGCGTATATACACACTTTTCTTTTACTGTACCTGCGTACCTTCGGGCATAGATGATTTCAAGACTTCAAGAATCACCCAGACAGTCAGATCTACAGATCTGATCATGCGTCGAAGAGATCTCAATCCATCAGTAGATTCGCCTTATTTAGATCTAGACATTACTCCCAAGAGATCATAATATTTCAGATCTAGCTCTCATAAGATGTTCAACCCAAGCACATGCTCCAGCCAAATGATCTCCTTTGCTTTATATAGGCAAGCTCTTCCTTAAATCATGGATCAATACCACGGGCCGACACCATAATAACACAAATACCGTCGGCTAAATATCAAAGGTTAAACATAAGAAACCCCACGTGTGCTTTTCTTTGCCTTGAAATGTGTGCACTGGGGTATGCACCTCCTGGACGGCTTATCTGCGTATCAGGCCGCGGTCCCTTCACTGTGTACCTGCGGGTACGCACTTTCTGAACTGATCTCCTGCGTATTTCTTAATTTTCAATATATTGAGAGCCTTGCCATGGGGGTTGCCATCAAGTACAACATCTGTAACATATATATAGCCATACCAGAAACATAATGCCAACAATCTCCCCCTTTGGACTTGATGGCAACCTCACAAGCTTCAGCTTCATTCTCCCCCTTTGACATCAAGGGCAAAGGGTTATGCTCCCCCTAAGAACATGCTCCCCCTGAATATGAACCAGATCTGCAGCGAAGAATCATAAACCACCATGAAAGAGATAGAGACATATTGCAGCTACTTCCAAGATCTCCTTCTGCACATCCTCCATAATGCCAACAATGCATTATATGCTCCCCCTGAACCTGTACCATCAATCAGAAGAGGTTCAACAATAAGATGATGCATCAACAACCCCCAACTTTTGCCTGAGGTATTCAAAAGTGTCCCTGGGCAATGGTTTGGTGAGTATATCAGCAACTTGTTCCTTAGAAGGAACATACTCCAACTTGACCTTCTATTCAAGCACTTGTTCCCGGAGAAAATGATACTTGATTGGTATGTGCTTGGTTTTTGAATGCATAACAGGATTCTTTGAGATGCTGATTGCACTTGTGTTATCACATAAGATGGGGATTGGTGGTGTACAAGTGATTTGAAAATCCGGCAATGTCTGCATCATCCAAAGGAGTTGGGTGCAACAAGATGCAGCAGCAACATATTCCGCTTCAGCTGTAGACAAGGCAATCGAACTCTGTTTCTTGCTAAACCAAGATACCAGTCTGGAACCCATAAAGAATGCACCACCACTTGTGCTTTTCCTGTCATCCACGCTTCTGGCCCAATCTGCATCTATATAAGCATGAAGTGTAAGATCTGTATCTCTAGGATACCATAAGCCATAATTTTGAGTCCCTTGAAGATATTTGAAAATTCTCTTCACTGCCTGAAGATGAGTCTCCTTCGGATTTGCCTGAAATCTTCCAACTATTCCAACTGCATGCATGATGTGCGGTCGGGTACCTGTCAAATAAAGTAAACTTCCAATCATAGATCTGTAGGTTGGTTGATGTACTGCTGCAGATTCATCATTTGCACTGAGGCTACATCCTGTGACCATGGGTGTACATACTGGTTTTGCATCTTCCATACCATATTTCTTCAAAATCTGTTTGAGATACTTGGTTTGAGATAAAAAGATTCCTCCTTTTTGTTGGATTTGCAAACCAAGGAAATATGTCAGTTCTCCTAGCAAGGACATTTCAAATTCTTTCTGCATGACCAAGGCAAAGCTTTGACTCATAGCTTCTTCATTGCTACCAAAAATAATGTCATCTACATACACAACAAGTATTAGCAATTTGTCATTTTCAACTTTTATATAAAGATTGCTATCTGTTGATCCTTTTGAAAAGCCTTGTTGATGAAGATATTTGTCCAAATGGTAGTACCAAGCCCTTGGAGCTTGTTTGAGACCATAGAGAGCCTTTTTCAATCTGCATACAAGATTTGGATCATTTCCAAGAATGAACCCATCTGGTTGTTCAATGTATACTTCTTCTTCCAAGTCTCCATTCAGAAAGGCTGATTTCACGTCCATTTGAAATACTTTGAAGTTTTGAAAACTTGAGAGAGCAAGGAACATTCGGATGGCCTCAAGTCTTGCAACAGGAGCAAAGGTTTCTTCAAAGTCTATTCCTTCTTGCTGCGCATACCCTTTACAAACAAGTCTGGATTTGTTTCTAATTACTTCCCCATTTTCATTCAATTTATTTTTGAAGACCCATTTTGTTCCGATAACATTCTTATCCTTTGGTCTAGGAACCAGCTCCCAAGTGTTGTTCTTTTCGATCTGCTCAAGTTCTTCATCCATTGCCTTCACCCAGCATTCATCTTTGCATGCCTCTTTCACATTTTGTGGTTCAGTAGAGGAGAGTAATGCCAAGTAGCTTGAAGCTTCTGCAACTGTTCTTCTTGTTTGTACACCTGCTTCTTTCTGCCCCATAATCTGAGATTCTGGATGATTCTTCTGGACATATCTGGATGGAGTCTTTTCTTCTATTCTTGTTTGCTCCTCTGGTTCTTCTTGAGGTTATTCTTCTTCATCATTCTGTCGTTGGGGGTAGCCTTCATCTTCTTCGATGTCTTCATGATGTACTTGCCTAGGAATGTATCCCTTCTCATCAACCACTACATCAATGCTGTCAACAATTCTGCCAAGTCTTTTATTGTAGCATTTGTATGCTTTGCTATGTGGAGAGTAACCAAGAAGAATGCCTTCATCTGCTCTAGGTTCAAGTTTTCCAAGCTGCTCATCATTATTCTTGATATAGCATTTGCTCCCAAAGATTTTGAAGTGCTTTACCGAAGGAGTCCTACCACTCCAAAGCTCATGAGGAGTTTGAGTGCTTTTCACCCGGACATTTGTTTTGTTGAGAATAACAACCGCAGCATGTGCAGCTTCACCCCAGAAAGTTGCGGGAGTTCCTGACTCATCAAGCATAACACGAGCCATTTGTTGGACTGTTCTGTTCATTCTTTCCACAACTCCATTTTGCTGAGGAGTTCTTGCTGTAGAGAATTCTCTTCTTATCCCATGTTCTTCGCAGAAATCGAAAAATTCATTTGAAGTAAATTCCCCACCTCTGTCGGATCTGAGGCACTTAATTTTGTGACCTGATTCATTTTCAACCAAGGCTTTGAAGGATTTGAATTTTTCGAATGCTTCATCTTTGTGCTTCATAAGTCCTAACCAGACAAACCTGGAGAAATCGTCAATGAACAATATCAAGTATTCTTCTCCTCGAGGTGTTCTTTTCCTGAAAGGACCGCATGTATCTGTATGTACTAGCTCAAGAGGCACGCTAGCTGATCCTTCTTTCTCTGGAAAGTTAGTTCTGGTTTGTTTTCCAAACTGACATGATTTGCATATGGTGTTGTCAGGAATTTTGATATCTGGAAGATCGCGAACTGCCTGATATTTGCATGCTTTCCTTATTTGTGAAAAGCTTAGATGTCCCAACCTCCGATGCCATAACCAGTGCTCATCATCCTTGCTCAGATAACATTGTTGTTGTCCTTCTTCAAATATGTAAAGATTATTTGGAGTTCTTTTGCCTTTGATCACTGTTTTACCTGTATCAAGATCACGAACAAGACATCCATTTGATCTGAATATAACCTCGGTTCTTTGATCACATATCTGGCTGACACTTAGAAGATTATGCTTCAATCCATCAACATACAAAACATTTCCAGCCTTGACCTTTTCTTTTAACTGAGCAATGCCTTTTCCTTTTATAGTTGCAGGAGTATCATTTCCAAAAGAGACTTTCTTTCCTTTTTCTAGAGCAGAATATGACTCAAGTTTTTCTTTATCACCTGTCATATGCTTCGAACATCCACTGTCAATGTACCATAGATTTTCCTGTCCCTCTGCATAAAATTCTATTCCACATCTTTCTGTTTATGGTTCCTTTATTCTCCATGTTTTGGTGCTTGAGGCTTGTTCCTTTTTCTGCTGAAACCTGCTCCTACATTCAGAGTCTTCATGACCAAAGTTATTGCAAATACAACATTCAACTTCATTTTCAAGAACCGAAAAGTTGTTATAGGTCCTTTTTGTAATCCCGGTCATACTTCTTTGTTTTTGAGCTTCCCTAGTCATGATTGTTTTATATGCAACACATTGAGCTGATTTGTGACCAAAGTTATGGCAAGAAAAGCATTGTCCATTGAAGAAACTTCTGTGGTTATCGAATCTACCAGCCAATTGATTGTAATTTCTATTGTCATCTATTCTTGAACCAAATTGAGAAGATTTTACCTATGGCTGGTTGTAGCTTTTGTTCACCCTTAAGATGGATTGCCCCTGATAGTTTCTGTTTGTAATTCGTCCCTGCTTTACCTGATGATCTTCATTGTGCTTTTGCTCATTTCTTCTTGCTGCATCAAGATAACTTTTTGAGGTAGATGCTTGAGAAGTTTCTCCATTATAGCCCAGACCTGTCTTGTTTAGTGGAGACCGCTACACATTGATAATCTCATCCAAAGTTTCAGATCCTTTGACAAACTTGAGATTAATATCTTTTGTTTTCTCAATCTCTTTTCTAAGACCAACAATTTCACCTTCTAATTTTTCAAGATGTTTTTCCTTTTCATCAATTTGAAATTGTAGAGTATCAATGATCATGTTCTTTTCTTCTATACATCTCTTGAGTCTAGTAATTTCATCATAAAGGTTATCCACATCTATAGCATCCATATAATCATCATCTTCAAATGCCATTAACAACTTATATTCATTACCTTGTTCATCTTCATCATTGTTTGATAGACCATCACTATCTTCATGAGTGTAGTAGCTTTTCTTATTTGCGTTCTGTTTCTTGTTCCATTTGGCAGGTTCCTTTCCTTTATCCTTATAAGGACATTTTGCAGCATAATGACCTACTCTTCCACAAGCAAAGCATTTAAAAGGTAACTTACCTCTGAACCTTCCAGAACCCCTTTGACGATTTCTGACAAAATTTGATTCTTCTTCCTCTTCTTCTGGGACGTGGCTTGCTTCATAATAATCTCCTTTGCCTGATGCCTTGAAAGCAGCTTCTCTTCTGTCTGATGGACCTCCCTTTCTCATTTCATAAGCAGTTAGAATTCCATGTAGCTGAGACATAGTAAGAATTCGTAGATTTTCCTTTTCTTCTATTGCAGATACTTTAGATTCAAACTTGGGGGACAATGATCTTAGAACCTTTTCAACCACAATAGCCTCTTTTATTTCTTCACCCAAATTTTTCATACAATTAACAACCTCATCTACCCAAAGAAAATAGTTAGCCACACTTTCATCATTATACATTTTGAGAGTCTCATACTGAATTCTGAGAGTTTGAAGTTTAGCACGCTTTACCTGTTCATCTCCTTCATAGCTCGTGACAATTTTGTCCCATATCTCTTTTGCGGATTTATAGTGCATTACATTCATGAATTCTGATTGAGATATACATCCTAATAGAGTACTGACTTCTTTAGCATTTGTTTCATACTTCTTTTTCTCGGTTGCATCTGTAGGAGTAGCTGAAGGAAAAGCGTAGCCTGTCCCTACGATGTCCCAAACTTCTGTAACAAGAGATTGAAGATAGGCAGTAACTCTTACCTTCCAATAATTGAAGTTTGTCCCATCAAAAACCGGTGGCCTGATTGATGCTTCTCTCTCGTAGTTTCTCATGATGAACGATCTACCTTCAAGCGATCAAGCTTCTCTGAAGGACCTGCTCTGATACCAATTGTTGGAAATAATACTGAGAGGGGGGGTGAATCAGTATTATCTAATTCTTTTAATAAATCTTCCTTATTTGTTCTTTGAATTATTTTTGCATGTCAGTACCATAAAATAATGAGCATGAACAAAGAAAACAGATAGTCACACCAAAGAACGCAAGATGTAAGGTGGAAACCCAATGTGGGTGAAAACCACCTGCTGCAATATGTCTCTATCTTCTTTCAAATTAGAAACTTCTTTTACAATGGTTTTGTACTGGTGCAGTCCTTTACCAGCACGCAGGCTGCAACCTACAAAGAGCTACAACTCTCTCTCTCGTTTTCCAGTCTCTCCTGGAAGGGAGCTACAACCCCCTACTTCTTTTCTTACAAGGACCACTTTTCATAAATTTTCAAACTGGATCCATAAGCATCAAATGATCATTAAGTATAAGAAAATCACCCAGTCGACTGTAGTAACCAGATCAACAATAATAGAACCAAACCCAGAACACAGCAATGATAAACAGAGATTTCAAGAGAAGTAAGCAGCTTCACCCATGTACTGCCTGCTTACAGTACGCACCCTGCTCAACTGCCTGCCTGCTTACATACGCACTATAATCAATTGCTCACCTGCTTACGTACGCACTGTACTCAACTGCTCACCTGCTTACCTACGCTCTGTGTCCATTGAACTTCCTGCGGATCTCCGCACCTGCAACCCTTCTGTGCCTGCGTACCGACGCACTTGAAACGCTTCGTTCCAGCGTATATACGCACTTTTCTTTCACTGTACCTGCGTACCTTCGGCATAGATGATTTCAAGACTTTAAGAATCACCCAGACAGTCAGATCTACAGATCTGATCATGCGCCGAAGAGATCTCAATCCATCAGTAGATTCGCCTTATTTAGATCTAGACATTACTCCCAAGAGATCATAATATTTCAGATCTAGCTCTCATAAGATATTCAACCCAAGCACATGCTCCAGCCAAATGATCTCCTTTGCTTTATATAGGCAAGCTCTTCCTTAAATCATGGATCAATACCACGGGCCGACACCATAATAACACAAATACCGTCGGCTAAATATCAAAGGTTAAACATAAGAAACCCCACGTGTGCTTTTCTTTGCCTTGAAATGTGTGCACTGGGGTACGCACCTCCTGGATGGCTTATCTGCGTATCAGGTCACGGTCCCTTCACGGTGTACCTGCGGGTACGCACTTTCTGAGCTGATCTCCTGCGTACTTCTTAATTTTCAATATATTGAGAGCCTTGCCATGGGGGTTGCCATCAAGTACAACATCTGTAACATATATATAGCCATACCAGAAACATAATGCCAACAACCAGGGCAATGGCTTTTAAGAGAAATAAAAATAAAAATTCAAAGAAAATAAACATATATAAATGGATTTATCTCTAGATCAATAATTCTTAAAAAGATGGGATCTTGAATCATTTATGATTAAAAGGTAACCCAGTCGAAACTATAGATGTTTGCTGGTAGCAGTGGCTCTACCTATGACAAAGGAGTATATTTTAAAAGCTAAGTTGTAAAGTGACCCCTGCTTTATCTCTACAACTAATTAATGACTGATATAGAGTTTTGAAATATTTTAATTTATGAGAAATTTTGAGGAAAATTACAGTTAGATGATTCTTGTTTTTATTAAGATTAATGAACCTAGTCAAGCATTCCAAAAAATAATTCTCTCTTCTTTAATTATTTTTACTTTAATTTTAGGAAAATCTCATTCATATCAAAGAGAGATAACTGGTTCTTCTCCCGTGTGTCGCCATTGTTGTAAAAACACAACCCCCCCATTTTTGACTTGTTCACTTCAAATAATGGGGACCCTTTCTATAAAAATTTTGGCTAAACACCTTTTTGGATTTTCATTTAGTTGATTGCCCTACGCTTTTGTTAATTTTTCGTTTTCCTTGGATTCTTGTTTTGATTGCTTTGTTAGAATCGATTTTTTATAAGCTTCCCATTGACGCTTGTTTCACCTCATTTGGTCAACTGGTTTGAAAATGGCATTCCTTTGAAAATTTGATTATTTATGTAGCCTGGGTCAAAATTGCATAAAATGTACAATATTGCATTTTGTAAATAAATTAGTTCAATAAAGCATTCATTTCAAATATTAATCCATAGTGAGTTTTTACTAACATTTTTCCATTTTTAGTTATGCAGCCAAACCATTAATTATCCGGATTTTAAGAAATTCACTCCAATTTCCAAATCAAATCCTAATCCCAAAAATCCAAACATTCAAGTGGCTGTAGTTTATTTTTCATTTATTTTCCAAGTGGCTGTAGTTTAGTTAATTTCATAACTAAATTTCATTAAAATAAAATCAAAACAAAACATTAATTTTATATATTAAATTTCAAAATAATTAAATTAATTATTATATAAAATATAATTAATTTAATTAAATTAAAATTTAATATATAAAATTAATATATATAAAATAAAATTAATCGAATCGGGAGTTTGTATCGCATCGGAAGTCTTGTTCAGAACACATTTTAAAAAGCTCCGATACATATCATACCTCGATGCCGATATCGCATCGGGACTTTTAAATGAGCACATTTCTTAAGACCCCCGATACCTCCCCGATTGCGATTGCCGATACCCTCCATGCTCCGACCTCTGGTTAATTAAAGGACAATAAGGAATTAACCAAACTTTAAAACCCATTGGTTTGAACAAATTGCATCGGGGGTCTTCACTAAATACAAATCTTATGCCCCGACACCACTTCCTCCGATGCGATAAGTCAATCTTTGACTTCAATATTAATAACTCCATTCATGGTTTTAAAATGGTTCATATATTAACGTATGGTGAGATAGGTTTAATTTAGTATGTTTAAATATATTAACGTATGGTGAGATAAGTTTAGTTTAGGATGTTTAAATATTAAATATATTAAATTTTAAATTAGATAAATTAATTAATATATAGAATTTAATTAATTTAATTAAATTAAAATTTATTTACTATTTTGATTGAAGATAATTAGTTTATAAAATAATTAACTATATTAGTTAGTTAGATTAATTTTAATTAATAATAGTTTGTTAAATAATTAGTTTAGTTTATAATTAACAATTAATTTAGAACTAATTAGAATGCTAATTTAGGATTAAAATTTTAATTGAAATTCTCTTTTTAGCCCAGCAACAGAATTTCCAGATTCATGCCAGATTTGATCCATCAACTTTGGAGGCTTATAGATTGAGTTATACTTGGCCAAATGAGGCCCAGGATGGCTCATTGGAAAGATAAAATCAAGGAAAATATTTCTGAGGAGGTTTCACTAATAGATTTGGTCATTTATTAGGTCAAAAATCAGGAAGAAAATCAAGCTCCGAATTTTGAAAACAAAATCAATTTTCGGAGTTATTTTCTTCATTTTCATTTGTCCAAAACCTCTTCTAATTGCAGATCCAGTGGTTAATCATATCTCTGGCCAATTAAACCATCCCAGGCATCAAGAGAAAGTTTATATTTTATTTTCAAGTATTTATTTAAATAGAATTTGATTGGATTTTATTTAAATGCCATCAATGCCATGTTGATTTTATTGTTGCATTTTAATTTATTTTGATTTATTTTTGCAGGAAAACAGTGGAAGAAATATGGAGAAAAAGATCTCAATCAATGAGAATGCTCCAGCAATTGAAGATCAGAATTTTGAGCAAGTAAAATTGAATTTAGCAGATTTCTCTTCAACAAACTTTTCTCTCAAGAATTCCTTCACAAATAGTATAAGTAATAGATTGCAAAATGGAATAAAGGCTGCTCTCCTCTGCAATGCTAGACTTCTAAAAGCACTACTGTAATAGAAATTTAGAGTTGTAGGAGAGAGGAGAGAAAATCTCAGATCTGGGGATTATTGAGGATTTTTCCTTTGTATCTTGAATTATGTATGAGGGGCAGAGTTTTCACTATTGTGGCTTTAGCTTTGAAGACAGAAGTTCAAGCAATGTAAAGGACTGTTGGAGACCAAGATCAGAGAAATGGATGCAATAAATTAGTGTTTTTAATACTACTGTGTCAAATATCAGTTTCATTTTTATGGTAACAGGAATGTCTCATTTTATTCATGTTTGTGCACTATTGTCAATATGGGTAATTTGTCTCAATCTTGTTATTAGGTATCTCTATTCTTATGAATTAAAATCCGATTTCTGAGTAACTATTTACTCAGAAATTTGTCTTATAAAACTGATTTATTGAATGGTAATGTGTTGTGAACTATTTCCACATATCATTATTCAATTATTGGATTTACTGATTTGATAATTAATATCATTTTTATGAACTACTTCTTGAATGTTGTTGGTTTATTATTTCAGTTAAGAGGTATCAATGGGATGTGTTTTGATAACTATAATATTAGTTAATTGAACTACTTCATTAACTTGATATTCATTATAAACAAGACATATTTAAATCTCAATACTTTAATTATCTTTCTCTTAGTTGGGTTAGATCTATATCTGCCTAATTAAGATAGGATTTAGATTAGTTTCTTTTGCTTGCATCATAGAATAAGCTTGCATTTAGAGTAAATTCTACATTCTTTTAAGTCCTCTCCTCAAAGAGGAAAAACTTTAGTTGTGGCTTGGCTGAACCCAAATCAGCTTAAGGGTCATTCTCTTGCCTGACCACCAAGACGAAGTGATCTGATATCCCTAACTATTGGTAGTGAAAGACATATCATAAACCAATAGCTATAGGGAGAAGGTAACTGGACCTAGTTAAACCAGTCGGAGCCACCACACCAAACGGAAAAGGAGCTGCTTTAAGGTCTGGACCGGGTGGTTATCCCCCAATGTTGTTGCAGCAATTTTCGAGGCATCAACAGAACCCTACCTCTTTAGACTGAATTTTGTGCCAAAAACTGTGTTTTCTCCCTTCAAAATGGCTCACTGCCCCTCCTGTAGAAGCCCATTGTCCCTCCTGTAGATTTCCTATAGGTGCTCCTATAGATTTCCTGTAGGTGCTCCTATAGAAAATTTTGAGAGAAAAGATAGGGAGGAAATTGATGGAGGATGGTGGTTACGAGGCTGTGGGGGCACAAGAAGGCTATTGTAGCTGAGTTACGAGGAGAAAATGAAGAAAAGGTGGTGAGAATACGCGGGGAGGAGTGCTCATTACCCTTTATGGATATTTTCGGTTATGAGTGCTAAGCTAGCGAGGTGTATGTCGGAAATATTCGGCCTGTTGTTCCCCACCTGCTTGGTCATCATGGCCCCTCCTAATAATCATCCCTCATTATTGCATCGGAGTTCCCTCTTCCTCCACTACCAGTCCTTGGCATCGTTTTCTTGAGTTGACTGTGCGCACGTGTGGTGACATCTCAGATGAGTGGAGTCAACTAGATGAAGGTGGCCAAGTTAACTGGCCACCTTTTCCTTGTTCAATCTCAACCATCTTATTTCCCTCGTATGACTCCTAATTACACAAATGTAAATAGAGGAGTGATTTAGTTACTTACCTGTGATCCGAGTGTATTTGCTATGAGGTGTTGTGGCTCTCTCTCTACTGCATACCTTCATTCTTCTTCATACATGCTGTCTCTGCTAGCTAATGTGCAATTGTGGACTTTTACAGGTTCTTCTTTTGCTAGAGATGAGCTGCATGTGCCTTTCCAACCTTTAGATGTGCACTCTTTTGCTGTTGGTGCTGGACTTCTATGGGATCAGCTGCTACAGGAATTCCTACAAGAGCTCCTGTAGTTGCTTCTCCCCTTGAAACTTCAACATCTCCTTGTTCTTAGAGCTCGAGAATAATTTCAGAGGTGTCATGCATGATGGAGGGAAAATAGGTAAGGTTCAGGTAAGGTTATTGGTGCCTTTTTCCTTTTTTTAATTTTGTTTTTTTTTTCATATTGGAAAACTGTTTTTCTGTGTTTTTCTTGGACAGGAAAAGAAATGATGCTTGGGGGTGTGATGCAGGCTTGGAAATGATAGCAAGGAGGCTTGAAGGTGGTAAGAGGGATGATAAGTTCCTCATGAAGCTCTCCTGGTCCCTCAAATTGCCTTTTGTAGACATTTTTGGCTCTCTATAATTCGTACAGGAGCCTCCTGTAGAAAACACAAAGCCTCTTGTAGAAAACACAGTTTTGAAAAAAGGTACAGTGGGGTGAAATAGATGCCAAATATGATGGAGGAAGGTGTGGTTGAGGTGAGATGGATGCTGGTGTGAACTTCGGGGTTCCCTTGGTACCTTCTTCTACTTCTTGTAGTCCTCTTGCAACCCTGCAATGCAACAAAAATACATTTTTCTTTTCACTTTTTTTTTTGTTTTTTGTTTCGAAAACAACTAGGGTGCCTCAAAGAGGTTTTCAACTTAATTTCCTGCCCTGGGCACCTCCAAGGGAGGTTTTCACCCAGGGATATTATTATGTTTTTCCTCTTTTTTTTTCATCACTGGGCCGCCTCAGAAGAGGTTTTCAACCCAATGATGGGACTCAAGCGCCTCAAGGAGGTTTTCACTTGAGTCCTTATTTTTTACTTTTTCTTTTCTTCAGTGAGTGGGTGAAGTGGAAGCTAAGACATGCTCCACTACCATCACTGTTTTATTCAAATATTCAATAAACTCTCGCTTGGAGAGGTGTTTCTTCTAGACTTTCAACCGATATCCATTGACAACCATGGGGATGGCTTCCTCATCAATGGTTCTGATTAGAATTGAACCATTGTCATTGCATTTCTCCAAAGTGTAGGGTCCTAGCCATCTTGTCCTCATCTTGCCTTTGAAATATTTGTATCTTGAATCATACAGTAGTAACTATCTCCCTCTCGGAATTGATTCTCCTTGATATTTTTGTCATGCCATATATCTTTCTGAAGCTAAACTACCTTTGTATGGAGAAGGGCTTACAATCTGTATTCATCCAATCCATTGAGCTGAAGTAATCTCTCATTCTGTGCATGGCTGAGGTCTAGGTCCAACTGAGCTGCCATCCTTAGGGAATTGAATTCAAACTCTATTGACAACAAAGCCTTCTTCCCATAGACCAGTTCGTAGGGTGTGAACTTGGTGGTGGTCTTCCATGTTGTGTTGTAGGCCCAAGTGGCCTCAACTAATCTTTCTGCCCAGTATTTTATGCTGCTGCTCACTACCTTTGTTAGGATTCCTTCCAAAGCTCTATTAGTGACCTCCACTTGCCCATTGGCTTGTGGATGGTAAGGGGTGGAAGTCCTGTCCTTGATCGTATGATGTGTGAGAAGGTCTTCTATCAGGCTGGAAGTGAATTGACTGCCTTGCTCTGTGGCCAACTCTCTTGGGTACCCAAATTTGTAGAATATGTTTTCTCTCAAAAACTCAACTACTTTTTCTTCTATCGCTGCTTTATTTGCTTTTGTCTCTGCTCACTTTGTTAGGTAGTCGGTGCACACAATAATGTAATGCTTTTGCTTTTAAGGAGGGTTGATAGGCCCCACAAAGTCCATGTCCCACTTCTTAAATGGCTCAAAGGTCACTTGAGGTTGCATGGGCATTTCATCCTTTGGAGTGGGTTTCCCCATCCTCTCACACCGATCACACTGGCTCGTGTATCTCCTCACATCTTGATGAAGAGTGGATCAATAGTAGCTTGCTTGCAATATCTTGAAGGCAGTTCTTTTTGTTTCAAAATGACCTCCACAAGGCCTATCATGACAGGTCAGGAGGATTTCAAAGACTTCCTCCTCCCTGACACATCTTCTCAAGATCTGATCTGGGCCAAGTTTGAAGAGATTGCCTCCAATCCAGGTGAAAGGGGCGCTTTTCCTTACTATTCCGCTCTTCTCTTTTGAGGACAAGTGTGGTGGGAACTGTGCCGAAACCAAGTAGTTTGCTATATCAGAAAACCATGGAGAGAGTACTGATATAGCAAATAGATGTTCATATGGCATTTGGTCATCCACCATTCCTTCTTCACCTGCAGGAAAATTCACTCTAGACAAAAAGTTAGCAAAAACATTCTCTTTACCAGGCTTATCAATAATTGTCAAATCAAACTGCTCCAGTAAAAGAAACCATCTAATAATGTGAGCATTTACATCTGGTTTGTTCATTAAATATCTAATTGCAGCATGATCAGTGTGCACAAAGGTTTGATAGCTTGTGATATAATGTCTGAATTTGCTTAAGGAATGCACGACAGCTAGGAGTTCCTTCTCGGTCACTATATAGTTTAACTCTGCCTTTGACTAGTTTTTGCTTATAAAGTATATGGGATAAGGTAACTTTTCATCAAATTTTCCTAAGGCTGCTCCTATCGCCTTGTTCAAAGCATCCATGTGAATGTGAAATCGTAGGGCCTAGTTTGGGCCTCTGAGAATTAGGGCAGTCACGAGATTTCTCTTCAAGGTATCTAGGGCTTCTTGAGAGTTTTCCAACCATATGAACTCAACATTTTTGCCTAGGAGGCTAAAAAAAGGAGAGGCTATGTTTCTAAAGTCTTTAATGAATCTTCTATAATATCCAGCTAAGCCTAGGAAACTTCTGACATCTCTCACCTTTTGAGGAGGCGAGACCCTTTGGATGATGGCAATTTTGTTGGGGTCCACCTGCAGTCCTTGTTAAGATATTGCATGACCTAGCACAGTCCCTTCAGCCATAAAAAATTCACTTTTTTCCAGACTGAGGGACAGGTTCATCTCAATACACTTATCTAGAACTTTTCCTAGGTTGGATAAAGTTTCCTGAAAGTCAGAGCCATAAGGAGTAAAATCATCCATGTATATTTCTACCGCATCATGAACTAGTTCAGAAAATATACTCAATACCACTCTTTGGAAAGTGGATGGAGCATTGAAAAAACCAAAAGGAAGGACTCGATATGCAAAGGTACCCCAAGGACAAGTGAAAGTGGTCTTATCTTGGTATTCCCGGCTGATTTGAATATGATTGTACCCGCTAAACCCATCTAGGAAGGAGAATTCTTTTTCCTTGCCAGACCGTTTAACACTTGATCTATGAAAGGTAAATGAAAGTGGTCCTTTTTAGTTGCTTTGTTCAATTCCCGATAGTTGACACGGATTCTCCACTTACCATTTTTCTTCGGCACCAACACCAAAGGAGAGACCCATTCACCGTCAGAAATGGGATAGATGAATCCTGCATCAAGCAATTTCTGTAGTTCTTCCTTAACAATATCTTTAAGTGTTGGGTTCATCCTCCTTTGAGGCTTCCTGACTGGCTCACAATCTTCCTTGATGTACATATGATGAGTAAATACTAAAGGGTGCACTCCCTTCATCTCCTTATAACTCCAAGTGGAGGCATCTAGATGTTTTCTCAGTAGGTTGCATAGCTCCTTCTCTTGGGAAGGAGATAGGGATATATTGATTTTCAATGTTCTTTCTGGGTTGAACTCTATATTTTTGACATGGAGAGAAGTAGGGTCAGCCACACAAAGATCAGTTGAGGGATTGTTTTGGGTTTCTATTACTATGTCTTCTAATGGTGATACACCAAGAGGTGGATTCCGAATCAAATTTTCAATCACATCATCCTCATCATGTGCTTTTCCCCCCATGGCGATTTCTAATGCACAAAGCGGTGCAGAATAAACTTCATCCTCATCCTCCTCCTCCAAACAGCGAGGTAGATCATGTTCTAGCAAGGGTTGGGTAGGAGGATATAGGGTCAACTGCTTGGACATATGCTCGTTCTTGATGGTCATGTTCCGAGCTCGGCAGCTGATTTAGGCATCGGTCGTAGCCAACCAAGGTCTTCCTAGAATGAGAGGATACCGGGTGAGCTTTTCCTTTGACTGGAGAACTAGGAAATCAGTAGGGTACTCCCAAGAATCAATGGAGACCATCACATCTTCCATAATCCCCACAGGGGTAACGGTGGAGCAGTTTGTTAGTTGCAGCACCGTCGTGGTCTTCGTCAAGGATCCCTGGAGGTTAACTTTGAGCATTGTGTCCTTCGTCATCACATTAATGGCAGCTCCCAGATCAATCAAGGTATGTGGGACCATTGTGCCATTGATGTGGACATCAACTACTAGGCTTCCAGGGTCGAGATATTTTGGACAGTTTATCTGCCCCAACATCAGGTCGGACAGTTGTCCTATGACATTGATGGTCGGGGAATCTCTCTTATGCCTTCTTGGATGCCTAAAGCACTTCTCTTTGATCAACCTGTTGTAGATAGACACATCTTTTATGGCTTGGAAAAGTGGTATCTTCACACATAAATGTTTCAATTCTCCCAGGAGTTCAGTCTCTTTTGGGGCAGGCTGGATTGTCATGGATAGTCTCTCAGGAAAAGGGTGGATTTGCTTTAGGTTCGATTTCCTCTTTATCTTCCTCAACCTCCCTGCGTGGAGGCTGGCTATCTGGGAGAACTTTCCCAGATCACAAGTTGATTTCTTGAATCTCCACAGCATAAGTTGGGCATGATGGTTCCCCACTATACACTTGATGAGCCTATCTATTGTTCGGGTTTGGATTTGGTTGGGCAAGTGGTGGAGGCAGAAGAGAGGGAGGAGAGTTGTATTGGGGCCTCCACCCCTAATGAGATGCATTCCACTGAGGTTGCGGTTGAGCATAGAGTTGAAATGAATGAGCGGCTAGTTGGGCATGATATTGAGATGTGAAGGACCAAGGAGGAGGTGTGGACTAGGAAGGATGAGTAGGGGGGGCCCAAGAAGGCATAGAGGTGACTTGGTTGGGGTGGTAGTATGCCTAAGATGTCCCTTGCATCCTTTGCTAGTATGGCCTAGGTCCATGCGACCTCCTTTGGTTTATGTAATAGATTTGTTCAGTGACTCCTTTGGCCCCTTGGTATACATCTTTGAGACCGGGCATGGGAGGGCACTTATCTGTAGGATGATTTTCTTCATAGACTGAACATAGAGTTCGATGGGCATTCATTCCTAGGATGCCTCCTGGTGCATCTAGGACAAAAAATGGCCAAAGCCCTCTCTATTTCCTCTTTCTTTCTTTTGATATATAAGGTATCCATTTGCATGGCAATAGTTTACAACATATCACTCTTGAGGTCTTCCAGCATGCTTCCAATTTCCCCTTTTATGGATGCATTGGAAGAAGAGGTACTGCCTATGGGTTGACTCCCCCTACCTTTCTTCTGGCTGCTTTAGAATGGTTTCTAAAAACAATCTTTATGTCCTCAGAGGATAGTTGGTATATGTCTACCCTAACAAGTAGATGGAGGGTGTCTAAAAGGTCTTCCCAGATTCCGCTGAGTAGGACCAACGTCAAAGACTCAGGGTCAAGTGTACACCCGACCCTTTTGTAATTGAGCTGGAACCTCTCTTCATAGTCTTCAAGGGACTCATCACTTCCCATGGTCATTCGAAAGATTTCTTCTTTAGTATATTTTGACCTACAATAGTCTCGATACTTCTTGTTAAAGGCTTGCTGCATCTGAGCCCAAGTTGTGATGCTATTTCCAGGTACCCACGAACCAGTGTAGTGTTGCATCCTTGAGAGTAGAAGGGAACAGTTTCAAATTTTGCTCATCTTCTGCATAGTCATAAGTTCGACAAATGACAACAAACTCAAACAAGAAGGTGTCAGGATCTTCTGTAGTCAGACCATGGAAGATATTCTTCATTCTGGTGTCCCCATTGGCCTCCCAAATGGGAAGGGTGCACTCTATTCTTTCTCCATTTCCCCTAGCATTTCTATTTTTAGCCATTGGCTCCAGAGGAATGTTTTCTTCTTCTTCTTCCCCTATAGGTTCTTCAAATATGTCTTGCTATTCACCTAAGGGTTCTTCTTGATTGCAACCACCAAAGAAGAGAGAAGGTTGGATGTGTAAAGCAATGGGGGTGTTGGGAAAAAACTTTCCTGAGTTATCTCTATTCCTACGAGGCATGAAAGAAAATATTTTTGGTTTGTTTTTTCTTTTTCCCCACACTGATAGTACCTGCAGAAACTGAAATTGTGATTGAAGAAAACAAATTGCAAGAGCTGAAATGAACCTGTTGAAATGGAAATTTGTAGAATTGAAAAGGAAAGTAAGGAAATGCAGAACTGAAAAAAAGGAAATGACTAGTCTACTTTTGCAAAAATGAAATTTGCAGAATTGGAAGGGAAAGCAAGGAAATGTAGAACTGAATGAAAAGAAATGACTAGTCTACTTTTGTGGAAATAAACTATTAGTAGAATGTTGTAATAGAAAATAGAAGAGAGTAATAATCATAGAATACTCTGACGCTTCCTCGGAAACGACGCCAAAAAGTGGTGAGCACCAATATTGCAACAAGAATGCTACAACTCCTAGGCTACCAACTTTACTTTTATCAACATGGTAGCTCCTAACAAACTTGGAAGCGTCGGTGTTGTATGCACAAGTACTAGTCCTTACTGCAGGTTGTCACTTGGTTAGCTGGTGTAAGATCACTGGGAGCTCAAGCCAACTTTTATAGATCTCAAAAGAAGCTCTATGTGTGATGAAAGAAAGAAAGATTACCCTACATAAGCTATTCTAATTGCATAAAGGTAAAAGAATGGAATGTAAAGCAAGACCTAGTAAACCCTAGTTAACAAGCTAATTCTATTTTTGCCAAAAACATTATGAAAACCATGAAAGCAATTCCATTACCTACTCAAGAAAGAAAACAACATCTGACCATGCTATTTCTGGAAGAAAAAAACATATTTTTGGATTTTTATGTGTTTTTACGTGAATTTGATATGCATCTAATTTATTGTGTATGAGTGTGGCAATGAACAGGTGGCGTTAAAGGGTCGTTTTGGAGCTTGGGAGGATGGAAGATGGTGTGGATGGGTCCTAGGAGGTCTTAGGTGGCCTTTTGGAGGATTTTTCGACACTTAGCCTTTAAAATAAAGCTTATAGGAAAAACTACAGGAGGACACAGGGAAACTAGAGGAGGAAAACAACGAAACTACAGGAGGAAAACATGGAAACTACAGGAGGCCTATAGGAGGAGGCCGAGAGAAATTTCCACTATTTTGAGGGTGTGAGAGTGGGTGGAAAAGGTGGATGAAGGTTGGAAGGAGGTGTTAGGGTGCCTATGGTCTACCATGAACCACTACGAGAGAGAAAGATGATTGAGTTTGCTCAAGGAGAGGGGAAGAAGTTCTATGAAAAATGCAGGAATATAGGACAGAATTGAGGTGAGGTTTGGGAGACCTATAGGGCATGGATCAGATGGAGGGTGTGATTGCTGAAAAGCTGGACTACTACTGGAAGAGATTTGTTGCATAGAAACTGATAGTCAGCCAAGAAGATCAAGCGAGCAATGAAATGAGTGCATCTATGAAAACAAAGTTTTGCGTTAAAATGATCTAAACTATGATCTATGAAAGGAAATGTTGAGAAATACTATAGGAAAGGAAAGCATGAAAGAGGAATATTGCAAAACATGAAATGAACATGATGAAGGAGATCTGAAGCAAGGAAAAACTGGACTATTAACCTACTAAAAAGATGCAAACACTAGAAGTCATATGAATGAGGAAAATCTGTGTTTTTGGGGCAGCAAGAGGGTCTTTGCCTCAGATCATGGTCCCGGAGGGAGGAAGAGAGGCCAAGGCACTATTACTAGCCTTTGAATCTTTTCTGATCGCTGCTTAAACTACTACAGAAAGCACAAATGGAAGCAAACTACTAAATCATCAAAAGAAACCTATTCTTAACCATAAAAGAAATACATCTAACAACAAATTAATCTACAACTGAAGTAAGCATACAAATACAGGTAAAGAGAAGCTTGGCTGCTTGGTTGGACCATAACCTAAGAGCTTTAGCCCTCTGAGATAACTCAGTGCTAGGTCAAAAAGGATTCCATCTTCATTATCAAAAAATAGAAAGCTTACATGAAACTGTCACAAAATAGTAAGCTCGAAATTTGAGCAAAGTTTACACAAGAAAAAATCTGACCCTAGTGAGGCCCTAGGCCTCTCTACTTATACATTTGAAGCTACCAATGACTTCCTTAAAATCAGGGAGGCTTGGCTCCCAAAACTCGAGATAACTATCAGTCATCCTCCACTTGCTCGGCTACCTTCTAGTGCATGTTTTGGCTGCTTGTACTCTGAGATAAATGAAGGGGAATTCGAAGTTAGGAGTAATAAATGTGGAGGATTCCCTCCTATAATTCCTCTCGTCTTTCTACTTCAAGTTATTGCTGCCATTTGACCACTGTATCCTTGACTTTGGCCTCGAAATTAATCAATAATATGCATTAAATACATGTTAGATCACATGGCATCATAACTAACTCAACTCACTCTATAAGCATCAATATAATCATAAAATCATACAATAAGCTAAGAGAATGGTTGATTTGACTAGGTTAGGAGGTAAAATGAGCCCATATAATTACCCATTTATGAGGCTCATCACATCTCATGTAAAAAACAATCACAACTTTTTTGTTATCATTAGTCAGATTAAATACAATAGGTTGTAATTCAAGATAAGGATGACAAGGAATAATTATTGTTTCGGGGAAAATGAAAAATTGATCTATTAATGGAGCCAATAAATGTGACATCAGAAGTAGTTATAGTCAAGAATGTTCTAAACAAGTCCCATTATTGCAATGGAAACATCCTATAGGTGCAAAAAAATAAACTCATGAAATGCAAGTCCTACAAAAATAGGTTGTTGCCTCTTAAGGGCCTATTCATGGGTACAATATGCAAGATCCATATAGCTTACCTTGTCAAATATGAATTAGTTAGCTACTCGCTTCATTGTAGTAGCATCAAATGCATCTATTATAGCAAACAATTATGCACTTGGGATTCTCCTACCATAAGTAAGCAAAAACAACCTTATCGGTCAAAAAATGAGAAGTAAAAATCAATTAATGATACAAGCTAAATTTTTACAAAGGCATGGGTTAGTTGATATCTTCTTAAAATTACTATCCAATTTCTATATCATATCACGGTTGAAGCTAAATTTGACGACCAATATCTTCATCTATAGGATTGATGCCATCAATATGAAATTGCAAAGAAGATCTTAACTGCGAAAAATAGAAGTCTAGACATCACAAAGAGATTAAATTTCATACGAAAAATTATGATGTGAAAATACCTAAAGTATTCTTAAGAAATATGCTGGAAAAACAATACATTGTTGCCTCTTAAGTGCCCATTCATGGGGACCATATGCAAGATCCATATAACTTATGCTGTCAAAGATGAATATGTTAGCTACTTTCTTCATTGTATTAACATCAATTGCATCTATTCTAGAAAATAATTATGCACCTGGGATTATCCTGCCATAAGTAAGCAACAACAACCTTATCTATTTGAAAAATGAGAACAAAAAATCAATAAGTGATACAAAATTAATGATGACAAAGGGATGGGTTAATTGATATCTTCTTAAAAGTATTGTCCAATTTCTACAATCATGTCACAATTGAATTTGTACTTGATGACCAGTATATTCATAGATGAATAGAGATATGATATGTTATGTGATCTAGATGTTGTCTAGTTTGGAAATATTTTCTTTGCAACATACTATTACTACCTCTAGCAACAGGTAGTAAATTAATTTAACTTTAGAACAAATTTAACTTAATTGGAGAAATATATACTCTTCTCAATGGAAAGACATGGTACAAGATGTTTTGTGGCCTGCTAAAAGACAAGTGTAGATGGACCATGTTTGAAGCAACATTTAATGTTTAGACTTGAAACAGTTAAGAAATATTCATGGACTAGGAAAAGAAAATTTGAAGGCATTCAAGTAATCACCATCTTCTACTTGAAACAAAGTCTAACCCTACAAAAAATATGTCATGTGAAAAATCTTCCAATACACCACTAATGTTGTAAACAATTCCCATGTGTCATTTGAAATTCATCTGGTACGAAAAACACAGTAAATATCTCACAGGTGTTGTCATTCACTATAACTTGAAGCATTGTTATCCGACATGAGGCATGTTTCCTGTGAGCCGGTTATATGAAAGGTCTAATTGTTGTAACTTCACACATTTACCTAGAGTTACAGGTATACTACCTGATCACTGATTCACTCCATATGACACTCAATGTGTGTTTTTGAGGAAAATATTTTGGAATGATCTCAATTTTCTAGTTATAATTTATACAATGACCCCAAATAAGTACATTACATTTCAATTGACACATAAAATTGCATAGATATTAAGGTACTAGTAGCTTACAATGCTCACACTATAAGAACTACCATCTTATTTAAAAAAAAATCACTTTTTTTTTATGTTCTCATTATTCAAATTAAATGCAATAGGTTGTAAGTGAAGATAAGGTTGACAAGAAATAATTATTGTTTCGAGGACAATGAATAATTGATCTAGTAATGGAGCTAGTAAATGCGGCATCAAAACTAGTTGTAGTCAAGAACGTTCTAGATAGATCCCATTGTTGCAATGGAAACATTCTACAAGTGTAAAAAAATAAACTCATGAAATGCAAGTCCTAAAAAAACAGATTGCTTCCTCTGAAGTGCCTATTCATGCAGACAATATGCAAGATCTGTATAACTTGCCCTGTCAAAGATGAATAATTTAGATACTCACTTCACTATCGTAGCATCAATTGCATCTATTCTAGAAAACAATTTTGCACTTGGGATTCTCCTACCATAAGCACCTCCTTCATGAATTCACTTAGTGATTGACTTGGGACTGCTATGAACTTTTCTCTTATCAGGTCAGAACCACCAGATCTATCAAACGAAAACAACCTTATCTATTCAAAGAATGAGAACTAAAAATCAATTAACAATACAAAATAATTGCTGAAAAATCTATGGGTCAATTCATATCTTCTCAAAATACTGTCCACTTTCTATATCATGTCATAATTAAAGATATACTTGACGGCCAATATATTTAACTATAGGACTGGTGTCATCAATATGAATCTGCAAAGGAGATTTCAACTGCACAAAACATAAGTCTAGACATCACAAACAGATTAAATTTGATATGCAAAATTATGATGTAGAAATAGCTAAAGTATTCTTAAGAAATTTTAAAGGCTCGCAAAAATATACATTATTTCTTTTTAAGTGCCTATTCATGGGGACAATATGTAAGATCCATATAATTTACCCTGTCAAAGATGAATCAGTTAGCTACTCACTTCACTATAGTAGCATCAACTACATCTATTCTAGCAAATAATTTTTCACTTAGAATTCTCCTACCATAAGTAAGTACCAACATCCATATCTATTCGAAAAATAAGAACTAAAAATCAATTAATGATACAAAGAAAATTTTGACAAAGACATCGGTTAATTGATATCGTCTTAAAAGTATTTTCCACTTTCTACAATCATGTCACAATTAAATCTATACTTAACAACAAATATCTTCAGCTATAATACTGGTTCCATCAATATGAAGTTGTAAAGAAGATTTCAACTGCACAAAGTAGAAGTCGAGACATCACAAAGAGGTTGACTTTGATATGAAAAATTATGACATAAAAATAGTTAAAGTATCCTTAAGAAATTTTGAAGGCTGGAAATAATATAACACTAAGGGACTATGTACTATGAGCAAAGGTAACATTGTCATGATATTCTTGATGTAGTTTAGTAGAGAGCATGGTATCCAACATAGTCTAGAGGGATTTCCAACAATGGTTGAAAATTTTAAATTACCGACTCTGAAACAGGTACAAAAACAAAAACTTAGATCAAGTAAACATAATACAAAGAAATACACAAGTACATAAACTCAAATTAGGTAAACATGGAAAATAATGTTTGACTAGTAATTAATCACCAATTAAAATTTTGTTGACAAAATCTTTATCATAGATCATGGATGTCAAAAGGGTAAGACGATTCCATATTTGTGTAGAAAACCACAGGTAACTTTTGGTTTTATATAGACTTTCCATTTGATTGTTGCTAGATTCCCATGTAGACAAGCCATGTTTAAAGTTATTTCTATGTTGGCTTGAGGCTTATAGTCCCTAATTTTGAATCTCTTGCAGGTTAGATCTATGATTCTTCTCTTCAAGATGTTGATAGAATCAAGGTTATGTATGTTGCATGCTCTGGGGCCATGATTAATAGCACCATTATGCAACAAGGAAAGAAAAACCATACCAATGCTCCTTGTATCTTTGTTCCAAAGGCACAAGACATTATGTTCCTTTAAAATTTTAATGCAAATCAAAGGCAATGTGTGCACTTACTATGTTATTTATTGGATTCTATTATTTTCGATGTGGGTGTAGTGATAATCATAAAAAGTTTTATCGTAAATTATTTAATTATGTTTCTACTAGTAGCTTCTCATTAATATTTGTATTATCAACCAATTGCGCGCAAGACTATAAGAGTAAGCATATTTGAGCACGCAAACTCATGGAACTAAAATATGTTAGATCAATACATTTGAAAGATTCAATGTTGTTCAATACCACATTCATATCTGAAAAATTCTCATGGTGGACAACATAAATATTGTATCCATCCATCTAGGCAAGGTTGTCTTAACATCAGGTGGGTATAAATTGGTTTAGATAGAAGGAAAATTAAAAAAAAGCACGTCATAGGCCAAGATAGGTTGTTTGAGTTCCCCATACTAAGAATATCTCATGACTCTTTACATTTCATATGTTGTATGGTTTGAATTTATCAAAATCAGAACCACAAAGAGTCCAATTGGGAGTGGACCAAAATTGGCCAAAATACTGGATAAAAAAACTAGGTGATTAAGAAGTGACTTTATATTTGTGTTATTATTTTCTCCATTAGTCCCACCAAGTTTAAGTTCAATTGGGGTTTTTATTTTAAGTTCAAATTAATTATCTAATTACCAAGATTCTAAGCGAGTGCTCAAAATTTAAAAGCCTTGAAATATCAATTTTACAAATTTTGAAAATACACCTATATTTCCTACACCCTAACCCTATTCTTCTTAAGAAAAGAATTACTCAAGTACCTAAAAATATTGAAAACCATCAACAATTATATTTATTATATAATTTCCACTATGTCTTCTGTAAATGTTAGACCAAAAGCAAAGAAACAAAAAACACCAAGGACAAGGCTGATGGTGTATTAAACTCTAAATTTGTAAATGTGACTTTGCATGAAAAGAGAAAGTTAAAGGGATCCAAGCATTCCTTCAATTGGAATGAAAAGTGAAAACCAACAGTCGCACTTTTTACTTCATTAAAATTATTATAGTTGTTTCACACTGTTGTCCGAATCTCCTCCATTTATTTATTTGATGTTGGTGTGGATATGTTGTTTTTGTCATAACACAAGTATTGGTTGGATTGAGGCCACATCGCATGGGAAAAGGTATGGAATTATTAATGTGAAGTCTATTGGGTGTGTGTTATATTATTTCCATGACTAGCCCCATGCATGAAGCTCAGAGGTTAGAGGGGGTGTGGCTTTCCCTGCCTGCATTGTGGCAGGTGCAATAGGGGGGCAGTAGCCCCCCCTGTCGGGGGGTTTGCAGGGGTTGGTATCCCCCTTGCACAGGGTCTAGGGAAGCACCCTGGGATTTTTTTTGGACCCTATATTAGGTGGCCAGACCTACCTATAGTTTTGTGCTTGGGTTTCACACATGGTTTTGGGCATGATGATTTTATGGCCATGGTATTTTGTAGATTCGATAAAGAACTACGATTATGTTCTAATCCATGACTAATGGATTGGGATTTATGAATGCTCCATCATGTATATATGTGTATTGTAACATTGAAAGGAATATAATGAAAAATCAATCTAGTAGTCCTGGTTCTGGGATCCAGGGGAAACTCTATGTGTATTTGTTTTGTGCTTGTAGCCATTGTATGTATATATATATATATATTAAAGAATTCATTTGCAAGTAATTTCTATATAGAGTTAAAACCTACATTTGGTATCAAAGTTGTTTCGATTTCAAGGGGATGCCTTTGTTGTTAACGTTTTTTTTTCTCGGGCCTGTGGTAGACCCTGTTTAGTGGGAGATCTGCAGAAACAATTCTTGCAGTGAAAGAAGATGGTGATTAGTGGAAAGATATAGATTGAAAATTTTAATGGCAAGAGTTTTGAGTTGTGGAAACTCAAGCTGGTGGATCTACTGGTGGATAAATATCAGTGGATCATAGTAGATCTGGGTACTAAAACAATGGTAATGTCAGCTGGAGACTGGGCGAAGTTGGGTCAGAAGGAAAAGAGAAGAATACATTTGTGTATCTTAGATTTAGTATTGTTGAATTGATTAATGGAATATTCGATGAAGGTTTTGTTGGACAAGTTAGGGACTTTACACCAATATAAGTCTCTGGTGAGTAAATTGTTCCTATGAAAAAAGTTGTATAACTTGAGGATGAAGGATGGAGACTCAGTGAAAAAGAATCTGAATGCCTTTAATACTATGGTAAACCAACTTTTATCTCTTGATATTAAAATTTTAGATGAAGATAAGTGCATCAGTTTGTTGTGTTCTCTAATATATTCGTGGAATAGTTTGGTTGTAACAATAGGTAGAAATACAACCACCTTGTATTTTGATGAAATAGTCTCATCATTGCTATTAGAGGAGATGAGAAGGAGAAATATGGAGGGCTAGAATGGTGATTCCTTGTCTATAAAAGGATGGTCCCAGAATAGAAACAAAAATAAGTCCTCGAGTGGGAGATTTAAATCTAGAGGGAGATCTAAATCATGAGGAAAATCTGTAAGGGTATGTTGGAAATGCGGAAAGGAAGGGCACCTCAAAAAGTACTGTAGTTCTAAAGCTCTTGAGAAAGGAAAGGGATGTGATGATTTTTCTTCTACAGAGGTGAAAACCACCTCATATGAAGGTGGGGATGTGTACTTAGCCTCTTCTTCAAGCACACATGTAGATCATGAGGAATGGTTGATTAACTGAGGTGCATCATTTCACTTCACTCCTCATAGGGAGTGGTTCTACGAGTATGAGATATATGATGGTTGCAATGTCTTCTTAGTGGATGATAGGAGGGCTAGAATTATCAGACGTGGAAATGTCAAGTTAAAGTTGCAAAGGTGGAAGGATTAGAATACTTCCAAGTGTTCTGCATATTCCTACATTGGCCAGAAATCTAATTTCTGTAAGAAATATGGATGATTCAGGTGTAGAAACAATGTTCGAGAAATATACTTGCAAGATGGATCGGGGAGCATTGGTATTAATACAAGATTTTTTATCGGAACTCTCTACAAGCTTCTGGTTACCATTGTTATTGATGTGCACAACAGTTCTGTGGTTCTTGAAAGTGGAGTAGAAAATCTAGTGCTCTCTGGAGAAATACCATGCTATGGCATCAAAGGCTTGGACATATTAGAGAGAATAGCCTTTGAATACTTCATGGTAAGGGTATGGTAGAAGGTGTCTCTAGTTTCTATCTGGATTTCTATTTTTGTAAACATTGTGTATATGTGAAGCAGAATTGTGTGAGTTTCCCCTCCATTTCTAATAGGGTGAAAGGGATATTAGATCTTTCACATAGTGATGTGCTTGGACCTACGTAGGTTCCATAATTGGGTAAGCCTATGTAGTATGTATCATTTATAGGTGACTTATTATGGAATACATGGATATATTTCTTCGAGAAGAAATTTGAAGTCTTTGACAGGTTTAAAGAATTTAAGGCTTTGGTGGAAAACCAGACAGAGAAGAAGATAAAGGTTTTTAGGACAGATAATGGTGGAGAGTTCTACAAGAAGGAATTTCAAGAGTTATGTAAGAAGAATGGTATAGTAGGGTGGAAGACTACTCCATACACACTTGAGAAAAACAAAGTTGCAAAAAGAATGAATAGGGCGTTGATGGAAAAGGCAAGAAGCATCCTCAGTGGTGTCTGGTTAGGACAAGAATTTTGAGAAAAGGTGGTGGAGACTATTTTTTGTGTTATTTTATCACTCTTTAAAATAGCTTAATCACAACCATTAATTGTCAATGAGGGTAGGTCTTTTATTTGAAAGTATTTTGCACTGTCTGTGTCGATACATGAACAACTAGGAAATACAAGAAACTTCATTAAACGCACTTGCAAAATTATTAAAACATTCATGTAGAAACAAAACTCACACTTTCAAGAAGTAAAGAACACACTACAGAATTGAAACTCATTTAGCAAAGAAGAAATTCACACTTCATAAGCTTCGGAAACGAAATAGGTGTGCCATGTACTATTAACTAGAGTGCAACATTAATATGAAACAACATACCATAAATTTGAAAAACAAAAGTGTGTATATTACACAACATATGAAATGACAATAAGAAATTCACATCAACATATAAGAAAATAAGTATACTGCTAATATTTTCATTCTTGCTAAAGAGGAGGGCCCTTCCTCCCTAGGAAGGTGCAGGAATGGAACAAAACTACTTAAAGATTTAACATAGGAATTGTAGAATCATCACCAAGTACTTGTATTAAAATAGCTGAAAGATACAAGATCAAAATATTGGTATTGTTCCATATGTTTTTGTCCCCTTCTCATAGGACTTAGCCTTTTTATAAATTCTTACAGAGCCCCAAAATTAGGGAATGAATCAGTCATGAAAATCTCACGATTCTCATGATGATCGATTTAACATAAATGAAATAAAATAGAAGTTGTCATAACCAGTTTTCAATTAAAGTCCTATTATAGTTATGCCACTTTTTATAGATATAACTGCTCTGATATTTTCAATCTTCCACATAGAGTTACATCTCACAGTTGATCCGGATTTAAATAGAAATGCAACAAATTACAGAGATAACCATAAACACAGAGATGTAGTGGAAATAATAATTCATTTCATTAATGTAAAATACTGAAATATGCTTACAAACAACAATGGAAATAAACCAGCTAGGCCAATGGTAGCTTATCTTTGAGAAGAGATGTGGCGGCTACATGCTTCTGAGCTGTGTTACAATGAGGCTCAAAGGCCTATTTATTGTTGAGAAACAATGGAAAACCCTAAACACCCAAAAACCTAACCCTAGAAGATGAAACACCAATTGTGGGCCTCGTTTGGGTAAATTGGTACATCAACTTCCCGGGGTCGTAACGTTGGCATATGATCTCCGTTTGACGTGCAAAATATCTCATTAGAAAGATCTATCTAAGAACTACAACCAAAACACCATTTAGCGCCTCAAAACGGCTCTGGAAGTTCAGGACCCGAAAAACTGCTAAAAATAGAAGACTGTGCTATAATTAAGGAAACTAAAAAGTGGAAAGAAAAAATGGTGGGGTTCCAAGTGGACTTGGCAAGTGGCCACCAATATCCACCTGGATCATTCCTCCCCCCTTAGGAAGAAATGGTCCCCATTGCATTGAGTTCCTCCATGAGATGAGGAAACTTTTGTTGAACTTGGTCCTTGGTGAGCCACTTGCCCTGGTGAAGGAGTTGGCCTGCTTTGACAACTTGATACAGTTGGATATTCTGTTGGCGAGTGTGCTTGATTTGTGTGTCCATCATCCGATCAGTTGCAGCTTGTTCCATGCAACCTGGATTTAACTCTTTGGGTGAGAGTTGTTCTGCAATGTCGGATGTGTCTAGTAATGGTGGAAAGTATGGCCGAAGGCGATCCATATTGAACACTGGGTGTAGGCCAAGGAATGGGGGAATGCTGAGCTCAAATGCATTGTCTCCCTCAACCTTGGTAATGGTGTAAGGACCATATCGGAGTGGTCTCAGTTTTCAATAGGCTTCGGCAAGGCGTTCCTTTTGCAAATGCAACCAGACTTTATCGCCCACTTGAAACTTGTGTGGCACCTGATGTTGATCATGTCACTACTTGTACTTGGAATTTGATTTCTCCAGAATGTCATGGACCTACTGGCGAATATTTTGGAAGTGCTCAATGAAGTTGGTTGCCTTATCTGTTTCAGACTGGGCATGAGCCAAATCTGCGTGAGTAGCTGCAAATGGCATGGCCACATTAATGGGATATAATGGATGGAATCCCTAGCCCACTTGAAAAGGGTTATGGCCAGTCGAGCTGTGAAGATCTCGGTTATAGTTGTGTTGAACATAGGGGAGGCTCTCATCTCATTTGCGTGGATGCTTTGAGTTGTACATGCGCAGAATGTGTACGATCATCCTATTGACAACCTCTATCTCGCCATTAGTTTGAGGATGGAAGGTTGTGGACTTAGTGAGTTTGGTGTCCAGCATCGACCAGAGACTGGATCAAAATGTACTGAGGAACCTGCTGTCCTGATCTGAGATGATAGATTGTGGGATCCCAAAGTGTACCCACACTCGTTCAAAGAAGAGTTTAGCAGTGGCTCTACTGTGATATTCTTCTTGTAGGCTGTCATAATGGCCATCTTTGAGAACCTGTCGACGACGACAAAAACACAGTTATTTCCATGCTTAGTGGAAGGAAGGCCTGACATGTAATCCATGGAGAGGGATTCCCAAGGTCGAGTAGGGGTAGGCAACGGGGTATAGAGGCCTTGCTTCTTGATGGTCGGTTTAGCAATGGCGTAGGCAGTGCATGATCTGATGTACTTCCCAACATCCTGTTGAAGATTTGGCTAATAGAAATACTTCTGCAGTACTACCACAATTTTCTCGACCCCGAAATGTCCAGCAGTCCGACTGTAGTGTGCTTCCCAGATCATCTTGGAACGCTCGCTTGAAGGAACACAAAGGTGACCCAGGTGGCATAACAGGGCATCCTGGAGGTGAAAATCTAGAACATGTTGACCCTCCAAGAGTGTCTAGTATGTGTGGCCAAATTCTGGGTTGCTTTTGTAGATAAGTTGCCAATCAGAAGTCTTATGCCCACAAGGTTTGAGCACGATGGTTAACACCATGATTGGTGGTCGATTGAGGTAATCTGCAACATTATTGGTGTTTCCCTTCTTATACTTTACATTCAAATGGAACTGTTGCGGGTATGTGGACCACTTCTGATGGTGATCATTCTGCAATTTCTCTTAGGTCTGTATGAACTACAGGGGTTGGTGGTCTGTGTGGATGACCCTTCCCTTCCCCAAAATGTATGCTTCCATTGTTGGCAGGCCTACACAATGGAATACATCTCTTTGTCATAAGTGGGATACTTTCAGACTTTGTTTGAAAGTGTCTCACTGTGATATGCTACTGGATGCCCACGTTGAGTAAGGACTGCCCCAATAGCATAGTCAAAGGCATCTGTCTCAACCTCAAATGGTTGTTGTAAGTCTGGTAATGCGAGCACTGGTGTCGTGCAGAGGTGATCTTTCAACTCTGTGAATGCCTTCTGTTGAGATTCAGACCAAAAGAATTTTGCTTTCACTCCTCCCTTGGTGACTTGACTCAAGGGCTAAGTGATATGAGAAAATCCCAACATGAACCTGCGGTAGAAGTTGGTAAGACCTAAAAACTTGTGGAGCTTTGTTAGAGTGGTTGGAGATGGCCAATCCTGAATAACTTGGATCTTGGCTGGATCCACATGCACCCCCTGTTCATCAATAGTGTATCCCAGATACTAAACCTGGGTCATCCCAAAAGTACATTTCTCCAAATTGGCACATAACTTGTGTTGTCGCAGTGTTTGGAGAACCTATCGGATGTGGTGGAGGTGCTCTTCCTAGCTGTAGCTGAATTTCAGGATGTCGTCCAAGTATACCACTATAAATGAGTTGGTGAATGGCCACAAGATGTCATCCATTAGCCTCATGAAGTTTGTAGGAGCATTCGTTAATCTGAAAGGCATAACCAACCATTCGAAAAGGCCCTCCTTGGCTTTGAAGACAATCTTCCAAAACATCGGAGGGTTTGATTGGTACCTGGTGATATCCTGACCTCAGATCGATCTTGTTGAAATATTTTTTCCCCTTCAGTTGGTCCAGGAGGTCATTAATCCATGGGATCGGGTACCTATTACGGACAGTGATCTTGTTCAGCTCTCGATAGTCAATACAGAGTCTCTAAGTCCCATGCTTCTTCTGTACCAACATGATTGGGCTCCCACAGTGTGATGAACTCGGACGGATGTGCCCTTTCTACTGCGGCTCCTGAATTTGCCTCTTGATTTTGTCATTCTCTAGAATGGAGCACTGATATATTGGTCCATTGGGTAGCGGTGCACCTGGGGTTCAGATCGATGGAGTGCTTGACCTGACAGTGCAGAGGAACCCTTGCGGGGGAGGTGAAGATGTCCTCATACTCCTCCATGACCTTTTCCATCTGTACTTGTCGTGCGAAGGGGCCCTGTTTGGAGGTCGTGGCCACCATCTTGTTCTTTCCATGATGGTGTATCATCAGGAAAAAAAATTTCTTGGTTTTGTTAATGAGCTTACTCCATTGTTTTGCAGTAACCAAAGAGATGGCGATAGGTGGTGCTACCTCCGGTATCCTGTACAAATTATTTCCAAAAGTAACAATAACAGCACAGGGCCTTGATTCATACACAACATGTCACTTCCACAAGTATGGTTGTCCTAATAATACATCACAAACTTCAAGGGGAGCAACGTCACAGAATACCACATCCACGAAGGGCTTGATGTTGTATGGAAGGCGACACTGTTGGCTCACGTAAATATCACGTCCTTGGTGAAGCCACCTGATGGTGTACGATTGTGGATTTGTTGTGGTCAGTGAGCCCAACCACTTCACGACCTCTGCTGAAATGAGGTTCTTTTGGCTCTCGCTGTCGACAATGAACTATAACGAGGAGCCATTTACCCACATCTGGGAGTGGAAGAGATGCTCCTCCTCCTTTGGATCTCTGGGTTCCTCCATATGTATCTTCGTGGTGGCAATGGTGGCGTTGGACTCAGCATCGATAATCTGCTTCCCTTTGTCATTCCCCATGTTGGGTTCTGACTCAGAGTCAGAACATGCATCTGATTCTGAAACCTTTAGCTTGGCCACCAGTGACTACTTGGCCCGACACTCACTTGTGTTGTGAGTGGAACTCTTATGGAACTCACACCACTTTCCCGTGTCCTTTTTCAGCTTCACGGCACTGTTCTTTTCTTGCAGCTTTGGTGGATTGTCTTGGGCCACCCCACCTCGGCTTTATCCTTTGTTTTGTGGTTTGGGGGAACCTTTCCCTTATTTCGGATTCACAGATCCAAAGTCTCGCTTATGTTTAAACTTTTACTCGACCTTAACAGCATATCGGTATGTCGTGCCGAGTGAGGGGATGTTTAGGAATTCTATTTCTTCCTAGATGTACTTGTACAAGCAGCTGCGACATTTGAGTACCAAATGCTGCTTTGAATCCTTGATACCCAACTTTGTGCGAAGGGTATGGAAAATATTGGTAAACTCCGGCACGTCTTGGTCCCTCCCCTGTCGCAGCGTGGTCCACTTTATGTATTGATCCTCATAGCTTCTGACAGGGTAGTAGTGCTCTTTGATGGCATCCCGGAATCAATCCCAAGTGGGTGTGGCTATAAATAGTGAGCCTGTACTTTCATCCTTCTGCTAGCAGTAGGTTTCCCACTAGTCCTTGACATGGGGGGCTGCTTTGAGAAGAGCGAAAATAATCTTTTCTCGACTGCAAAAATCATGAACAGAAAAATAACACTCTAGTAGATTTAACCATTTATCAACGGCCTATGCATCTATCTAACCCTCAAATATGTGGATTTCAAAATTAACTTGTACCTTAAGCAGTGTGGCATTTCCAGAGTAGCTATTGGAAGCCGATGCATCGCCCCTGAGTAGCCGCTGAAGGATCTAGGCAAAGTTGTCCATCATCGCGTTCCTTTGTCACTTGAGGGCTTCTTCAAGTAGAATTTTGATAGGATCTTCTGCCCCCTTGTCTTTCTTTTCATCTGCCATGGGAGACCATAGAGATTTGCGAGACTGGTCTTACAAAGGTTCGGTGTGTTCAAGCCCTAACTCCTTATATCCCGACTTCATTGGGGAAATGCAAAGAAAAATAGAGGAAAAACAGACTGCTCTGATACCACTGATCCAGATTTAAACAGGAACGCAACAAATTACAGAGATAACCATAAACACATAGATGCAACGGAAATAATACTTCATTTCGTTAATGTAAAATACTGAAATATGCTTACAAACAATAATGGAAATAAACTAGCTAGGGCGATGGTAGCTTATCTCTAAGAAGAGATGTGGCAGCTACATGCCTTTGAACTATGTTACAATGAGGCTCGAAGGCCTATTTATTGTTGAGAAAAAATGGAAAACCCTAAACACCCAAAAACCTAACCACAGAAGATGAAACACCAATTGTGGGCCCTGTTTGGGTAAATTGGTACATCAACTTCCCGAGGTCGTAAGTTTGGCATATGATCTCCGATTGACGCACACAATATCTCGTTAGAAAGATCTATCTGAGAACTACAACTTTGGGAAGAGAAACATTGATCCATGGACACATGTTGCTCCCAGTTTTCCCAAAAAATGTCATTTAGGGCCTCAAAATGGCTTTGGAAGTTTAAGACCCGAAAAACTGCTAAAAATAGTAAACTATGCTACAATTAAGGAAACTGAAAAGCTGAAAGAAACAATGGTGGGTGTTATGAAACCAACTCACAAAAAATAGAAAAGATAGATCAACGCCTTAGAATTCAGCCTCTTCGAGGGGGCAACCTCCTTTACATTACACAAATGAATGATTCCTTGATGATTCAAATGACAAAACCTTCTTTCTATATATAGGAGTCTAAGGAGTCACAATATAACCTAGCTGACCTAACAATAATAATAAAAAGGCACGAAAATAACAAGAAAGGGATTCTATGGGGCACAGTAATAACAATATGGGGACAATAGGGGCACAACAATATTAATAAGGGATACAACTACAATAGTAATGGGGTAATCACTAGTATTATAGGGACCTAACATGCCCCTCTCTTTAAAAAAAGTGTTGTCCTCAACGCTTGAGTAGTTCTAGATGCTTCTGTATAAAATTATCATCCTCCCATGTGGAATCTTCAGTGGATAAGTTTTTCCACTTGATGAGATACTCTGAAATTGATTGATTTCGTAGCTGTCGAGTTCTTGTTTCTGTGACTGCTTCTAGTTCCAATATAATTTTTCCTTCCTCATCAAGTTCTGGCAATATTGCTCGAACTGGGAGCTTGTCACCTATAAACTTCTTTAAACATGAAACATGGAAAAATGGGTGCACTCGAGAAGCTGCAGGAAGCTCCAATTTGTATGCCATAGTACCAATATTTTGCAACACCTTGTACGGACCATAATACTTTGGTGATAATTTATTATCCTTCTTAGCTTGCTTGAGGGACATTTGTTTATATGGTTGTAGCTGTAGGAACACCCAATCACCTACAACAAAACTTCTTTTGCTGCGATGTTGATCTACATGTTGTTTCATTCTATTTTGTGCCAACATGAGGTTATCCTTTAAGAGTTAGAGGACTTGTTGTTGAGGCTGGATACGATGTTCCACTACTTGAACTTTAGAATTTTTTCTTAAATATGATGTGATGGATGGTGGCTAATATCCATAAAGTGCCATAAATGGGGTCATTTTTTTTGTTGTATGGAAGGTGTTATCACTCAGGTTGTCCTTAAAGCTCCTTAAAGGATACGACCGAGGTAACCACAAACCAATCTTTGGACTGCAGGTCCTAGCCTACCTGCAATCAGAGAGGGCCCTGTCTTTATAATTTAGCTTTGTTTTGGGTTTATTTTGAGGCTAGTTATGATTTTCTTGGGTTTGTTTTGATTTTGGTGGGATGGAGGGTTCTTTCAAACATAGTTGGGATGCATAGTGTGAGGAGTTCAAACCATTGGGCATGGAGTCGTGGATTAGGCTTGCTGTTGCGTTTTCTTGGTCACAAGAGGAATACAGAGTAGGATAGCTACACATAAAACAATATCAAGCTGGAATAAGGATGGAATGAAGGTCAGTGAATGAAAGGCAACTAAGTAGCTCTCATTATGCTAACAGAGGGAAGGTGAATGAAAATTTATATAGGAGCAGTCAAGGATTCCTAAACAACATTCATATATGAAGGAACTAGCGTAAATATGAGTGAATTTGTATTCATATTCAGGACTAATTCAGAGGAAAACATAGATAAATCACAGAAATTGAGAACAAAATACAACTAAGTGAGCTCTGAACTATTCTTTCTTTCTGCTATTTAGATAGTGAAACAATGATGGCATAATACATATAAACTGTAAACAGAGATAAGAAACACTTATTGGGCTATGTAGAAGCGTTAAGATTCCATAGTCACTCTTTAGTCACTAAAACACAACAGCCAGTTTATCTCCCAAACATTCTAGCGATCTTTGATTATAGAGACTCTCAGAAAATACAGTGCAAGTCTAGAGAGGAAGTTATCGACCAACCAACCCTTAAAACAATGCAGAGGGTGGTTTAAATAGAAAATATTTACAAACATCAGATCTGGGATAGATCTCCTCAAATAAATGCCTTTAACCTAATTTGTACAGAAGTAAATGGCAGAAATATCTATCTAACAGCTGAGCTGGGGTAACTGGCATCTCAAAATATCTATTACAGCAGATCTTAGGCAGATCTGAGGAAAATGAGAGCTTTAATCTATTTTATCTTGAATTAAATGCTTAAAACATTTATCTAAGTTCTACGCTGGGGCAACTGCCTCAAAAATGGATCAAAAGAGCTCCTTGAGCCACGCGCTATCCTCTGTGTGATAACTGTGCATTTAAGGAAGCAGCGCTGCTCCAAAAATATGACTGGGAAAAACGTCTCTGCAATAACTCGGCCTTGAAAGCCTTCATCTATGCCTTTAGGTGGCTTTAAAGCAACAAAAGAAGTGTTGGTGAGCCTTAATGGCTGAATGATGCTTTATTGACTTTGCTGGGCTTGCTTTTCTTTCATCTGCTTTGGAAACTGGACTGATACTCTTTGCCGCTTTTGATACACTTTGGCACTAAATCTGGGCCTTTTCTCACCGCTGATACTCTTTAAACTGTGCCATCACCCCCTTTCTGCCTTTTAATGAAAAAATAACTGCTTCTAATGTCCTCCGTGGCCTTTGGGTGCAATCGGCGCTTGGCCGATCAAAACTAGCCTTAAACTTTTTGAAAAAATGGTGCAAACAGGAGGAAAAAGTGTTGCCAACTGTGCCGAGGCTGAGACTGGCTATCTGAAGCAAAACTGGGCCTTGGAGAGATCTCAGAAAGCTTAGGGATGCATGAATTGCACTATCGGGAGTCAGGTGCGGGCATATATGTGAAAATATGAACAAATGTCGCCTTCTCTTTCACACAGAAAAAGACCAATTTCTATGTAAAATTTGTGAAAAACATAGGCGAGAGCGGCACTGTAGCAGAGGTTAAATCCTGGCCGTTGGATCGCGCGAAGGTAGATCCAACGGTTGGCACTAAATCGCATCGGGGCAGACCATTGGTCCCAACACATAAAACCTCCGAGTAGTGATGAACCTGGCGGACCCGAAATGCTTATAGTCTCTTTCTTTATGGAGATCAGGTCCGGCCCATCGGAGCTTTCATATTGGCGGATTTGGTAAAAATGGGTAAGCGGACCCGATATATTATATGCTGCACTTCATAGCTTTTCGGCTCCGGAATATAGGAGCACACAGTGCGGACCCTTTTGGACTCGATATGCCTTTATGGCGCGCTTTATTACTTTTCGGCTCCGGGATATAGGAGCAATGTGATTAAATATGGGCCATTGATCTCTGGGCCTGAATGGGCGGCTGAGGTTAACTCGGCAATTCGCTATCGTCGGCGTCATGGGGTTGCCACATAGAAATGCTGAAACCCATCGGACCCGATAAGTTATACAGGCCCTCTTTATTTTATTTCAGGTACGACCCATTGGCCGAAAGGGACTGGCTGTAAGCGGTTTTATCGGACCGCTTTTGGTACGGGTCCGGTTTGTGTCAGAAGCCACCCAATCCAATAAGGAATTGACACGTGCCCCAGGCCCTACGTCACCCTCTGACACTTTTCGGGCGCTAAAGGACGGCGATCGGGGGTGGTCCAAAATCGCCGATGACCGTCGGATGGGAGGGCCCGGATCCGACGGATGACGGGACGCGGAGATGGCAGAGCGATACAGTGGGGTTATATATGATGTTTTAAACATATGATTGCCCCCTCCCGATAGTGATATCGCATCGGAGGGGACCATTTGAAACTTTATTATATCGGACCCATGTTTTTTTGAACTGCCAAGCCTTTTGGGAAATCGGAAGGGTTCCTTTATAGCTTGGCATGGATTCTAAGGCATTGGAAGGGGTCCGATAGCCAAAAAAGGGAGGATTTTATCCTTTTTTGAAGGTTTTTCATGGTTTTTGCATGGTTTTTGGCAACTTTCATGCCTTGGAAGGAGTCCAAAGGCATTTAGGAGGAATGTGATGTGTTTTGAGAGGGTTTAGTGGCCAAAGATGGTTTCATGCCTTATAAAGGCAAACCAAGGCCAAAGATATGATTTTTATACATATGAAGGTAAACTATGCAAAGGAATGAGTCCTTTTGCATTTGGAAGATGGTTAGAGGGGTCAATGAGGGTTCTTGCTGAGTTTCAGATAAACTTAGCAATTCCCAAGGATGTATATGGTTATTTTTCAACCAAGGGGAGGGGATAAGTATATAGGGGAGTTACATAATAAAGTTAGTAGTTAATATGATAATGATGAGAAAAAGTGCTAAGAATGAAGTCTTAGGCTATCAATGGGGGAAAATGACTGATAGAAGAAGTGTGAACATTCCTTTAGTGAAGCAGATCTTCACCAAGGCAGATGATATGGAGAATGATGAATCTAAGAGGTATCAAGCAGATCTTGACCTCTTTAGGGGAAGTTAGTGAGTGATTTGGGAAAGAGGGAGAAGGGGAAGTTAGACATGCATTTCTTGAAGTCCTTCAAATGGAAAACTGCCTCAAACTTGTGATATGAATAGATATGACACTTGAAAATCTGAAATGGATCACAAGTCATGATTCTGCAACCACAAAGCTACCTACCCGGCCTATTCACCTAGCATTTTCTCTTCTTTTTGGTTTGGGTGCACTTGAACTAGCATACCCAGCTTTTCATTCTTTTCTTCTTGTTGTCCTCCTATCTAAATCTACACTTATTGCATCCAGGGGCTCAGATTAGGCTGTTGAGCACCCTTGTTTCTCTACCTATTTACAGATCTGCCAAGATTAAACAGTTTGGACAGATGTTTATTCTCTATATTCTAAAACAGGAAATTGAAACCTAGGGAGACCAAGATTAAGCTGTTTGGACCTCCCTTAGCTGAAAACTCATGAAAATGGATCAACTTATCAAAAATGGAACACAGCAGTGGCATTTAGACTAGCACACTCTCATGGATACTTCTCTGGCCATCTGTAGAAAATATGGAGCATTGCATCATGCATAGTACAACATATTTGGCATGTAAAAATGTCGATCATGAAAGATGATTAACCTGTTGCAGCAAGAGGCTAACAGAATGGAGTGAACATTATACAACCATTCAACTAGAGGCAACCATTTTACCCATTGTGTCTGTTTATTAGATACAAAGAAACGAAGATATCCTTCCAAACATCTGTTTACTGTCTCAGTTTGCCCATGAGATTGAGGATGATAAGATGAGCTATGAGATAAATAAGTACCGAGACAAGAAAATAATTCTGTCCAAAAATTTCCAGTGAAAATGGGATATCTGTCACTTACAATAATCTTTGGGTTTCCATGTAGATCTTGAATTGTTTCCATAAATGTGGTAGAAATTGTATTAGCTTTAAATGGATGTGATAATGCACAAAAGTGTGCATACTTGGTAAGTCTGTCAACTACCACCATGATGACACTCTTTCCCTCAAACTTTGCTAAACCTGTGATAAAATCCATTGAAACCTCATCCCAACATTGGCTTGGAATTGATAAAGGTTGTAATAGACTTGAGGTCTTAATTGTTTCAACTTTATTTTGTTGGCAAACCAAACATTCCGCCACAAACTTTTGAATATCTGATTTAAGGCCATCCCAAAAAAATTTCTTAACCCAGTGGTAAGTTTTTAAAAATTCTAAGTGACCTCCTAAGGGAGAAGTGTGCAATTCCATAAGAATCTTTTGCTTGAGTTGGGAATTCTTACAGAGGTATAATCAATCTTTGTACCATAACGAATCATTTTGCCAGCTAAATGTATCACATGTACTGGAATCTTGTTGCAACTTTCGAATAAGTGCCCACACTTCTTCATCATTCTTCCATTCCTCCCTTGCTTTGTTTATCCAATCTGGTTGGATAATAGAAATGGCGCACAACAATGCTTCCACATCCTCATCCTTTCTTGAGAGTGCATCTACCACCACATTTTGCTTCCCTTTTTTGTAGATGATTTCAAAGTCATAAACCAACATCTTTGTGACCCACTTTTGTTGCTCTCCAGATGATAATCTTTGTTCTAAAAAGTATTTAAGCCTATCATGATCTTTTTTTACCTTGAAGTGTCTTCCCATTAGGTAGGGTCGCCATTTCTTAAGTGCATGTGGTATTGCCAACATTTCCTAGTACAACATCAGCACCTCCCATTGGAATGGAAAGCATTGGGCTAGTCAATACATATTCTCCCATGGATAGCTTGATATTATGGCACTTTCTAGAGAAATTTATTGTTCCTCCATTTGCAACCATCACTTGACACTCTGGTGCTGGATATAGGAAGCAATTCAATTCTTTTGCTACCTTACAATGAATAAAATTGTGGGTACTTCCTGAATCAATCAACACTATTACCTTTTTCTTCTTGATTTGTCGTTCTATCTTGATGGTTTGAGGAGTGGTAATTCCAGCCAATGCATTACAAGATATGGTCAGATTCATTTCTTCTTTATCTAGGCATTGTTCATGGAGTATATCATCTTCTTTCGACCTTTCTTGCTCCTTTTCTTCTTCCTCTTCACAATCTATGTAGAATAATTTCTTCTCATCAAACTTATGAACTTTAGTGTATTTGCTATCACAACTGTAACAAAGCCCTTTTGCTCTTTTTTCTTCCAATTGTTGTGGTGTCAACCTTATAGGTTGTGGAAGACTAGGGGCAACAACACTTCCATCTTTATAGTTGTGAGTGGTATGCTTCCTAGTTGCCATAATTTTGCTTTCGATTTTTCTTGCTAACCTGAATGTCTTCTCTAATGAATCAGGTTCCCAAAGGCGAACATCATGTTGGATACTATCCCTTAAAGTCCCTATGAACACATCAATCCTATGCTTCTCTGGAATAGTTTTTACCCTTATGTTCAATTTTTGGAACTCCTTAATGTGCTCCATTATTGAACCCTTTTGTTTGAGACTTATCAATTGGCTAAAAAAAGTGTTGCTTTTTGTATCCTCATAATGTGTTGTCAATTCTTCCGTAAAAAATTCCCAAGTGATAATTTGTTTACGAGAGAAAAGCTATTGATACCATACAAACTTATTTGGTTCCAAATATAAAGTTGCTAATGTACCTTTTGTGTGTTATTGCACATTATTGAGATCGAAAAATTGCTCCATCTGTAATATCCATGTTGCAGGATCCTTGCCATCAAGATTCCTCATATCGAATTTTAGAATATGGTGGGTCTTCAATACAACATTAGATTCTATGAAATCATTATTAACATTTCTTTTGTTCGCATCATGAGTTTCCTTTACTACCCTTTCACCATTAGTAAGTATTTCTTGTAGAAAATGTGTCAAATTTGTCTTCAAACCTGCCATGCCTCTCTTCAAATTTGTGTTTAAATCTATCTTCAAATTGTCCATCTTAGCTTCAATGCCATTCATCTTAGCTTCCACACCATTTATCTTAGCTTCTGTTAGCTTTTGTTAGAGTGACATTTGTTGCACTTGGTCTTGTAATTTTGATATATCATGTAGCATTTCTTTCTCTTCTTCATGAGTCATGCTAGAGTTTTCAGGTTGTTTACTAGGTGTTTGCATTTTCTTTCCTTGGGGAATCAATTACCAATAATAATGCTCTACTATGCCCTTTGAATTCCTTCAAAATACTTTTTCAAACCAAGCTTAAGCAAGAATTTAAAAAAATCTACACACCTTTTTTCACTTTATAGGAGCTCGATATTGCCTCTGATGTATCTCTGTAATTTTGGATCATCCAGTTTTGAAATTGTGATTTGTAGTATCCATTTTTGTCCTCTTTCCAATGCCACCAGTATAATCCAAATTGGATTCTCCAAGGAAGAGTTATGCCAAATCTTCCACAGTGACATGATTATAGACTAGTTCAGTAGAGCAAACTTGTATGATGTGCCACGTGTCCCTGTTTCAACCTTTGGCTCTAGAAAAATATATAAAAGAAACTAAAGTCCGTCCTATTTCTATAGCTTTTTACGAAATTTGAATCCAATGCTCAGAGAGAAAGTTATGACGATTTTCCCCTGGTCACATGTTTGGAATGTAATTCAAGAGTCTGAAAAAGGACCAACTTCCTCAGATCATATCTCTGCAAATACAGTGCAAAAAGCTCTAAAATTTGGATCCAAGGTTCAGCGTGATTTCATCTCAAATGGGTTTTTTTTTTCGCTTCTGAAACCTCTCAGAAGATAAGTTATAGCGAAAATTCCACGATGACCTATTTGGAGTAGCGAAACCCTAGAATCCAAAAGCTCTGATACCAAATGTTATGAAACCAGCTCACAAAAAGATAGAAAAGATAGATCAATGCCTTAGAATTCAGGCTCTTCGAGGGGGCAACCTCCTTTACATTACAAAAATGAATGATTCCTTGATGATTCAAATGGAAAAACCTCCTTTCTATATATAGGAGTCTAAGGAGTCACAATATAACCCAGCCGACCTAACAATAATAATATAAAGGCACAAAAATAACAATAAAGGGATTCTATGGGGCATAGTAATAAAAATATGGGGACAGTAGGGGCACAACAATATTAATAAGGGATACAACTACAATAGTAATGGGGTAATCACAAGTATTATAGGAACCTAACAGTAGGGGTCCAAGTGGACTTGGCAGGTGGCCACCAATATCCACCTGGATTAGCAGTCTTCAACAATTATCTATAAAATATTGGCCATAGTGTTTAACATATTGCATTGTACCAATAGCCTCATGGTGTAACAATAACTTGTGATGTAACAACAACCTTCAGGGTGTAACAAAAATCTTCGGGGTGTAATAGCATGTAACCGCAGAAATTTTTTGCCCATAGTCTTTAGTAATTACAACAACAGCTGAAAGAAAAACATCTAAAGGATCTCTTGCATAATTTCCCTGGTTAGTCTTTCCAAAAAGACATTGTTTCTTTTGATACTTAACAAAAAATGGCATAATTAATATGTCATAGAAAAAGATTTCTTTTGGACCAGGGAGAGTGACATTGTGCCAAGGGATTGATGAATTCAGTGAAGGGAAATGGCCAAAGATAGGGAAAAGGTGGCTGAAATATCCTTAAATACTGCAGGCCATCATTCAAATTCATGTGAATTTTCAGGGTCATCCTTTATTACATCATTGGTGTGTTGTTGATGTAGTTCTATAAGATTATAAACATCAATAGTATCTTCACCCTCTTGCCTATATCCTTGAGTAGCCATAAGATAAGTAGTCCAAGATATTTCATCATATCTATTTATCTAATAGTGATGCTGGTAGCTCTCAATCGAAAGCCAAATCAAAGGGAATTTGAACTTAAGTCTGATCCAAAAATCTCCCATTGATTTAACAATTTGTTCGTACTCAGGAACTCGAGTAACAACTATCAAAAAGTTACAAAATCCAAATGGATCCCCAATCTATAAAGTTTGGTTCCTGGCTTCCGTATGTTTCGGGCTTCCCACCAATTCTCTTCTCTTCAGTTGTGCAAAAATATTAAGACAAAAACTGATGACTCTTATCCTATACTAGGATGATTGTTCCACCATGTTAGGAGTACTAAGAAATTTTCTAAATTCCCACCTCAGTATAGTAGCCATACCAGGACCTGATCTCATTTTCATTGTTGATGTCTCTTCATTCCTATCAGATGATGTCTTAGCAAGATGCACATCAACTTGGTTCCTCATAAAATATATGAAGGCTCACAACTATAAGTCTCCAACATAAGAAAAAAAGTTTACAATCACTTGTAGACTGAAATTCTCAGCAAATATATTTGTTGGAAATAATACTGAGGGGGGGGATGAATCAGTATTAGAAAGTTAACAATATTTAATTTCCATAAACAGATTTATATATGCTACTTCTGTTAATGCAACTTCTGTGTATATGCAACTGTTTTTAGAGCAACCAGCGTATACCTTTCCAACTTATAATTTAGTTAGTTGATCTTCAATTTGTGTATTAGAACCATATAAATAGTAACCAGCTGTAGTAAATAGAACAGGCAATCACACACATGAACACAAGATATAAGGTGGAAACCCAATGTGGGTGAAAACCACCTGCTGTAATCGTCTCTATCTTTCTTTCGTAAGAAACTTATTTTTACAAATTTTGTAATGGTGCAGTCTTATACCAGTATGCAGGCTTATACCTGCAGAAGGCTACAACCTTCTCTCGTTCTCCAACTTTTCTTGGAAGGGAGATACAACCCCCTTAGCTCTTGTACTAGCTAATGTGCTTACTAGTACATAGGTGTTGACATACAAAAGGGTACAACCTTCTCTTTTCTTCCAGGGACCACGTCTCATAAATTTTCAAACTCGATCCATCAATAACATCAATCAAACATCAAATATATTTGCATCACCAATCTCCTTTGTACCAACCAAAACTGAATCAAACAATCACTTTTCTTAATGTTGTAACCAGAATACAGTAAGAGTAACTAGAACTCAATCCGGCACCCGGAACACTGCAATAGTAAACAGAAGTAGCTAAAACATATTTTATGAGGTGTACGCTACCTCAATGTGTCAAACCTATGTGCTTATGAACTTTTCCCAAGGCTGACCTGCGTATATGGAGTTTTGAAATGCCAAATCAGCGTGTATACATGCCTTTGCTATATTGAACCTACATATAGATCTGTAAAAGATGATTTAACCTTTTCCACTGTTTAGACATCAGTTATACCTAGATCATCAGATTTACATATTATGACATGGGCTAATTATTAAGATAAAATATCAAAACCACAAAAATATACTTCTCTTCAAGCCTTAAGATCTTGACCCATCAATAGAACTTATCCTTATTCAAGCACTCATGTTCCTCCTTGATTCAGATCCATCTATGCAACATAACCCAATGACCAATATTATAGATCTTTCTCTTCATTAAATATTCAATTCTTGAGTGCCCTTTCCTAATGATCTCCTCCTCCTTTTATAGTCTTCGGCCTTGCTCAATACCATGGTCCAAAACCACTTAGAAACAATACCTTGGACCAATTACTTGGGGTAAAAACTTCGCACAAGATACCTGGGACCAATACCATGGGTCAAGATACCATGGTCCAAATACCACAGACCAAAACCAAATTCTCCAAAATGTACGCGCCTTTCCTTGTGTGAAAGTGTATGTATATGCATACGTGCCTTTTGGTCGGTGAACCCACGTGTATACATGGCTTGGTCAAGGGGAACCTATGTATATCTCTTTTTCCTTTATTCAATGAGCCTAAACTATGATCTCTCATTTGATTGAGTTGCAATCAAGGACAACACCTGTGTCATAGTGCCAAACCTGTGTCATAATGCCAACAATCTCCCCCTTTGGACTTGATGGCAACCCAAAGTCACTCCCCCCCTTTGTCATCAAGGGCAAAGGGTTGTGCTCCCCCTGAGTACATGGTGAATTCTCTGATATGCTAAAGTGTGTTGTTCGTGCTCTCTCTGACTGTAAGCAAGGTCTGTAAAAACATGTTCTACAAGAAGAACATGACTCTATACATAAAATGACCTTCCTATCACCAAAGACTCATACATACACATCTCCCAACCAATTGGGGATATACCAAGATTGAATCATCCACCCAACCAAGTGGGGATACACCAAAAGTTTATACGGGATAAAAAAAGAACATTACATCATCCATCCCAGGCATAGTGGGGAAACAAAATAGGTCGTTACATGACCTTGATAATAAAAGATATACATAACATAGTGACAAAATATCTAAAACAATACTATGATAGTCATCAACAACTATCGTCAGCAGCATCTATCAATCAACATCAAGACCAGCAACCATGATCTCCCTCTGTACCTGTTCCACCTGAATCAAAAACAATTGTAAAATTGTACCAAGATCTTCCATGATAATGCCAACAATGCATTATTAGAAGTATATGCTCCCCCTGATCTTGTGTCAGATGATCATTGTTAGACCCATATCAGACTCTTTTCATCCTAAGTCTAGTCCACTGATATTCTTCAAACCAACATATACACGACTGTATCCACAGCCACTAGCATATGTACACAGATACGCTTCATGAAACTCGCGTACAACCACTGTTCTGTAAAATAGATAAGTGTCAACAACAAGATGATGCATCAACTACTCCCAGATTCTGTCTGAGATATTCAAATGTCTCTTTGCGCAGTGGTTTGGTGAATATATTAGAAACCTATTCCTTGGAGGGAACATACTCCAATTTGACCTTTTGTTCAACCACTTGTTCCCGAAGAAAATGATATTTGATAGGTATGTGCTTGGTCTTGGAATGCATGACTGGATTCTTTGAAATATTGATTGCACTTGTATTATCACATAGAATGGAGATGGGTGGAGTACATGTGATCTGAATGTCTTGCAATGTTTGCATCATCCAAAGGAGTTGTGTGCAACAAGATGCAGTAGCCACATATTCTTCTTCAGCTGTAGATAATGCAATTGAACTTTGTGTCTTGTTGAACCAAGACAATAATCTGGAACCCATATAGAATGCACCACCACTAGTGCTTTTTCTGTCATCCACATTTCTTGCCCAATCTGCATCTGTATATGCATGGTGTGTAAGGTCTGTATCTCTAGGATACCATAAACCAAAGTTTTTTGTTCCTTGAAGATATTTGAAAATCTGTTTGACTGCCTGAAGGTGTGATTCCTTTGGATTTGCTTGGAATCTTCCAGCTATTCCCATTGCATGCATGATGTCTGGTCAGGTACCTGTTAGATAAAGCAGACTACCAATCATGGATATGTAGCTTGGTTGATGTACTACTGCTGATTCATCATTTGAGCTGAGGCCACATCGTGTTACCATAGGGGTACATACTAGTTTAGAATCTTCCATGCCATATTTCTTCAAGATCTACTTGAGGTACTTGGTTTGTGATAGAAAAATACCATCTTTATTTTGTTGAACTTGTAAACCAAGAAAATATGTGAGCTCACCAAGCAAGGACATTTCAAATTCTTTCTGCATTACCAAAGCAAAGTTTTGACTCATGGCTTCTTCATTGCTACCAAAAATGATATCATCAACATACAAAACAAGTATTAGCAATTTATCATTGTCAATTTTTATATATAGATTGCTATCAGCTGATCCTTTTGAAAAACCTTGTTGATGAAGGTATTTGTCAAGACGATAATACTAGGCCCTTGGAGCTTGTTTTAGACCATAGAGAGCCTTTTTGAGTCTGCATACAAGTTTTGGATCATTTCCAAGGATGAATTCATCTGGTTGCTCAATATATACTTCTTCTTCTAGGTCTCCACTAAGAAAGGCAGATCTCACATCCATTTGATATAATTTGAACTTCTGAAAGTTAGAAAGAGCAAGGAACATTCTTATGGCTTCAAGTCTAGCAACAGGTGCAAAAGTTTCTTCAAAGGCTATATGTTATTGTTGAGCATACCCTTTACAAACAAGTCTAGCCTTGTTTCTAATAACTCCTCCATTTTCATGCAGCTTGTTTTGAATATCCATTTGGTTCCTATGACATTCCTATCATTAGTCTAGGAACCAATTGCCAAGTATATTATTTTCAATCTGCTCAAGTTCTTTATTCATGGCCTTGACCCAACATTCATCTTTGCATGATTCATTTACATTTTGCAGTTTGACAGAGGAAAGCAATGCTAGATAGCTTGAAGCTTCTGTAATAGTTCTTCTTGTCTGCACACTTTCCTCTTTCTACCCGAAAATTTGAGTCTCTAGATGATTCTTCTGAACATACCTGGATAGAGTCTTTTCTTCTACCCTTATTTGTTCTTATGGTACCTCATTGGTTTCTTCTTCAGAATTAGTTTGATTTGATGTGGAAGGATAGTGCTCATCTTATTCATAATCTTTGGTTTTTACCTGCTTTGGATTTTTGCCTACTTCATCAACCACAACATCAATACTTTCAACGATTTTCCCAAGTCTTTTATTATAGCGCTTATATCCTTTACTTCGGGAAGAGTAACCAAGGAGAATGCCTTCATCTGCTCTAGATTCAAACTTGCCAAGTTTTTCATCAGTCCTTTTGATGTAACATTTGCCTCCAAAAACTTTTAGGTATTCTACAGTAGGAATCTTACCATACCAAAGTTCATGTGGAGTTTGAGTGTTGTTTACCCAGGCTTTTGTTTTGTTGAGAATAGTGACGGCAAAAAATGCAGCTTCACCCCAGAAGGTTGCAAGATTTCCAGACTCATCTAGCATAGCACGATCCATTTGTTGAATAGTTCTATTCATCCTTTCTACCACTCCATTTTGCCCAGGAGTTCTTGTGATAGAGAATTCCCTTCTTATTCCATGTTCTTCATAGAAGTCGAAGAACTCATACAAGGTAAATTCCCCTCCTCGATCAGATCTGAGGCATTTGATTTTGCGATCTGATTCATTTTCAACCAAAGATTTGAAGGATTTGAACTTTTCGAATGCTTTGTCTTTATGCTTTAGAAGTCCTATCCAACACATTTTGGAAAAGTCATAAATGAACAATATAAAGTATTCTTCTCCACGAGGTGACTTTTTCCTAGTGGACCACATAAATCAGTGTGAAAAAGTTCAAGAGGCTTACTAGCTGATCCTTCCTTCTCAGGGAAATGTTCTCTGGTTTGCTTACCAAATTGACATGATTTGCATATTTTATTCTCTGGAATGATGATATCAGGAAGATCATGAACAACCCAGTATCTGCATGCTTTTCTTATTTGAGAGAAACTTAGATGCCCCAATCTTCTGTGCCATAGGCACTGTTCATCATTTTTGCTTAGGTAGCACTATTTTTGCCCCCCCTTGAGTATGTACAGGTTGTTTGGAGTTCTTATACCTTTGATCATTGTTTCTCCTCTATCAATCTCACGAACAACACATCCATTTGATAAAAAGACTACCTCATTTCCTTGATCACACATTTGACTCACACTCAATATATTACGCTTTATACCATCAACATACATAACATTCCCATATTTAACCTTTTCTTTTAAGAGAATAGAGCCTTTACCTTTTATGACTGCAGGAGTGTCATTACCAAATGAGATATTCTTTTCTTTTTCTAAGGCATTATATGACTGAAGTTTTTCTTTATCACTTGTCATGTGTTTCGAGCATCCACTGTCGATGTACCATTGATTTTCTTTTCCTTCTACATACAAGGCTATACCACATATTTCTGTTTGCAGTTCTTTCTTTCTCCATGTTTTGGGACTCAATGAAGCTTGCTCCTTCTGAGATGCTTGCCAAAATTTACTCCTACATTTATAATCTTCATGACCGAAGTTGTTATAGATAGAGCATTCTATTTCATTTTCAAGAGAAGAAAAGTTATTGTAGGTCATTTTCATCATCCCAGTCACATTCCTTTGATTTCATGCTTCTCTAGTCATGATGGTCTTGTAAGCAACACATTGAGCAGCTTAGTGTCCAAAGTTATGACATGAAAAACATTGGCCATTAAAGAAATTCCTGCGATTATCGAATCTACTAACCTGATGATTGTAGTTTCCATTGACATTCATTCTTGAAGAAAATTGAGAATGATTTACCTGTGGTTGGTTATAGCTTTTGTTCATCCTTGAATTAGATTGAACTCAATTTACCTGGTGATTTGCTTTATGCCTTTGTTGACGATTGTCAACCTGTTCACTTCTCCTTGCTGCATCAAGATAGCCTTTGAAGGTTGATGGCTTCTGTGCTTGAGATGCTTCTTCAGTATATCCAAGACCTGTATTTATCAGAGGAGAATGCTGCAATTTGATAATTTCATCTAAAGTTTCTGATCCTTCAGCAAAACTGAGATTGAGAGCTTTTGTTTTCTCAATATCTTTTCTTAGACCCACAATTTCACATTCTAATTTTTCATTGTGTTTTTCCCTTTCAGCAAGTTGGAATGTCAGAGTATCTATAATCATACTCTTTTCTTCTAAACAGATTTTAAGTTTAGAAATTTATTCACAGAGACCATCTTCATCTAAAGCATCCAAGAAATCATCATCTTCGAAAGCCTACGCGGGACGATCCTATCCACCTAAGGTGTGACAGTGCCTTAGCAACAAACGAGTATAGCTATGCTGGTTTCTTCCTTTATGAAATATGAAAGAAGAGAGATCAATAGACTTACCGGTGTCTTCCGTTTGTCCCTCGATCCGGTCTCTCTTCTCTTTGGGTGTTCACAGCTACTTGCCTTCTAGCTTATCCAGCTTCAATTTCCTGCAAGATCACAAGAGAACAGCTACTTGTGACAAGAGAACAGCTACTTGCGACAAGAGAAGAACACTACACAAAGACAGATATTCACATTCATAACTAGTTTAGGATTAGAAATAAACCAAATACACTAATACATTCATACATCAAAATACATCAGCATATAGGAGAAACCAAGATAGCTTTATTGATGAATAACAAGGTTCAGGAAGAGATACAACCCAGAGGGCTCCAATCCAGCATCCCCTTCCCAGCAAATGGAATTCCTCTCTTTTCCCCCTTCAAAGCATTAAGCACCCAATGATTCCAATCTCAAACCAACAGCAATTCTTTGCAATAACAAAATTCCAGCCTCTAGATCTCATGGAGGAGAGATCCATATATAGATGTTTCGAGAGAGGATGAGTCAGCTTGAGATCTGACTAGTGTCCTCTCTCTCTATCAGTTCTTGAGTCCACTTGGAGGTTCGTGCTTCCACTTGGAGATTTGGAACCTCTTTCTCATCACCAGTCGAATTCCCTGAGGCAAGTGTCATTTTGGAAGCTTCCTGGGTTTCGACACCTTGAGAAATGAGCCTGCCACTTGTCCATTCTCGTTCAACGCAGTTAGCTAGTGTTCCAGTTGAAATTCAACACAGGTAGCCAGTGTTGGCTTTGACATTCAGCGCAAATAGCTAGTGTAGCCACTAAAATGATCCTAAATTGACTTGTTTTTGAGCAGTTTCTGGTGGAGAACTTCTGTGAATTGCTGTGGTTTGTTAGCCTTGTTCCTCTAGGGGTAGGAACAACATGTTTAGGGACTTTGGATCCTTAGATTATGGACATTTCATGCTCAATGTTGTAAGGCACAAAAATTTCTATAACAGTTGCCCCCTAAAGTATGAGGCTGTTTATCGGGCGAAATGCTTTATCAGGGGGATCCGAAGTTCATCCAATGCTGGGAGGAGACCTGTAATAAGATACAATACAATACATTATTTTTCATACTGCTTTCATGATCTAGCTGAGGCGGGCATTCCCATGCTCAGCGTTATAAATTCATTTTCTGTACATAGAACAGACAACCGTCTGATGGTAGACTGATAATTTTGATGAAATTATCATCCTTTGAGTAGGATGATTATCTGCTGTAAGGATGTACATGTCAATGTCTTTATTTTTCCTGAATATATATCGCAGCCCGGATGGATGAAACTAGATCTGGGGTCTTCAAACTCATTCGATCTTCACTCTAAGTACAAGTCGATCCATGTGAGAAATGTTCTGAAGTCGAACATGGAAAGACATCGCTTGATTACCGGTCAATGATGTAAACCGTTAACAAGTGCGAGAGGAATCACCGATAATGATAATGACCCTCAAGGTACTGCAGTACAATTCACGTGGTGTGAATAAAGGACTTGGCGTCGAACACCACGCAAAATCTTTCGGTCGAAGGTCATTGATGTATACCTGTCGCCGGAAGTGAGAAACTTGCCATTGTGGCATGCAAGCTTCAAAGTACTGAAGGGGTTGTTCCTAGATCAACTTCTTGGATAATGAGTTGATGTCGACAAGAAGCGATCCGTCAAAGGAGGGCCTTGATGAATCCCACATCAGTGACACGGAACGGAGCTAATGATTTTAATGGAGGTGAAAACGATCTGTGACATATGATTCAGGGTGGCGGTCATGAAAGGATGAAGGATAATGTATGGCAGTGGATGGGACACGGTTGACTCTTTCTGAACGACTTCTCTTGAACATGTGGCGACACTGATACGATGGATCGGCAGCATTACCCCAAATATGGATGGTATGGCGAGACCATGGATGTGACCGGTGAATGAAACAACCCAACCTGATTGTGGCACGGAGGAAAAGTGTCATGTTCAAGAGCGACTTGCTACCATCAAAGTTTTCTTTAGTTTCTCCCACTTTTTCCCCAGTCATTGCTGACCAGTACCTCTTTATTTTTGTCAAGCTTGAGGAGGATAACATATGCTTGTTCTATAACCTGCCCTTTGGGCAAGCCCATCGCTATGTTTTAACGAGCCTAGCGATAGTGAAACTCGTTCTCGTCTAAAGACAAGTTTGTCGCTATTTAATGATTTTAACGAGTCTAATGAGAAGGATAACTCGGTCCTTTTCATTTTTAGAGAGTCTGAAGAGGTACATAAAGTTAACTCCAAAAGTCCTTTTTCGTCATCTAATCCCTTAAGTCTGAAAAAGTATAAAACAATACAGAAGGGATGAGTTTTCGATAGTTTTAACGAGCCGAACAAAACAAGCGCTCGATCATTTTGTGCAATAATCCCTCAGGTCCAAAAAGATTAAAATCTAGAGGAGGGATAGCTCTTCCGGTCGCTTTAACGAGCTGGAAGGCCAAAACTCGGCAATCTTTTCATATTTTACGAGTCAGTTGAAAAGAGCTTAAAGAAGACTCGTCTTTTGAGGAACGAGTGATAAACAGGGATAGTAGCTGATTCCAGGTACAGGTTGGAATTTTCCAATCACGGTAGTGTCACAAGGATGGCTAGGTGAAATCATTCTTCACAGCTGTTCCTCAAAATGGGTAAACAATCATATGGAGGTGAACGATCGGCCAATGGAAAAGTGGAGGTGATGGTGCAAACACGACCAAGGCTTTAATGGTTGATGATATTACATTCACAGTGGTTATTTACCGGGATAGTTCATTTTTTAACGAGATTAAACACGGGTAGAAACATTTGCTCGATCTTATGTTTATTTTTTAACGAGCATGAACTATGCGCTAAAACTGCTCGGATCTTGCGTTTATTTTTTAACGAGCATGAACTTTGTGCTAAAACTACTCGATTACCCAGTCATATGATAAGAGTGTCTCATCGACATTCTATTTTTTATGGAGCTTCATCTCATTAAGCTTTGCTCCACATCCTTTCGTTATGCAGGTTCGGAAACGACTAATCCTACGAGTTTAAAGGGTTAGACCTACAGGTTTAAAGGGAGGACCTAAAAATTTAAAAAATAAATAGCCGCCCGTAGCTTGCACTCCAAAAGGTTTGCATGCCCCCAGGCATAAAGTCCGATTTCAAGGTTACCCCTCAATTTGCAGATAAAACATTTGTTTTACCGGGAGAGACCTACCTCTTTCAGGTTACCCAAAGATTGTCTCGTTGTTATTTCAAACAAAAAACTTCCTCGGCAATGTCTACCGAAATAGACAAAGGTGAGCGACGTAGCCCGCCAACTCACATAACTTTGACAAAAGAATCTTATTCTAGAATAACCCTCTTCCTAGACGGACGGGGTACAGACTAGTCATATTCTCCCGCGGAAACCTACTCTATACCCAAAGTTTCCCTGCCGAAGCAGACCAGGACGCATGCCCCCTGGGTTCCAGTCATATCCTCCCGGATTACTCGCGCTCATCAGGAGGACGGACTGTGGGTTGAGAAACTTCTTGCGTGAATAGACCATTTAGGGATGGTATGTGACTATTTGCGATGCATGATCCGGGAAATGAAAGTTGGTCCATGAGCTTGACCATTCTCCTTCATGCGGAAAACACATTACTCTAAAGAGTGAGGAGACTATAGCTCTCATGCAATATATATAGTCTCCTCCAAGGAGTAGGTTATAATCCAAGGGTCCTTGAACGACCATCACGTTCATTTGAACGGTCTTCCCTTTCAATGTTATGGGCACATTCGGGAGGATCCCTAAAGGTCGACTGGTTCCTTTATCAAAGCCCGATAGATTTCTCATTTCAGGCAAAAGCGCTGGCGAACCAAGCGCTTTCCAAGCAATAGAGGAAAGGATACTCACAGATGCCCCCTCATCAATGATAGTGCCAGCCATTACCATTCTGTATATTTGAACGATAATTCTGAATGGTATGCTTGCTGGCAACCGGGGTCTGCCTAGTTGGTTCCAGTCAAAGGAAACAACCAGGTTGCTTGGTGGTGGGACCGAATAGACGACGGGATATCGCTCTGACGAACTTCCTTCCTGCGATAAAGGAATGGGGGCATTTCCCCCTTGTTCATCAAAGTTAGTGTTGATGAAGAGAATTTGGACGGTGTCGTCTTTATTCTCCTCTGTGATGGTATCATTCGAAGATAGAGCCTCTGAAGGCAAAACCGGGTCAACTGCCGTATCAACCTTTTGACTTTCGTCAGGCATGGATCGAGACGGTTCATCTTCAATGATAGGTGCTTCGGCTGACCACCTGGGCGGGCCAGCCGGGTTCTCAACTAGTGAAGGACTTGGCAGGAGTTTTTGATATCCAGGAGGAAGTTGCGCTCATAAAATCAAGCGATCTTCCAGAACTCTTTTAGCCTTGTCTAAGAAGGGACAACAGTGGATGGCGTGATCACCTTCACACAGTTTGCAGGGAAATCTAGATTTCCCTCTCTGTCCTGGGACTTCACTTTCACTAGTCGACGGTGAGCAGTCAACATGGCTATCAGAGGTTGATGCTACCGAATTGTGCAAACGAGGAGACCAGCCCCTTAATATTCAAGGGATACAGGGACAATCTCTGTGGAAATGGTCTCCCTTGCATATGACACATGGCGATTTAGGCCTGGTCAGTTCTGTGTGTGGATTTTTGTCAGACGACACTTGTTTGCCCCCAGTCGCCTTTGGCTCCTTCTTCTTCTTCTCTTTCTTCTTCTTTTCCTTCTTCTCCTTAGGAACTTGGTTTTTTGTTTTGCCAGTTCCGTCAAGCGAAGAGGAAGGAGGAGAGGAAGATGAAGTAGAAGGCTGGTGGGCAACTCTGGTCTGGTCTAACTGTTGACTCGACTGTTCAGGAATGGTGATGTTCTAAACGACATTGGTTGAAAAGAGCCAGACTGGCAGGCCAATTGTCAGTCCTGGAAGCGACAATGTGGCCATGTGGGGCGCACCAACATCTCCGCAAGAGGAGAAGGGACTAGGATTTCCATCAAGGGGAATTCCTTGGTTGGTGTGCTCCATTTTTTCAACCTAAAGATCAACGCAGGAATTAAAGGGTGATTGTTCCGTTTAAAATAAATTTTAACGACGCTTAGACACAACTTGCTTTTTCAATTTTAAAGAGTCGAGAAAAAGCTAAAGATGACTCTAGTCTCCTTCGATGTTTTAACGAGCCCGAAGTGAAAAATGCTAGGATGGAATTTTTCTGTTATAGAGTCTGAAAAAGGTCAAAAGGAACTGCTCTGGAGTTCTAGGCAGAGGGTGTGCCAAACTTTTCGCAAAACCGCAGAATACGTTTTAGGGTACGGGCGGTCGATCTTCTTGAATGTTGTGTTCATTGCATTGCGATCAGTAGGGCGGTCGACACGGCTTCCTAAGGATAAAGGGTTTATGCCTATAGGGGTCTCCCAATATATACGCGACGGTACGTGGGAGCACATCCGTACTGGCGCTATCGTCCCTCAGGAGGAATCACCCACCATCCACGGGATCGACAGTCACCAGGCTTAACGACGCTGGAACATGTCTCTAGCCTAGACCTCTATGTTGTGCGTTATGTTGCAAAGCGTTGTTAAGTTCATTCAATTTATTTTAGGTTGATCTTTTTAAAATTTGCCTTTCAAGGTTCACCACAAGATGTATGATACAAATTCCTAAATGCAGTCTAAATATGATAAGCAAGCTTTATATCTTTTCAACTTTGAAAATCCTAGCTACTAAGGGAAAAGAAAGACACCATCTTTTCTCAAAGAGCAATCAACACACTCTAATGCACTTTTCCTAAATCCAACATGCAAACTATCAAATGCAAATGCACAATGCAGGTGTTTGTTTTCCGCTTTCTTAGTATTGATGCCTACACAGAAAGCTTTTTGTACAACTTTGAATTTGCTTTTAAATGATAAACACAAACAAGTTTACTTTTTTGAAATCAGAGAAGATAGAAGAGATTACAACACTTAACGATTTTCGAAATAAAGACTTGTTTCGACACTTAAAGGAGACAAATTCAAACCAATAAGCAAAAGTAAATGCATAATCAATTTGCAAACAGCCAATGAACTCTCTTCTAAGATCACAAACAACAGATCTGAATCAAGGGTTACAGGATGACTATTTCACTCATGCAAAGGAAAACTGTAAATGATGCCACAAACACATAAAAACACTCACAGTCTTTTTGTACAAAAGGAGGCGGAATCTAAGCAGAGAAAAGGAGTTATCAGACTGGTACCTAAATTGGTTACAGGCTGCAAAAAACAGAGATCAAAACAAGGCAAAACAGAGCAGAGAGCCCTAGCTACACAAGGACAAACTGGTTCAGCGCAACCTCAACACAGGGGTTTTGACATTCAGCGCAAGTAGCCTTCATGGGACCTGCGTTGAAATGCAGAATCCCTTCACTGGGTCTGCGCTGAAGGAGAAAATCTCGTTTCTCACAGGTTCTGGGTCACAGATTGCTACTTAATCAACTGTTTCAGGCCAAATAAAAGCAACAAGCAAGGTGTAATCAAAGGGATGCTTTGAAGGGCTACTAAGATCTATCACAAGGATCATCAAATCATTTGTGAATCCATTGTTCAGATCATAGGCAAGTCCAGTAATTGGATCAAAGCAGCAACTATCTACTTTGCATCTGGGAATAGCAGATGCAGTTCGATTGTTGCTGTCAAGTCTATGAAATAAACAATGATAGAAACACAAATAAAATGACTAAACAAATCTCCCCAGCGGAGTCGCCAATTTGTTGTGGGGAAAAATGCCTATGCAGGACGATCCTATCCACCTAAGGTGTGACAGTGCCTTAGCAACAAACGAGTATAGCTATGCTGGTTTCTTCCTTTATGAAATGTGAAAAAAGAGAGATCAATAGACTTACCGGTGTCTTCCGTTTGTCCCTCGATCCGGTCTCTCTTCTCTTTGGGTGTTCACAGCTACTTGCCTTCTAGCTTATCCAGCTTCAACTTCCTGCAAGATCACAAGAGAACAACTACTTGCGACAAGAGAACAGCTACTTGCGACAAGAGAAGAACACTACACAAAGATAGATTTTCACATTCATAACTAGTTTAGGATTAGAAATAAACCAAATACACTAATACATTCATACATCAAATACATCAGCATATAGGAGAAACCAAGATAGCTTTATTGATGAATAACAAGGTTCAGGAAGAGATACAACCCAGAGGGCTCCAATCCAGCATCTCCTTCCCAGCAAATGGAATTCCTCTCTTTTCCCCCTTCAAAGCATTAAGCACCCAATGATTCCAATCTCAAACCAACAGCAATTCTTTGCAATAACAAAATTCCAGCCTCTAGATCTCATGGAGGAGAGATCCATATATAGATGTTTGGAGAGAGGATGAGTCAGCTTGAGATCTGACTAGTGTCCTCTCTCTCTGTCAGTTCTTGAGTCCACTTGGAGATTCTTGCTTCCACTTGGAGATTTGGAACCTCTTACTCATCACCAGTCGAATTCCCTGAGGCAAGTGTCATTTTGGAAGCTTCCTGGGTTTTGACACCTTGAGAAATGAGCCTGCCACTTGTCCATTCTCGTTCAGCGCAGGTAGCTAGTGTTCCAGCTGACATTCAATGGAGGTAGCCAGTGTTGGCTTTGACATTCAGTGCAAACAGCTAGTGTAGCCACTGAAATGATCCTGAATTGACTTGTTTTTGAGCGGTTTCTGGTGGAGAAATTCTGTGAATTGCTGTGGTTTGTTAGCCTTGTTCCTCTATGGGTAGGAACAACATGTTTAGGGACTTTGGATCCCTTAGATTATGTACATTTCATGCTCAATGCTGTAAGGCACAAAAATGTCTATAACACTTCTTACTTACATTCTATTTTCTATTCCATTTTGCCAGTTCCTTATCTTTATCAAGCTTATCTTTATGAGGACATTTGGCTACATAATGACCGACTCTTCCACAAGAAAAGAATTTGAAATGTAGTTTACCTCTGAATCTTCCAGAACCTTGTTGAAGGTTCTTAACAAAGTTTGCTTCTTCCTCTCCTTCTTAAATGTGTCCTGATTCGTTGAGCTCTTCTCTTCCTGAAGCCTTGAATGTAGCTTCTCTCATATCTGATGGACCTCCTTTTCTCATTTCAACAACAGTTAGGATTCCGTGAAGCTGTGTCATAGTCATAATCTGAAGATCCTACTTTTCTTCTATGGCAGAAACTTTTTATTCAAGCTTAGAAGACAAGGATCTTAAGACCTTTTCAACTAAAGTAACTTCTTTTATTTTTTCACCCAAGTTTTTCATGCGATTGACAATCTCATCTATACGTAGGAAGTAATGAGCTATACTTTCATCATTGTTCATTTTGAGAGTTTCATATTGAATTCTAAGAGATTATAGTTGTTGGTAAGGTAAATCCCCTCTGCGGACAGAGGCGATCCCACTAGCCTATCACAGAACTAGCCACAAACAAACCACGCTGCTACGCAAGTTCCTAGTTATGCATCAAAGGTGAATCAGGAAGACTAACCTGGAGTCCAACGCTATGATTGAAGCAGAGTTGATATCCTCGCTCCCTTGCTCCAATAGATCATAAACGGACACCTGCACATGCAAAGGAAGAGACATATACCAACGTAGAAACTACCAAGGCACAACTATATTTCAGTCAGAAAGGAAATAAATCAACATATCACCATGACAGATAATGAGATTGGAACTATAATAGCAGTCGCTCATCAATTAATAAATAGGAAAAGTTACAACCATTGTTCTGACGTCGACCCTTCTCCTGGTTGGGTGAATAACTATATGTGTCTTGACATGCATCTCCTCTCCGGCAGCATAACCTCTCTAGCACTCACTAGCATTCCTCCAAGAACTCAACATCCAACACTCCATGACCAATAATCATCACTACTATAACTCGATCACCAAATCACTAGCATAACACTAACACCAACACTCTAGCTTGTCCATTGCATAATGACAAGCTTAGATAGATGGAGAAGGGAGGAGGATGCAATGAACCTGGACACCTTTCGCAGATTAGCAAAAGCCATAAAGATGGATAAAGCTCGACAAAAGACTGATTTTCTATCCTCAGAAAAGCTCCATGTAATGAAGGAAACAACAGTCGGACGTGCATTAAGGCAAAAAGCACGACTAAATTTGGTTGGCGCGACTGTTGCTCTAAGACAGAGCGCCAATGGTCACGCCCCCTTTTGAGGATCTCCATCATTGGCGCGGGTAAGATATTGTGGACTTGCGCCAATGGAAAAAGAGCACTTTTTAGGGATGATCTGCAGAAGGTGTCTTCAGGGAACATGGAGTACATACTCAGGGGAACATAATGCAAGTGTTTTTAGACTTTGTCACTTCTTATAACTCCCGGGATGGGTCCTCCAAGGTACGACAAGAGGGGTAACAGGGATGGTGACAAATTACTGTGTAACAGATGCCCCCTAAAGCATGAAGCCCGAGAGGTGGAGAGGGGTGAAATGCTTTACAAGAACACACACATAAGAGCACACAAGAGCACATATAGTTACTGCCGCCGAGGAGCTGTATTAAGAGACATGACTGATAGTTCAATTACATGATGTACATGGTATGGTCGCAGCCATCCATAAGAGAGTACATAAATAATCTGGATCCATAGTATGGACGCAGCCATCTGGTTAGGATCAATGATTTGACTCAGGTATGGTCGCAGCCATCTAGTGAATGAGTCAAGTATCAAGAATCACGCCTAGATTACAACAGACACAATCCAGGGTCTTGCGCTCCATCTCGACCCGAACAAGAGTACAAGTCCAAGCATGTGAATATATGAGCTGAAGTCGAACATGCATGAACATCGCCTGATTACCAGTCAATAATGGAAACTGTTAACAGACGCGAGAGGTACCACCAATAATGAGAATGGCCCTCAAGGTACTATAGGTACAATCTACGGCGTGTGAATCAATGATCTGAAGTCGAACACCCGTAGAATCATTCGATCGGAGGCCAATGATAAAAACCTCACGTCGAACACGAAGAACCTGCCATTGAGGCATGCAGGCTCCAAGGCACCGGAAAGGAGTCTCTAGATCAATTCCCTGGATAATGAGTTGAAGTCGACAGGGAGTGACCTTGATCGAAGGTGGGCCATAATGTTTCCCACATCATTGACACGGGATAGAGAGATGAAGTTGTGAATCAAGATTGTGCGAACTATCAGAAGGAAGTTGTTATTTCAGAGGTCAACTTCTCTTGAACATATCGGCGGCACATTAACGGAATTGGCAGTATTTGACATCAATGTATCAAAGGTCATTATGACGAGGCAATGAGTGAATGAGAGGTCAAATAGGGTACCCAAATCCATGGAAGCAAGTGAAAGATATGAGATGAAATATCCCCACCCCGGACACGAAAACAAGAAGTGCCATGTTCAAGAGCGACATACTGCCTTTACGGTAATAATTATGGTTCAAAATTTTCTTTTCCCCCCGCCATTTCTGGCGAGTACCCCAGTTATTTTTAACAAGCTTGATGGGGATAGCATATGCTTGTATTGTGATAAAATCCGACGTCATTAAGTTTTAACGAGTCTGACAAAGGAAGAACTCGGCGCCTTTTCATGTTTAGAGAGTTTGAAAAGACAACAGAAAAGGAAACTCCAGGGATGTCCTTTTTCGTAAAGTTGTGTCTCTCGGGCCCGAAAAAGTATAAAATAATACTCGAAAGAACCGCCCGATCATTACGATCGAGGAGTACTTTTCATGATTAGTGACTTCGACCTGAAAAAGTAAAAAAGCGGTCAAAACCACGTCGTTTTGTAACCACTAACGAGTTTGAAACGACAAAAACCCGGTAATCTTTTTATGTTTTAACGGTCGACAAAAAGAACTTAAAACGACCGCCCCTTATCACCATTTAACGAGTCAAGAGGAGCGACTCGGCAATCTTTTCCTCTTTAAATGGTCAGAAAAGAGCTGAAAGCGACCTTGAAGTAACCTTTTCTCGTGTTTTACCGAGCTCGAAAAACCGAAAAAAAGAGTTCATTATGTTGCTCGAGTGGCACTAATCCCTGTCAACACACAAAAACAGCGTAAAATCCTACTTTGACATAAAAATATTCACAAAAATATGATTTTAATGTGTTTTTTAAGCCAAAAGAAGTTATAAATAGTGAAATAGTAAAAAATAAAATTACTTTTCACTTTTTACCTTGTGAGTTTACCGTTGGAGGGTTTTGGGTGCAAATTTCAACTGCTGATTGCGACCAATCCAGGAGACCATTCGAGCCGCCGTTTGAAACAGGTAAGAGGCCTCATCCTTAGCTTCATTTTTATTCCATTCTTTCAGTTTTCCATCCACAGAATGATCCTCTGCAAGGGGTATTGCAAAAAATAGGGTTGCGCCCATTGGCGCGAGTTTCCCACGCGGGTTCGCGCCAATGGGCTGTTTTTCTAAAAGGGGTCGCGCCATTTTCGCGACTGTTTGTAAAACAGTCGCGCCAATTGCGCGAACCAATTTTCACATAATTTTGACCGTTGAAACTGCAATTTTCTTTGATTTTTGGTTTCACCATTGATCTTATGATGACATTTTGGTGTTTTGGTTGCAGGAATTGGTCAAAATGGCTATAGAATGGAGAGAAAGGGAACATGAGGCCATAGATGCTTTGGCATTGGAAGATGACGCATGCATGGATGCTTTGCGAGATTGTGGTTTGAAAAAATTCTTCCTTACCTCATATCTACGTGCACAGCCCGAGTTACTAAGGTTTATTGTGGATGCCTGGGATATTGAGGATCAGGTATTCCGCCTGAAAGACCAGACATTGGAGTTGGATGTCTCTGATGTCTATTTTATTACTGGACTATCTCGGCGGGGCGCACGGCCCATCTTGACCGGTAGTAGACCTTCTGGGGAAAAGATGGGGGAGGTAATGGCCAGAGTTTGTCCTGGGGCCCATTTTGGATCCAATAGTGCCAAGGTGGACATTGTCACTATCCCAGATTTGGTGCTACGAGTGGTACTATTCACTATCACTCGGACGGCTGGGGTACAGGCACCCCACGAGGCCAGCAAGAATCACTTTCTGCTGGCAACTGAGTGCCTACACCCTACATTATTTGATTGGGCCACAGCAGTAACAACAAATATAAAGGGGCAGCTTACCAAATGTAAGCGTGATGGCAATAAACAGTTCGGATATGGATCCATCATAGTATCATTTTTTCTGGAGCGGCTACCGATATTCCGGATCCCAGGAGGTATAGTGGCAGATCCAATGCCACGGGAGCCGAGATTGGCTCGATGGGCACCACTTATGCCCAGAGGAGGTGGGGGCCAGCAGATGTCCTGGAGGCCTGAGTTCTTCATTTGGCTCCAACACTAATTGATCGTCGTGGAGGACTGGCCCTATGCGGGCACTGATTTTACTGGAGATCCAGACCTCCCGTTGCCTGAGGGAGAGGACTGGGACGAGGAGCTAGGTAAGGACCTTTTATGTTTTCAATATTTTAACATATTCAAGTTTTTATAATTCATGTCTGTTTCTTACAGCATCTATATATGTATGCAGACGTTGGTGCAGAACGACCAGCCGACTTGCCTCACAACGTACGGAGAGTACAACCTGCAGCGGACCCTCAGGCAGAGGGTGACGATGATGACCTGGTGCAGAACCTCGAGGCACTTACTCGAGGGATCCCAGATTATGGCAGACTGGCGGACGTGCCTAGAGTGTACCAGAGGCATACGGTGGGAGTGTCTACTCGCGTCCATCGTCTGTTGAGACGTGTGGTGCGGGCGGTGACATGCTATCATGAGCATCACCGCGATTAGACGCCTAGGTTTCATTTTTTGCACGTTTTTGAGAGACATGTTGTCGACGGCTGTATGAGTTTTGGACATGTATTATTTTTTGGATTATGTAATGTGCGGGGCGCAAACATTTTGACACTCACGTATATATATATACATATGTTCATGGTTCATTATTGTGTTTTCATGTGCTTGCTTACATAATGTTTTAATTACAAATTATGCAGATGTCTATCTAATACGTGATTGGCCAATGCATCAGATAATGTGTTTAATTGTCTCGGAACATGTTGATATGTAATAAAATCAAAATGCCTTTCTAACAACCTTACACGTAAATACAACCTTAGTATATGATGGTTTCTGACGGAATATTGCCCGTTGAGCTGGTGGACAACAAGCTGAGAGTCCAGGTTTACTATCAATGCATGAATACCGAAATTAATTGCTCTAGCAAGTAACTCGACTACAGCACAGTATTCGGCAACATTGTTAGTAGTATGGCCTAAACACACACCCTGGCAATCTATTAGCTCGTTATGAGGATCGTAGATTACCCATGCCGCAGAAGACAAACTGCGGGTACTGCGGTAGGCACCATCAGCGAAACCAACATAAGGTGCATCCGGCATCTGCACAAGAAGCGAAAAACACAATAAGTGGCAGCTATGTCTCGAAAACCGACACACAACACACCAAAGTACATGTATGTGCATAATAAAATGTACCAGCATCACGCATAGTACTTTTTCAAGTAAAGCCCATTTCGGGGCTTCCCAACAGGGTTTCCTTCATAATCAATCAGCTCGTAGGCCCCTTTCTGCAGAACTCTCTTGACAATATAAGGGCCTAGCCACATAGACTCAAGTTTTCCTGCGCCTAGCTTATCTTTCACTTGATCATAGAGTAGGACCAAGTCTCCCTCAACGAAAGAACGCGGATGGACGGTCTGATCGAAATGAGTCTTGACTCGCTTCTTTTGTGTTTCGATGGCCAAAGAGGCCAAGCGACGAGTCTCATCTAACCGTTCTAGGTAAAGAAGGCATTCTTCTAACGGGGTAGTGTTGGGAAGCAGTTCGATGGCTAATTTCAATGAAGGGATTTCACATTCAATTGGAAGGGTAGCCTCTAGTCCATAAACTAGTTGAAACAGAGTGAAACCAGTGGCATCCTTCACGGAGGTTCGGTAAGCCCATAAGGCAGGGAATAACATCAAATGCCAGTTAGATTTATGCACACCAATGATACGTTGAAGCATTCTGACCAAGATTTTATTGACAGCTTCAACTTGACCATTGGACTGAGGGTAGTATGGAGCTGAACTATCATGTTGCAAGCCTAGCTGGGTTGTTAATTCCGACATCATATGATTACAGAAATGCTTTCCGTGATCAATGACAATGGCTTGAGGGACGCCGAATCGCGAAATAACATGATTGAATAAAAATTGCGCCGCAGTGTGACCGTCTTCAGTTAATGTAGGCATCGCCTCGGCCCATTTAGTAAAGTAGTCGACGGCAACGATGACAAACCCATGCCCCCCGGCCGAGCGAGGGTTACAGGTCATATAATCAATGCCCCATTTTGCAAAAGGGCCGACGGAAACCACAGGGTGCAACGGAGCAGAAGGCGCTCGCATTTTCCGCTGGTATATCTGGCACTCATGACAAGACCGGACGGCAAGGATGCAATCCTTGAAAATAGAGGGCCAAAAATAGCCAGCACGAAGGATTTTTTGGGCTGTAGCATATCCGGACATATGTCCGCCACAAGCGCCAGAGTGGCAGTCATTTAGAACCCGTTCAGCTTCCTCTAGAGTAAGACAACGGCGGAGAACGGAGTCTGCACCAAGACGATATAATGTATCTCCGATGATACGGTAGGGTTGAGATTGATGACGAATCCTCCGCCGAGCGTCTTTAGACAGACCTGGGCAGAAGGAGGACGTTTGCAGATATGTGATTATATCTCCGTACCATGGATCGAGGGTGCTAATGAGGAACAGGGTTTCATCTGGTATTTGGTCTTCTGAAGGCGAGGTTGAGGAAGACGATGGCAAAGAGCAAATTAACTCAGCGAACACAAGGGATTTCTTAGACTTGGCAGTGGTAAATTCCAAGTCAAACTCTTGGAGGATAACAATCCATTTTGAGTATTTGCCCCCCAGTAACTGGCGTGACAATATATATGTCATGGGGTTGCAGTCAGAAATGACAGTAGTAGTACGCAAAATAATATAATGACGGAAACGTTGTACAGCACAAACTGCGGCTAGTGCCAACTTTTCGATATAAGCATATCGAGTTTCTGTATCTACAAGGTTGCGGCTGAGATAGTAAATAACATGTTCCGTGTTATCATCATCAGTTTGGACAAGAACCATGCCGATAGTGGTATCGGCGGCAGCTAGATACAAGGTGTAGTCACGATAATAATCCGGAGGACGAAGCAATGGAGCAGAAACAAGTAAATGCTTGAGACGTTCAAAAGATTCCTGAGCTGTGGCATCCCAATGGAAAGGGATATCACGCTTCAGTAATCGCGTAAAACCTTTAGCTACTTCGGCATAGTTGGGAACAAAACGACGTAAAAAATTGGCTTTCCCCTGCAAACTTTGTAACTGATGCAAAGAATTTGGGGGGGGGAAGATTGACGATAGCTTCGACTTTAAGGGGATCCAAACGGATGCCTTCTTTGGAAACGATAAAACTGAGAAGTCTACCAGATTCAACGCAGAAGACACATTTGTGGGGATTTAGCCGGATGCGGTAGTACCGACAACGAAGAAAGATTTCGCGAAGGTGTTTAGGGTGGTCCTCACGTTTAGCTGAATGAGCAGGAAGATCATCCAGATAAGGTTGCACAATATGCCGAATGTCATGAAATGCATAAGACATTGCGCATTGGAAGGTAGCACCGGCATTTTTAAGACCGAAAGGGAGCTTCTTATAGGCAAAAGTCCCCCATGGGCAAATAAAGGCCGTTTTGTGTTGATCAACAGGAGCAATATTGATCTGGTTATAACCGGAGAAACCGTCCATAAAAGAATACATTTCACTGCCGGCACACTCGTCAATGATCTGATCAATGAATGGTGTGGGAAAATTATCTTTAGGACAGGCTTTGTTTATATCACGGTAATCAACACAAACCCGAATTGTACCTTGTTTTTTAGTTACAGGGACAATGTTAGAGACCCAATCTGTAAGAGGAATAGGGTAAATAAAACCGGCGTTAAGAAGCTTTTCTACTTCGGCCTTAATCGCCGCAGCCTTCCTAGGATGTACAGGGCGTAGACGTTGTTGAACAGGCTTAGCATCTGGGTACGTGATTATTTCATGCATCACTATGCTAGAATCAATGCTAGGCATTTCTTCATAGGACCATGCGAAAACATCACGAAATTCGCGAAAGAGTTCGGAATAAAGTTGAATCTCCTCTGGAGTACAAGTGACTCCGATATGAAGATGCTCGACTATCCCGGGTTTAACAGAGATGTCGAGGGGTTGGGTTCGTGTAATGTTTGCCATATTTCCTTCAGAAAAAACCTGATCAATTTGAATAGGCGTTTGAAGGATTTGTGATGGTAGACAAGGAGCAAACCGTTCGAGGCATGTCAGGAAATGCTGCGAGGCAGGGAGAAATGAGGAACGATGGTGAGAACTATACCAGGGAGGTTCCTCTAGAGACATAGTCTCAATAATAGCTTCGTCGGAGAGGAATATTTCTCCTAGAGAATCCGAAGAAGCCTTATCTAGAAGTCCTAAGGATGGAGTAAGCGTAGAGGAGGGAGCCGAGGCAGCAATGATTTCAACATAATTAAACTCGGCGGGACTCAATGGCATCTGGTCGCCCTAGGAATCTACTTGGTCTGTAGGGGGTACGAGCCACGGATCAGAGCCAGTAGCGATCATATTGACAGAGGCGACATTTATAGGAGGGAGTGGAAAAACACCCATAAGATCAGGATCTTTGAAAAGTCCAGCTCCCAGAGTCTTAGGTAATTTGGAAGTATGGTCCACGAACGGGATGGTGCCTTCGGAAGAAGAAGCAAAAAAGGAGAGCTGGTCAATGGTAACGATCTTCCCTTGATGAGGAAAACGGATGATTCGGAAGAAAGATGAAGCAACAGCTTGCATTGCGTATATCCAGCTACGTCCGAGAAGGAGGTTGTAGGTTAGAGTAGCATCAACGACTTCAACTTCCATCTCGACCGTCTTCCCTTCCAAAGAGATTGGTAAACATTGGAGTATACCGTAAGGACGGGACGCTCTTCCATCAAAAGCTTCCAAGGTGGTGGGAGATTGGCTCAACGTCGGAGATCCAATCGCTTTCCAACAGGCAACGGACATGATGCAAGTTGAGGCACCTTCATCAATAACTGTACGATGAATCGTCTTGGAATCAATAATTACCTGTATGAGGAAGGCGATTTGGGGAGGTAGTCTTAGAGTGTGGCGTTCTAAGTCAAAGGTTATTAAATCCGAATCGGCCGGGTCTATGCCCCCAATGGCAGATAGCATGGACTTCCTCTGCGAAGGGAAACTCTGGAGAACCTCTAAAGCGGACATAGCCGACGGAGTCTGTGCTAAGTCCTCAACGATGTTGTAGTGCTGTGCAGCACAAGCATTCGGATTATACGAGGATTTCTGGAGTACTCCTTTTGGAGGGGGTCGAAGAGGCGTTTCAGTGGTAGGTCTCTCAATGTGGAGCGGACCTGAACCGAACGGGGGAGCACTTGGGGGAACCTCAGGCTCCTTCCCGGCAGATGACGAATAATCCTTCGTTCGAGTACTGATATTAATGGGTATTGTACCAGCCATAAACACTTGAGAACCAAAGGAAGAGGGAGGCTGAGTAGGGTCAGCCACCATTTGAGTTTTTTGAGTGTGTTGGGTGGGAAAGGGCTCCTTGAGCACCGCAGGAGTCCCAGAGGTGCCTTTTAATAAACGACTAACTTCGGACCGCCTCGGGCAATCCTTGGTAAAGTGATTTTCATCGCAAATAAGACAAGGATATTTGGGTTTGCGTTTAGCGCCGTCCTCAGGTTGAGGTTTCGGGGTTTCCTGCTTAGGTTGCTCCGTCTTATTTTTCGCTTTCCCTCTTTTCTTCTCTTTCGAAGCCTTGCTTGCCGTATTAGATTGGACGGCATTAACCTCAGAAGTAACATTCGAACCTGGCGATGCCTGGGAAGGTTGTCCATTCGAAGCAGATGTTTTTTGCTTCGCAGGGTTCGTCGAACTTTTCTTTGAGGATGAATTAACCGAACCAATGATACCGTCAACAGTGGGTGTTGGCGGGGCTTTAGATGGTCCTTGTCTTGGGACATCAGGCAGATAATCATATAATGTACCTGACTGAGAATAAACCAAGTCAAGGTACTGAGCCCGAGCAATAGCTTGCTCTTCGGTGACACACGCCCCCATGGCGATATCCCGAGCTATCGGAGGCACGAATGAAGTCGTAAACCAATCGGTAAGAAGCTGGTCGGGAATCCAAAATTTGATCATACGTCTACGCCGTCTCCATTCATGGATATGATCAGAGATATGCGTAGCCGTCGTTTGTCTTAAGGAAGTGAGGAGGTGAGTACCCGTTTCGTATCGAACGGGTAACTGGAAGTGAGTGAGAAATGCCATAGCCAAGGAATTGAAATCTTGAAAAGACCCGCGATGAAGTTCGATATACCACTTAGCGGCAGAGCCAGTGAGAGTCCTTTGAAAAAGGCGAAGCCGAATTGAATCGTCAAGCCATGAATTAGATGAACACCACAAATGATAGGTCATAACATGGGCTTGCGGGTCTTCATTGGCTTTACCATCGAATTTTGGACAGTCACCAGGTATTTTAGTTGGAACTGGAGGCCAATAAGGATTATGAAGAATAGGATCATTGGTTAATTTGGATACATCTGGTAATTCCAAAGTCGCTAAGAATGGTAATTGAGGATTGAAAGGCATCTGGGGCTGTTGGTAGGGTGAAGCACCAGGATTCCAGCCAGGTGGTGGTTGCCCCCATAGAGTTTGTCCGGAAGGATTTACCCCTATAGTGGATTGGCCATAGGGATTTGTATAGTGCCCCCCAGCATAAGGATTACCAAATGATGCTGCAGGTGTGCCGTATTGCTGTTGATAAGGTTGCGAGGGATTTGCTTGCGGTTGCTGGTAGTTCTGGTACGGGGCAAACGAAAATTGCCCTTGAGGTTGTTGGTAGCCATACAGTGGTGGGGCTCCGAATTGAGTTGAAGGACCGGGCTGGGTTGGATAAAAAGTTTGTGATTGAGACCCGGCCTGCATTTGAAGACCAGATGGGTATTGGGGTCCCATTTGGGGCCACGGACCAGATTGAGCAGCGCCAATAGACTGTCCTATAGGGTGGGCTATCTGGCCAGAAGGAAAACCTTGTTGATGGTGAGGTTGGCCGATCTGTCCAGAAGGTTGTACCTGCTGATACTGAGGTTGGCCTACCTGCTGGAACTGTTGTTGCGCAGTTGAAGGTTATCCTAGCAGACTAGATGGTTGAGGGGGCCGGGCAGTTGGTTGGCCCAACTGTGTTTGAGGCTGACCAATCTGCCCAGAGGGTTGTGAATACTGGACAGTAGGTTGACCGGGTGGTTGAGTACCTTGTCCAGACATCGGACTATACTGGACATTGGATTGGTTCGGGTTAACATTTTGTTGACCACTTTGTCCAGCGGGATAACCTTGCAGGATACCAGGTTGGACTTGTTGAAAAGACTACTGACCTGAGCTACCAGAAGGTTGCATATAAGAAGAGGAAAAAGGAGCAGCAGTAATGAAAGGGTTTCCATAAACGGATTGCCCTAGTTGGTCTTGAGGGGGTTGTATTGGAGATTGCACAAATAAAACTTGACCACCATGGAAAGAGGTGGAGGTCCAATCAATTGACAATGGGACCGATACCTCAACAACCAGTTGAGATGACAAATATGGATCATATGGCTCCTGCATTGGGACATTTGTCATGGGGTCAAAAACTCCAAACAAAGCGGCTGAGGGACGACTATAAATAGAAGTCAAGGGGGTTGCACATACCGTTGGAGCGGTTGCGACGAAGGTAACAGATAGACTGCGACTTGGTGGAGTAAAAGGCTCCGTAGTAGGAAAAGTGTGTGATGACCAAATGGGACCTGTGAACGGAGTTCCAGAAGGCGTAGCATCTCTCAAAGCTTTATAGCCCAGTGGTAAATTTGTAGTAGTAGGCGTACTACTAACATGTATAGGGTCCGTTGAGGTGGGAATGTCACCGCTCGTTGCAACGGACTCATCGGTCGTTGTAGGAGACAAATCATCCATGTCGGATGAAACTGGTGGGACTGACCCACGAGGAGAAGGATGGTCCCAAAAAGGGATACCGCCCTCAAAAGGTTCCCACGTAGGGTTCCAATGAAACTGGTAAGTCTCGTCACCCGGGGCACGAGAACTAAGTGGTTGTATACTTAAAACCACAGGAAGACTCACCACCGGTATTTCGGTAGAAGACGAAACTGGTAATTCTACCAGGATGAAACTTGAGAAGTTTATCGAGATAACTCCTACTTCGGACTGACACAAACGAAAGCTAATTGGGTAGATGTTATCGTGGCCAATAAATTTTAAGACACTGAACTTAACCTTTTCATTTTTTAAGAGTCGAGAAAAGGATAAAAGATGACTCTAGTCTCCTTCGAATATTTAATGAGCACGAAGTGACGAGATGCTCACAGGCACCTTTTCGTTTAGGGAGTCCGAAAAGGATCAAAAGTGACTGCTCTGGAATTCTAGGTAGAGGGTGTGCCAAACTTTTCGCAAAACCACAGAATACTTTTTAGGGTACGGGTGGTCGATCTTCGTGAATGCTGTGTTCACTGCATTGCGAATCGTAGGGCGGCTGACACGGCTTCCTATGGATAAAGGCTTTATTCCTATAGGGGTCTCCCAATATATACTCGACGGTACGTGGGAGCACAGTCCGTATTGGCACCTATCGTTTCACCGTGGAGGAATCACCCAACCACTCGACGATAAACTACCAAGTTTAAAGACGCCGGAACACGTCTCTAACCTATACCTCTAGAGTGTTTGCGTTATGTTCCAATGCATTGTTATGTTCATTGAGTTCATTTTGAAGTTTATCTTTGATTATGTTTCAGTTTTTTGGTCCTACCGTATGTGATATCTCAAAAACTTCTTACATGCAAACTATATGCCAAAATTAAATCATTTGATTCAATGAACTCTATCTACAGGAGGGTTGAGATCTTTTCACAAACGAAATGATCACTTCAACAAAGATCCTAATGCAGCTAATAACAAGAAACGAAATTTTGTATTTTTCTTTTTAATAGCAACAAATAACAATAAATGCTAACTACTATGATGCAAGAGATTTTTTGTTTTTCTTTCCTTTAAGATGGCATGATGCATGTAAACAAATTCTAAGAGATATGCACAATCCAAGTTCAGTCAATGAAATAGAACCAATCCTAAAACACATAATGAACCATGCAAGCAAGGAAAAACACAAAGACTAGTGAAATCCAAAGAAGCTAGAAGTGAAGTATTCAGAGTATAGAAGATCAAGCTTTAACAAATCACTGAATAAGTGCAGAACACAATCAACAAGCTGACTGGATAATCAAGAGACCGAAACTTCCCACAGAAGGCTAGACATGCAAAGTCACTGGAAATAAGAAAACAGCTGAGGGATACAGGCTAAGACCAGTCAAGCAGAGGTTCAACACAGTTCCAGAGGATGAAAGAGATATATAAAGAGACTGAATGAGCTTTCCACCCACACACAGGAAAAATTTACAGAGCTGGCGCGACTGTCAGCCTGCAACTTGCGCTACCACAGAATTGGCGCGAGCTGCTCTTGAGCAACGTGCGCCAACTGGCGTGACTGTTAGATAAATAACCGCGCCAATTAAGCTTGCCAACTAAAAAGATAAATGATACGACCTCAGGTCGGGTTGACAGTGCTCAGATGGGTCAAACAGTAAAGAATCAACTCAAAACTGACTCAGGAAGCTCATGCACTCAAGCAAGCAGAAGAAAATTAACATGCAAGACAGAAATCAAAGAGTTACTCCCCAGTGGAGTCGCCAATTTGTTGGTAAGGTAAATCCCCTCTGCGGACAGAGGCGATCCCACTAGCCTATCACAGAACTAGCCACAAACAAACCACGCTGCTACGCAAGTTCCTAGTTATGCATCAAAGGTGAATCGGGAAGACTAACCTGGAGTCCAACGCTATGATTGAAGCAGAGTTGATATCCTCGCTCCCTTGCTCCAACAGATCATAAACGAACACCTGCACATGCAAAGGAAGAGACAGATACCAACGTAGAAACTACCAAGGCACAACTATATTTCAGTCAAAAAGAAAATAAATCAACATATCACCATGACAGATAATGAGATTGGAACTATAATAGCAGTCACTCATCAATTAATAAACATGAAAAGTTACAACCATTGTTCTGACGTCGACCCTTCTCCTGGCTGGGCGAATAACTATATGTGTCTTGACATGCATCTCCTCTCCGGTAGCATAACCTCTCTAGCACTCACTAGCATTCCTCCAAGAACTCAACATCTAACACTCCATGACCAATAATCATCACTACTATAACTCGATCACCAAATCACTAGCATAACACTAACACCAACACTCTAGCTTGTCCAATGCATAATGACAAGCTTATATAGATGGAGAAGGGAGGAGGATGCAATGAACCTGGACACCTTTCGTGGATTAGCAAAAGCCATAAAGATGGATAAAGCTCGACAAAAGACTGATTTTCTATCCTCAGAAAAGCTCCATGTAATGAAGGAAACAACAGTCGGACGTGCATTAAGGCAAAAAGCACGACTAAATTTGGTTGGCGCGACTGTTGCTCTAAGACAGAGCGCCAATGGTCGCGCCCCCTTTTGAGGATCTCCATCATTGGCGCGGGTAAGATATTGTGGACTTGCGCCAATGGAAAAAGAGCACTTTTAAGGGATGATCTGCAGAAGGTGTCTTCAGGGAACATGGAGTACATACTCAGGGGAACATAATGCAAGTGTTTTTAGACTTTGTCACTTCTTATAACTCCCGGGATGGGTCCTCCAAGGTACGACAAGAGGAGTAACAGGGATGGTGACAAATTACTGTGTAACAATAGTTTTGCACGTTTTACCTCATTGTCTCCTTCATAGCTTAGAACGATCTTGTCCCATATTTCTTTGGCGGTTTTGAGCTGCATAACCTTGACAAATTCTGATTGTGACAGACTCCCCAATAGTGTATTGACAACCTTGGCATTTGTTTCATATTTCTTTTTACCTGCCATATCTGTAGGAATTGCTGTTGGAAATGTATATTCTCCTTCCACGATTTCGCAAACATATGTTCTAAGAGATTGAAGATAGGCTGTGGTTCTTACCTTCCAATAGACAAAGTTTCTCCCATCAAAGATTGGTGGTCTAATGGATCCTTCTCTTTTGTAGCTGGCCATGATGATAGATCTTCCTTCAAGCGATAAAGCTTCTTTTGAAGGACCTGCTGTGATACCAATTGTTGGAAAAAATATTAAGAGGGGGGGGGGGGGGGGTGGTGAATCAGTATTAGCAAGTTAACAATATTTCGTTTCTATAAACAAATTTATATATGCTACTTCTGTTAATGCAACTTGCGTGTATACACAATTGTGTTTAGAGCAACCAGCATATACCTTGAAAACTTATAATTTAGTTAGTTGATCGTTAATCTGTGTATTAGAACCATATAAATAGCAACCAGGTGCAGTAAATAGAATGGGCAATCACACACATGAACACAAGATATAAGGTGGAAACCCAATGTGCGTGAAAACCACCTGCTGTAATCGTCTCTATCTTTTTTTAATAAGAAACTTCCTTTTACAAATTTTGTAGTGAGGCAACCTTATACCAGTACACAGGCTTCTACCTGTAGGAGGCTACAACCTTCTTTTGTTCTCTAGCATTTCCTGGAAGGGAGCTACAACCCCATTAGCTATTGTACTAGGTGATGTGTTTACTAATACGTAGGTGCTGACCTACAGAAGGCTACAACCTTCTCTTTTCTTCCAGGGACCACGTTTCATAAATTTTCAGACTGTATCCATCAATAACATCAATCAAACATCAAATATATCTGCATCAAGAAATCTCCTTTGTACCAACCAAAACTGAATCAAGCAATCACTTTTCTGAATGTTGTAACCAGAATACAGTAACAGTAACCAGAACTCAATCTAGAACCCAAAAAACTACAACAGTAAACAGAAGTAGCTAAAACATATTTTATGAGGTGTACGCTACTTCAATGTGTCAAACCTGCATGCATATGCACTTTTCTCAAGGAAGACCTGCATATACGCAGTTTTGAAATTCCGAACTAGTGTGTATATGCACCTTTGCTATACTGAACCTGCATACAGATCTGTAAAAGATGATTTAACCTTTTCCACTATTCAGACATCAATTATACCTAGATCATCAGATTTACAGATTATGACATGTTCCAATTATTCAAATAAAAGATCAAAACCACACAAAGATACTTCTCTTCAAGCCTTAAGATCTTGACCCGTCAATAGAACTTATCCTTCTTCAAATACTTAGGTGGCTCCTTGATTCAGATCCAGCTATGCACCATAACCCAATGACCAGTATTCTAGATCTTGCTCTTCATTAGATATTCAATTCTTGAGTGCCCTTTCTTAATGATTTCCTCCTCCTTTTATAGTCTTAGGCCTTACTCAATACCATGGTCCAAAACCACTAAGAAACAATACCTTGGACCAATTAATTGGGGTCAACACTTCGGACAAGATACCTCGGACCAATACCATGGGTCAAAATACCATGGTCTAAATACCACAGACCAAAACCAAATTCTCCAACATGTACACACCTTTCCTTGCGTGAAAATGTGTGTATACGCATATGAGCCTTTTGGTTGGCGAACCCACATGTATACACGGCTTGGTCAAGGGTAACCTACGTATATCTCTTTTTCCTTCATTCTCTGAGCCTAAAATGTGATCTGTCATATGAGTGAGTTTCCATCAAGGACAACACCTATGTCATAGCGCCAAACCTGTGTCATAATGCCAACAATATTGTGAAAAAAGTGTTCACACAACAAACTTTATTCATCAAAATCACAGGAACAGAATACGTTTAAAAGAGTCCTAGTAGAAATACCCTTATAGGATCTATTCTCATAAATATCTTTCAATTGGAAAAGATAAAACTTTTCCCACAAGAAAACTGGATAAGATGGAGATGGCGCCCTGTAACCCAAAAGGTTCAGGGCTAACTCATACATTTATCTTTTATCTTCAGTCAATTCCTTAATCTCTTGTCACAATTGCTAACTTTGTTCCTCCTTCTTCTTCTTGACTTCCTTTGTCTCCCATTGTATGAGTTCTTCTGTCAGCAACTCCTCAACCCATTGATCCTTAAGAGTGTGAATAATCTTCTGATGCTCCTCCAAGGAAATTAATCCGTTTTTTAGGGAGAGTGGCAACTATTTCCAATTGTGCAATTCCAAAATCAATAAAATTTTTTCTAAGTGCCAATATTCCTCAGGGTCTAATCCAATGAATGGTGTAAAAGCATATTGAAACTGGAGTTATTCTACCTTCACTGTTGGTTCTTTTCTAACAACATTTTCATCAAAAGGTTCTTGTCGATTACTACTCACTTTTTCTTCCTAAAAAACTTTTACCTCAATTGTTGGTTCTTGTGTAGTAACAGTGTCATTGGTAGGTTCTTGTGTTTCAGTTTCTAGGTAAAATTCCATAGGGTGCTCCTTTTCCGCTACTAGTTCTTGTATAATAGCAACGTCATCAAAAGTTTCTTGTGTAACATTCCCCCATGGTTCTGTTTGAGTTTCATTCAAGATGGTATTTGCATCAATGATTTTATACCTTGATGTTGCCAACCCTTTAGCACATGCTGCACATACAAGCCCCTACGTGGTTTCTGCTTCCAATTTATCAACAGCCTCCGCCAGTGTGTGAAGACCTGGAAACCTTGTTTCCTTTCCCTATCCTTTAATTTTTTCTTTAGTTATTTGTTTTCTGCTTTTAATTCTTTAGTGTTGAGCAGGAGGGCTTGGGTTTCGTTCTTACCTAGTGAAGGATTATCTTGTTACTTGACATGTTCTTCTTTCCTCTTCTCGGCTTCCTTTACACCTTCATTCTTGCTGAAATTATTTTCAAATGGTGGCGAGGGTTCTGGTAATGTCAACCTTGACACTTCTCTTTGGTGTTCTACCACTAAAAATTATTTCCAATGATCTTTTCTCGATTCTGACTCCAGAGGACTACCCCCACTCCTCGGCTACATTAGTTTTCCCTATAGCGTCTTTGCAGATTTCAACTTGTTTCTGACGTGAAGTTATTTTCTTTTTTCTAATGAAATCCTCCCAACTTTTCCCTTGCTGCTCCAACGACGCCAATATGATCAAATTTATAAGTCCATGATTAGTGATATAGCTTTTTGGGTGTGAGGCAACCTTTATCGCAACCACCATATGCTTCAAGTTATCCAACAAGAAGTAAGGAAGATTGGTCAATTACCTATGTTGAAGATGATTCAATAGCAGAAATTGATAATTAAAAATTGTCGTTGCATGCCCCTCACATGTAATGTATTTGATGATAAAAAAACAACATCATTCCATGGTTGTGGAAGCGAAAGGAAGTCTATTCCCCTTCCCTTCTTAACCAATTTCTCCACTCCCTGCAAAAATTCAGTTTTAAGGGAGGGTCATTGATTTTCATATTGAACCATCACTTTCCTTCAGTTTTAAGTGTTGTCGCTCAGGCAAGTACTTCCTCTGTAACCTCCAGCTTTAAACCTCTAACCTCTTTTTGGTTTCTACTCAAATCCTAAGAAAATTCTAGAGTAGTGCTTTCATATGACCCTCTTAGTCTTTCGAAAAAATCGAGCCACCCTGCTTCTATGAATATTTGACAAGATTCTTGGAAATTCTATAAATCCTCTGTGGAATTTGGTTCATGTCTTACCACTGCTCCACCCATCTTGCATTGTTACAGCTAATACTTACCTCACTTTTGTCTTCTCATTGTCACAATTCCCGAGAAATCTATGTAATGAGGATGTGGAGCCTCGTTGGGGTGGATATCAGGGAGGTAGGTAAGGGTGTCAAGTAATACGATCATGGAATGCGGGTTATCATTTCATTATTAGTCCAAAGGTATGAAAATTGGGCTTAAGTACAGTTCACACTTGATGAAGTGATTTCTCATACAAAGGTGGTAACGGTTACAAGATTTTCCACTTCAAATCAAATTATATTACGGATCACAAAATGATTCAACCCCCCCGCCCCCCAAACTTAAATGTAAAGGCCATCCTCGGCCATAAAAATATAATGAGATACTAATTATCATATTTGCTAAGTAAATAAAAAGAAATATTCATTTTTGAACGATGTTTTGGTGGGTGATGTCATTGATACCAATGACGACGATTGGTGATGATGATTATTGAGGCAGACAGTTGTAACCAGTTCCCTACCATAATCATCTCCCACCTGATTGGTTATTATAGATGTAACAACAAATGGATTTCCTTGTAGTAGCTAAATATTTACAACAAAATGTTTATTACAATAAGATATGCCTTGGAGAGTATTATGCTCTTGAAGGTATTTCTAAAACTGATACTATAAAATGAATAAAACTAGACTTGTAACAACATAAGATATATGTCTAACAACATGCTGTAACAAAACTTATTAAAAAGGAGAAATATGTACTAGCTGCCACAAAGTAGTTTTCAGATGATACAATTACCTACCTACACCCCATAGGAGGTTTTCACAGGCATATTTTATTATTCTTCATTTTTATTTATGCATAGTTTTTGGTGTATTCGCTGCCAACAAAAGTTTGTTTTCAGTTGCTATACTTGTTGACTCTTTAAAAATTTGACAGCTTCCATAACTTGGAGATCAGATCTTGTGACAATGTTAACAAAATGAGTCCTTCAAGGTAGGTTTGTGATATAACCAAAGACTATGCCCATTGGCAAACAATGGCACCTTGGCATTGTGTATGGTAACTAAATTAACAGTCCCATTTTCAAAGACTATATTTACCTTGTAAACACCTACCACCTGGGGTAGAGCTTTCCTTTGAAGTGTTTGAATCGTGAATCATAAAATAGAGCCCAATCGCCTTTTTGAAACACCTTTTTTTATAAACTTGTCATGTCACTTAGCCCTCTATTGTTGGATGATAATTGTTTGTTGAATGGAAGCAAGTCTCTTCTCATAAAGTTCATTTAGTTGATTTAACTGATGTTTCTGAGCTTTAGTCAAATCCAGGTTCACTTGCAATGTTTTTCCAAGTGTTTTTACTTCGAACTCAACAGGAAATAATGGGCTTTTACCATATACCAATTCATATGGTGAAAACCCAGTAGTATTTCTCGATGTAGTTCTATATGCCCATAGTGCTTCTAGAAGTTTGTCAGCGTAGTTCCTCTGGTGGCTGGCTACAATCTTGGTGAGAATTCCCTCAATAACTTTAATGTTGCTTTCTACTTGACCATTTTCCTATGGATGATATGGTGAAGTAATCCTGTTATAAATATTATATTTCTCAACTAACTTCTAGATTAAACGACATGTAAACCACACTCCTCCGACTGTCACTATTTCCCGAGGTACTCCTAAGTGAAAAAAATGTCTTCAATCAAAAAGTCTGAAACAACTCGCACAGTTTCCCTAGATAATGCCTTTGCTTCAACCCATTTCGTGAGATGTTATGTATAGACTAGAATGTAGGACTTGTGCTGAGATGAAGGACTAATTGGTCCTACAAAGTCTAGAGCCCACTTCTCAAATGGTTCCAAAACTACTTGAGGTTGTAAAAACATTTCATCTAAATGAATTAATTGACCCATTCTCTAACAACTGTGACATCCCTTTAGAAATTTATTTTCATCTTGGAATATGGTAGGACAATAATATCTAGTCGAAAGCAGCTTATACCCTGTCCTTTTGTCAGCAAAGGTCCCTCCACAAGGTTCCTCATGGCAAGATTTGAGGATATCAAAAATCTCATCCGATCTCACACAACGTTTGATCCATTGATATGGCCCTGTGTAATAAATATATCCCTCTAGCCAAGAATATCTTGCAATCTTCTACAAAATCATATTCATTTCTCTTGAGGAAATATGTCGTGGAAATCTCCCTGCAGTAATATAATTAGCTATGTCTGCATACCATGGTGAGCAAGTTGAAATAGAAAACTGGTATTCATCTGGGAAAGAATCCTCAACAGGCATGCAATCATCATCAATAGTCAACCTAAAGAAAATCAGCCACTACATTATCTTTTCCAACTTTATCTAAGATTGTTATATCAAACTCTTGTAATAGCAGCAACAAACGTGTAACCCTACCATTAGTGAGAGGTTTATTCATTAAGAAACGAATGGAAGAGTGGTCAGTGTGCAGAAATATTTGATAACCAGTGATGTAGTGCCTAAATTTATTAATAGCATGTACTATTGCAAGAAACTCTTTTTCTGTAATGGTATAATTAATTATGCTCGAGTTAAGTTCTTGCTGATGTAGTAGATGGCATATGGATTTTTGTCTTCAGGTTGACCTAGAACAACTCCTATGGCCATAGTAGACGCATAAGTTGCTATATAGAATGAAAAATCCCAGCTTGGTCCTCAGAAAATAGGAGTTACTGTTACACACTACTTTAAATCTGTAAAGGATTATTCGCATTTCCTTGTACAAATAAATTCCACATCTTTAGTAAGTAGAGAGAATAGTGGGGATGCAATCTTTGAAAACAAATCTATAAACCTTTTGTAATGCCCTCCATGTCCCAAAACACTGCCTACCTATTTTTGTGTTGTCGGAAATGGAATTTTCACAAATATTTCTATGTTAGTAGCGTCTACCTGTATTCCCTCAGTGGAGATATAATTCTCGAGCACAATTCCTTCATTCATCATGATGTGACATTTTTTAGTGCTTAAAGAAAGATTATTTTTCTCAAATCATTCTAATACTTTTTCAAGATTGGCTAATGCTGGTTCGAAATCATCACCATAAGGTGCAAAATCATACATGAATACTTCCAAATAGTCATTTAGAAAATCTGCAAATATTCCCAATATTTCCATCTAGAAGGTTGTTGGTGCATTACAGAGTCCAAAAGGGAGAATGTTGTATGAAAAAGTCCCTCAAGGGAAAGTAAAGGTGGTCTTATCCTGATCCTCTGGAGCAATTTGTATTTGATTATAGCCACCAAACCTATATAGGAATGAAAAGAATTTCTTTCTAGATAAGGTATCAAGGTCTTGATCTATGAATGGTAAAGGGAATTAGTCCTTTAGAGTGGATTTATTAAGCTCTCTGTAATCCACAAAGATCCTTCACTTTCCATTCTTTTTAGGAATAATAACAAGTGGAGATACCCATTGGCTGTCAGAAATGGGATAAATGAAGTTGGCATTTAGACTTTTTTGCAATTGTTCTTTCACTATTTTCTTAAGAGCTGGGCTCATATGCCGATGTGGCTTCCTAACTAGAGTGAAATCTCCCTTCAAGTAGATGTGGTGGGTGCATAGATTAGGGTGAATTCCTTTCATGTCTATGTGATCCCATGAAAACACTTTTTTATGTTTTTGTGACAATTATAATAACATATTTTTCTATTTGAGAGTCAAGTTAGGATTAATATTGAAATTTTTTCCTTGTTCTATTTCAATGGGGCTTCTTTTGAGATTAGGGGCCATTTTCGTATGCTTTAAAATTAGATCTTCCATAGTGTGTTCCACCCTTGAATCATCAATAGAAGTAACGACATGGTAATTGCTGATAATGGCAGTGATAATATCATCCTCTATTTCATTCTTAAGATATTGCGCTTTTCCAAGAGTGAGGAGTAGTTGGGAGTAATATGATTCAGATTCAAATTCATCCCATGAGGGATTTTCCAATTTTTTACTTAGTTTTGTAGAGGGGTAAAGGCTGAGGTTCTTTTTGGCTTGTCCATCTAAAATTATCATATAGATGGACCTGCAACCTACGAATGCATCTAAAATGGCCGACCAAGGCCTTCTTAATATCAAGATATGTCCCCCCAAGTTTGATTTGGTTTGCAAAATAAGAAATTTGGCTGGATACCTCCAGGAATCCACTATGATCGCTATGTCTTCTACCATTCCTTTAGGTTTAAAATGTGACTTGTCTACCAGTTATAGCACAATAGGTGTTTTTCTTAGCCCATGTAATCCTAAAGTGGTGAAGAATTCCTTAGTCATTACATTGATTTCTACCCCTAAATCTATTAATGTATTCAGATTGGGCTTCTCATCCATATAAATAGTGACTGTAGGATTCCGTGTATCATTATATTTAGTCAAAAGAGGTTGACCAGTCACTAGTTCTGATAGTTTTCCAATCACGTAGATGGTAATAGGGTCTTTGGGATTCCGTCCAGGTTTCTTAACACATAGGTCTCTTATTTTTTTCACATAAATGGGGACATCCTTAATGGCTTGCAGTATGGGAATCCTTATAAGAAAAAATTTTAACTCCTTGAGAAAATCATATCCGGGTTGTGCAATCATCCCAGTTTCAGCTAATCTTTGTGGATACGGGGGATCCTTAGTTACCACAACAACTTGATTGATTGTTATAGGTATATCAGTTTTATTTGAATCAATTGTGATAAGTGTCAGAACTGTTGGAAAATAAAAAAGGTAATAAATAATTTCTCAATCTTGATAATTACTTGTGATGTTACTTTTTACTACGATTCTTTATATCTTATTTCTTTAGTTCATCAAGTAATTACACAAAGTAGCAGAACATAAAACAGTGAACAAAAGATGTAGGCACATGTTAGGGAAAAAAACCCCCCTTGAGGGGAAAACCCAGTCAAAGTAATTTTTCCTTTTAATAGTATTCTTTGAGACTCCTCACCCTAGACCTTGACTAGACCTTCCCTACACACCAAGTCAACCTACATAATATTGTTCTCTTTCCAGCAACTTTGACTATGTAGTAACTTGCGATATCTCATGGCTTTCGGTAGTAGCCCAACTTGGGAGACTTCATTCTCCCAATCCATAGCATGAAAGAGAGAGAGACCATCACCAAAATTTTGATTTTCCTTGAATCCTTAGACTCCCCCAAACTCGCATTCACTTCACTTTCTCGGCAGCATACTTTCCCAGTCTCCTACTTCTCAATTCTGCCAAACAAAGAGATTTTCGCACTTCTACACATAAGAGAGAAAATGGGAAGTGATGCTACAAATTAATTTGTAGTTCTTCCGTTTATAGGATTATTGTGGGGTAGAATGGGTCCTTAGGCCAACATGGTGTGGAGGTTCCATAATTCATATTTGACTCAATACTTAACCAATTTACATGATCCAAAAGCCTAAGAAGGGTCTCCTTAAATGTACAATAATTCTATTGACTCAAAATAAATCCTAGAAGTCCTCAATGAGGACTTTGACCTAAAACATGACCCAAGCATGAAACCCATGCCTTAATAAGTCACAATAATAATAATAATAATTCTTTTCTTTATTCTTTTGATAATAACATTACATAATGACTCAAGTACATCATTGAAGACCAAACATAGTTACTTTTTCCAACACTCCTTCTTAACTAAGGAGGTATTCATAATATACATATACAATGGAATATCTCAAACTATATGAACCATGAAGAATTTTAGACACCACAATGACATGTACTAGATTCCTGACCATGGAAATCTATCTAATCATTCATTGAATAATTTAGGCATTTCATTGTCATGGACTAGATTCCTTATCAGAGAAATCTATCCAACCAGTCATTCAACAATTTAGGAATCAGAATGCCATCGACTAGATTCTTGACCAGAAAAATCTATTCGACCAGTCATTCAACAATTTAGGCATTGCAATGCCATGGAATAGATTCCCAACCAAGGCAATCTATCCAACCATTCATTCAACAATTTAGGCATCGTAATTCCATTGACTAGATACTTGACCAGGGAAATATATCTAGGTGGGACTAATATGGACTCAAGCTTTCATCCCCTCTAGGTACAATCAGGCTTACTTTCTATCTATCAACCCAAAAATCCAGGTGTGTATCCAAAACAGAGCTCAATGATCAACACCACCTTTCTAAATTCTAGACATCAACACAATGTGTTGGCTAGATGTCCTCTGAGGCAATGCTTCACTCATAAAGCCTCAACACTCATTGATCCAACAGATCAGGATGACCAATCTCTCCCAATCAAACTAATTGGTAACCAACATGCTTTCCTGCCAGAGATTCACTTGTACAAACAAAACCCCAATCAATAACATACCTTTTCATGTAGATAACCAAATAAAAACCTCTGGGGTATTCCATGAAACAAATGTTGCTTCTCAACTTTCCATAGTAGGACTATTGACTGAATCTTTGACAAGAAGATTCCTCAATCATACAATTTATTCCTAATTCATATGAAACAACATATTATTCAGTCATATCCTACTTTCCTTCTTTCAACAACACCTCAAAATGCATTCTCCAACTTCCTTCTCATGTTCATGGCCTTCACTCAGACTTATGGTTGTTAGTCCTAGTCTAGTGCATGACACATGAAGCAGAGAACCATATCTGACACTCCCTCTCAACTAGGAAGCACCTCTTTATCTGGACTCCCTCTTAATCTTAGGGAGATCTCTTCTATTCATGCTTCCTCTGGGAGATGAACTTCTTCTTTTTCGACACAGGAGAATCTTTTCGCGGCTTCCAACCATTTCATCAAAGTTATCATAAACCTCATCATGCTTATCACATCGAGCATCTTCACCAAGTTGAATATTGTGTACCAGCACAACTTTCTTATCACATCAAGCATCTTCACCAAGTTGAATATTGTGTACCTGTACAACTTGCTTGTCACATCAAACATCTTCACCAAGTTGAAGATTGTGTATCTACACATTTTAGATAGCAAGTACAACCAAAACTATAAAAGCATGATGTTATCCATATTAAATACACAGAATCATTTCAAATTTATTCATATCATATACCCATACTTAATTATAAACAAGATACATAATCTCTTCAGCATCTTACTAGGAACTTTTTCATACACCCTAGACTACTTCATAACAACACGCATTGCATATAGTGTTTCAATATGTTTTCCAAAGGTATGACATACATTGATAAAACATATAGAAAACCCTAGAAAACATTCACACAAATATGGATATACAAATCATCTAACAACCTTCCAAAATATATGTGTTAGACTTCTCACGAGCAATTCATACAAATCCTAGATTTCATACAAAAGAATCAATCAAAGTCAATCACATCTTAGTGATTAACCTAACTAGATTCCACTAGAGTTAGTTCCAAACCCTTAGATTTTCAATCAATTATCAATTAGTCACTAACATGACCAACTGATAATTAAGTTAGTTGTAAACCCTAGATATCCAAGAAATCATCATACTCAACCAAAAAATTCAAATTTCAACAATTTCTTCACAAATACCAAATCATCATATAGTCAAAATTCATCAGAGATTTCTACTTCGATTAAGGTTCGACTGCAAAACCCTAGAGTTCAAAAATTCACGAATATTTATACAAATCTCAAATAATCATATTCCAGATATTTTACTTTAATTAAGGTTTAATTCCAAAACCTTAGAATTATATTTTCACAGACTCAACAATCATTGCATACATAAATCTCAGATTGTTTTATTTCACACTAAACAATGTCACTACTAGGATTTAAACCCTATATTTTCAGATACTATCATCCTAGAATCTCAAACAAGGACTTCCATAAAATCCTAAAACTCGTGACCATCAGTGACTAGGTCAACGCACATATATAGGGATTCATAACCAAACATAGACATGCCATATGCCCATAAATATAGTTGACCTAGACCAACCTAGGAATTCAATCAAAAGGACATATATTTATATGCCTAGATGAAAATACATCTCATATCATTTTTTATTCAAACCCAACTTCACAACAATATCAAATAAGAGTTAGACACACAATCATTTTGACCACACTAAGGTTTGATAAAAAAACACACACATACCAAACAAAACATTTTTTAGACAATATAAGGATCTTTCTCACACGTTCCACAAAACCTCAATGAGGTAGGGTTCAAATGTAGAAACATAGCAAACCCTATATTACAAAAAATTCAAAGGTTCCGAGATTTTAGATCTTATCATTCCATCCTAACAAGTTAGGATTTATCAATCATACCAAAAATACCAAAAATGAAATCATCAATAAAGACTTTAGCTAGAATTTCACGATATTCCTAATTAGTTTAGGTTTTCATAAATTCATAAGATCATACCCTTTGGTTAGGGGTTTCCAGAACCTGTCTAATGTTCTACCAAATCAGATACGAGTGGGGTGGGTAGATTTATCAAGAGATGAATCACCCAAACAAGAATAACTAGGATTCAATAATGTTATTCATAACAAGGTTAGTAATAGATCAACAAATGCATAATATTTTCAATCAATGAATTCAAATCATACCCTTGTTTCTTGATTAACCTTGTCTTGAGAGATCCTCCTTCTTGAGTATGTTTTCCCTAATTAATAGAGGGAGAATGGTGATCAATATTTAACATAGTCAAAACTAAATGAATGCATGAGCCCAAAACTGAAAAGACATGAGATACTTATATTTTTCACGAACAATGTTATTAATGGCCAAGAGATCATCCCTAAGTCTAGCTATCTTCGAAAAGAAGGTTTCCATTGTATATTTTTTAGTTATATTCTTAGTCCTCAACTCATTATTCAAAATTGCTACTTGACCAATGTTTTTAATAGTGAACAACTTTGACAAGGCTTCATACATCTCCTGGGAATGATAGATGTTAGCCATGAATGGGACAATATTGTCTTTTATCCCTCCTACAATCAGAGTCATAGCAACCATTTCTAGATCCTTGAATATTGCTTTGTCGGCATCACTGGCTTCTTTTATAGGCTTCTTTACATTTCCTTTTACCAAATTTATCACCTTGTTCTTCTCAAGGATTAGGTAAATCCTCTTCTTCCAGGATTTGAAGTTAGATGCTCCTTCAAGCTTGTTCTCACCCTTGATAGAGTTAGACATCCTCTTTGAATATAATAGACTCCTTCCCTAAGATAGTGCCTATGAATGGATCAAGGATAATTTTAGGGGCGAATGTTCGCCCTTTGGCGAAATTAAGGGGTTTTAAATTTTTAGTGGGCGAATATTTTGTATCATAGTACATTTTTACAAATCACCTCAAATAGCCCACCTTATTTTAAGGGAGAGGGTAAAAAAGGTAAATTTAGCCCTTGAAATTAGGACTTACAACCTTCCATTCGCCCATTTTCAAGAATAGGTTTTATTTAAGTGAATCCTATGGGCCAAATACCATATTTATAAAAGAGGTATGGTCAATTAATAAAAATATAAATAAATGAGAGGTGTGGTAAATAAATAAAACATTTTTTATATTTACTCCATAAGTCACCTTATATACATGTAAGGGTGTAAACAAATAAAAATATAAGTAAAGTGGAGGTATGGTAAATAAATAAAACTTCTTTTTATACTTACTGAAAAGGTATGGTAAATAAATAAAAATATAAATAAACTAGACATATTGTAAATAAATAAAACCTCTTTTTATATTTAGTCCATAACCCTCGTTCTATTTATGACGGCTCAAGAAAGATGTTTTATTTAAGTGAATCCTATGGGCCAAATACCATATTTGTAAAAGAGGTATGGTAAATTAATAAAAATATAAATAAATCAGAGGTATGGTAAACAAATAAAACATTTTTTTATATTTACTCCATAACTCACCTTATATTTACGAACACTCAAAAAATGGGTTATATTTAGGTGAAACCTATGGCCAAAATACTATGGGACAAATACCATGGACTAGATAAAAATAAAAATAGCACATGGTATTCACCAAAATGGCACATGGTATTGACCCATGGTATTCACCTGGAATGTAGCCTATTTAAATGGGGGAATTAAACCAGCATGTAGCCTATGCTAGGATTCACTAGGACTTTACAAAGTTTTATTATTTAGTGAAAGACTCGCCAAGATCTTAAAAGATTTTATAATTGAGTAAAATATTCACCATGCCTGGTGAGAGATTCGCCAAAAAATTATATATACATATTATATTATTGATAAAATCGCCTTCCATTTTTCCTATATACCATGGAGATTCGCCCATTTATTATATTTATAAATTTAGGGGGGGTTCTTAAAATTTTCCCTGGAATGGATATTCCTTTTTCTTCCTTCATTACAAAATCTCTGATACCATGTTGGAAAATTAGAAAGGAAGTAAAGATTTTATCAATCTTGATAGTTACTTGTGATGCTACTTGCTATTACGATTCTTTATATCTTCCTTCTATAGTTCATCAAGTTATTACACAAAGCAACAACACATAAAAAACTAAACACAAGATGTAGGCACATGCCAGGGGAAAAACCCCCCTCGTGGGGAAAATCCAGTCAAAACTAATTCTTCCTTTCAATATTATTATTTGATCCTCTCCACCCTAGACCTTGACTAGACCTTCCCTCCACACCAAGTCAACTTCCAGAATATTGAAGTCTTTCCAGCAACTTCTATGCAACAACTTGCGGCTTCTGACAATAGTCCAACTTGGGGGACTTCGTTCTACCAATATAGAGCACGAAATAGAGAGAGACCACCACCAAAATTTTGATTTTACTTAACTCCTTAGACTCCCCCAAATTCGTATTCATTTCATCTTCCCTACAATAGACTTTCCCAGCCTCCTACTTTGCACTTTTGCCTGACAAACAAAATTTCGCACTTCTGCCCAAAAGAGAGAGAATGAGAAGTGATGCTCCAAATGAATTTGTAGTCCTTCCTTGCATGGGATTATTGTGGGGTATTGTTACACAAAAATATCGTCACCATGATTATTTGCAGTCAATATGGGTCTATCATCACTTGTATTGTCCTCCTAAGCAAGTCTCAGACCTCAGCTCTTCAAATCAAGCTTTGGAAATGAGAGAAAGACATTAAAAATCAATGTAACTCTGGTTCCACACTTTCTCTCACTATCACCTATGGTCCTGCACCTTCTGTTTACAAAACCTGTGGACCTGCCTGCTCTGTCCCTAACGGTGTAGGTGCGGACCCCTGTGAAAGTAAAAAGGCGCAAGTTTTATCTTAAAAAACTCACTTTGCGTTAATTCTAGAGGATTCTAGAAGGAATTTTGACGTGGATTGTTCGCTCTGAGGTGGTTCATGCATCCCAAAAGAGAAGGAGCTAATCCCTTGATGAGAGGAGATATCCCTTTGAAGGAGGGCTTTATCCCTTTGAAGGAGGACCTAGTAACCTCCCTCCATTGCACTATAAATACAAGCATTGGGCTAGTTGCTGGAGAGGTTAGAAGCTGAACATTTTTGAGGGTAAATGCTGGTGAAATTAAGACTTCCTAGTTGAGCTTAAGAGGAGAGATCACATACCTTTTTGGCTTCATTGGGAAGTGAGTGAAACTTGTCAAAGTAGAGGATACTTCTTGCTAGACCCTGGGAGTAGCTTGTACAACGTCAAGGCACAGGTTGTAAAGTTCTTCTTCTTTTGAATTAATACAATCAAACTCATTTTTTTCAACAAGTATCTCATTTTATTTGTTTCATGGACTCCTTGACTTTCATGTTAAATATGTTTTATGATATTGGCTTTTCAGGTGCTATTTAATTTGTTTGCCTTGTTTTCCTCGCTCCTTTGATATTAACATTTCAGATGAAGATAAGTGCATCAATTTGTTGTGTTCTCTACCAGATTCATGGGATAGTTTGGTTATTACGATAGGTAGCAATGCAACTGCCTTGCAGTTTGATGAAATAGTCTCATCCTTGCTGATGGAGGAGTTGAGACAGAAAAATATGGAGAGCTAGAATGGTGATTCCTTGTCTGTACGAGGACGATCCCATAACTGAAACAAAAGTAAGTCATGGAGTGGGAGATCTAAATCTAGAGGGAGATCTAAATCTCGAGGAAAACCTGTAAAGGTGGTGTGCGGGAAATGCGGAAGGGAAGGGCACTACAAAAGGGACTGTAAATCTAAAGCTCCTGACAAAGGAAAAGGATCTGGTGATGCTCCTTATGCAGAGGCAAAAACCACCTTAGATGAAGGTGGGGATGTGAACTTGGCTTCTTCAAGTACACATGTAGATAATGAGGCATGGTTGATTGACTCAGGTGCATCCTTTCACTTCACTCTCGATAGAGAGTGGTTCTGCGAGTACGAGAAATATGATGGTGGTGATGTCTTCTTGGGGGATGACAGGAAGGCTAGAATCATTAGTCGTGGAAAAGTAAAGTTGAAGTTGCAAGGTGGAAGGGTTAGAACACTTCCGGATGTTCTACATATTCTTGCATTGGCCAGAAATATAATTTTTTTCAGCAAGTTTGATGATGCAGGTGTAAAAATAGTGTTCGAGAAAGATACCTGCAAGATGGGTCGGGGAGCACTTTATTGACATGGGGAGTTTGCATTAGAACTCTGTACAAGCTGTAAAGTAGCATTGTTGTTGATGGGGACAACCTTTATGTTTTCCTGAAAGTGGAGCAGAAAATCTAGTGGTCCCTAGAGAAAATACCATGCTATGGCATCAAAGGCTTGGAAATATTGGAGAGAAGGGCCTTCGAATACTTCATGGTAAAGTTATTGTAGAAGGTATGAATAATACCTCTTTGGATTTTGATTTTTCTGAAAATTGTGTATATGGGAAGCAGAATCGGGTGAGTTTCCCCTCTGGTGGTAAGAGGGCGAAAAAGATATTAGAGCTTGTGCATAGTGATGTGTTTGGACCTGTGAAGGTTCCATCACTGGGTAAGTCTATGTACTATGTATCATTTATAGACGACTTCTCAAGGAATACATGGATATACTTCCTCAAGAAGAAATTTGAAGTCTTTGACAGGTTTAAAGAATTTAAGGCTCTAGTGGAAAACCAGACAGAGAAGAAGATTAAGGTGTTGAGGACAGATAATGGTGGAGAGTTTTGCAGCAAGGAATTTGAAGAATTCTATAAGAAGTGTGGTATAACACGACAAAAGACTACTCCATACACACCTAATAAAAGTGTAGTTGCATAAAGAATGAAAAAGACATTGATGGAAAGGGCAAAAAGCATGCTCAGTGGTGTTGGGTTAGGATAGGAATTCTGGGCAGAGGCGATGGAGACAACATGTTACCTGGTCAACAGATGACCTTCATCAACGTTGGAGGATAAGACTCCACAAGAGGTATGGACTGGTAAGAAACCCTCTCTTTCAAATCTATGGGTATTTGGATGTGATGCATATGTACATGTTCCAAAGGAGAAAAGAACCAAGTTGGATAGTAAATCTGATAAGTGCATCTTTATTGGGTATAAGGATGGTTTAAAGGGTTATAAGATTTGGAACCCAGTAACAAGGAAGGTTGTGTATAGCCAAGATGTGGTGTTCAGAAAGATGAAAGATGTTATTAAACATGAAGTCCAACCAAAGGAACCTGAGAAGATAGAGTTTGAGCTTAAGAAGGAAGAATCATATTGTACAACAGAGGAGGAATAAGAAGATGAAGAGAAACAAACTCCAGGTGTGAGAAGATCAGATTGAGAAAGAAGACAGTAGCAAAGGTATAGTCCATTTGCTTTCTGTTCAAATTTTTCTTTATCTGTTACTGATGATGATCCCAAAACTATGAAGGAAGAAGTAGATTCGTAGGATGGCAAACTCTGGAAAGAGGCCATGGTTGATGAAATGACATCTTTGCACAAAAATGAGGCTTGGGATTTGGTGGAGTTGCCAGTTGGAAGGAACCCCATTAGAAGCACATGGGTGTTAAAGAAGAAGACAAATGCAAAAGGAAAGGTGGAGAAATACAAAGCTCGGTTCGTAGCAAAAGGTTATTCCTAGGTGCCGAGAATTGATTTTGGTGATATTTTTTCTCTTGTTGCCAAGGTATCTTCTATTAGATTATTGTTATCTGTTGTTTCTGCTTTTGATTTTGAGGTAGAACATATGGATGTGAAGACAAAATTCCCTCACGGGGATGTGGAAGAGGATATCTACATAAAGCAACCTAAAGGTTTTGCGATGAAGCATAAGAAATAACTGGTACACAATTTAAAGAAGTATGTTTATGGGTTAAACCAATCACCAAGGATGTGGTATCAGAAATTTGATACATTTATACGAGGACATGGCTTCACTAGAAGTAAAGCAGATCACTATGTGTATTTTAAATTTATTTGTGACTGTGTTATCTATCTGATCTTATATGTGGATGATATGTTGCTAGTTGGAAATGACAACACAATTATCCAAGATTTGAAGACCCAATTGTCCTCCAAATTCGACATGAAAGGTCTTGGTGCTGCAAACTATATTTTGGGCATGGCAATTAAAAGAGATCAGGCAAATAAGAAGCTTTGGTTAAACCAAAGGAAGTATGTAGAGACAATACTCCAAAGGTTTAATATGCATGATAGTAAATTGGTGAAGGTTCCTATTCCTGTAGGTGTAAATTTATCTACTGAACAACGTCCCAAGACACAAGAAGAGGAAGAGGGCATGTCCCGTGTTCTATATGCAAGTGCAGTCAATAGCCTGATGTATGCAATGCTCTGTACTAGACTAGACATTGCACATGCAGTGGGAGTATTGAGCAAGTTTATGTCGAAACCAGGGAAGGAGTATTGGACAACAGTGAAGTGGGTCTTCAAGTATTTGCGTGGCACTAGTGATTATGGTTTGTGCTACCAAGGAAGACTAGGATTAGACAGAGTTTTGGATGTTCGTGGCTTCATTGATGCAGACTGGTTTGGACATCTAGATCATAGAAGATCTACAAGTGGGTATGTGTTTAACCTATTTGGAGGTGAAGTCAGTTGGATGAGTAAGAAACAATATGTAGTGGCACTATCAACTAATCCACTCATGCAAGCAAGGAAGAAGCTTGGTTGCAGATATTGTGTTTAGGTATGGGGTTAGTATAGGGAGATATAAGGATAGACTGTGATAGCCAAGGTGAGATTTTCTTGGCAAAGAACCCTGCTAATCATTCAAAGAAAAAGCACATTGATGTTCAGTATCACTTTGTGAGGTATATGATAGAGGACAAAAGGGTGTTGCTAGTAAAGGTGGACACTTTGAAGAATACTGCAGATGCATTGACAAAATCTATTAGCTCTGAGAAGTTCTCTTGGTGTAGAGAAACAATGGGCATTGTAGGGCTGGATACATGAGTAAGATCTCATGTGGCCCCGTGTGGAAAGAAAACAACAAGTGGTAGAATGTTGGGTTGTGTTATAGTCTTTCCACAACCAGGCTATGTAGTTATCCAGGGGGTTAGATGGGGGATGGAGCTCCCCCTTCGTTGCACCGATTGCGCAATGGGGGGGTCACAAGGGGTTTGAGGGGGGTGGGTAGCCCCCTCTATGGGGTCTGATGCAGCACCCCGAGTAAAATGTTTTTGGGCCATATATTAGATTGGGCAGACCTACCTATGGTTTTTTGCATGGTTTTTGTACATGGTTTTGGACGCGATGGTTTTCAGTCCATTGTTTTGGATGCGATCATTTTCGGTCCATGGTATTGGATGCTTCAGCATGTATAAATATGTATTGTAACATTGAAAGGAAAATAATGAAAAATCAAGCTGGTAGTTCTAGTTTTTGGATCCAGGGGAAAATATATGTGTATATGTGTTTTATGTGTTATGCTCTTGCATTGTTTATTCTTTGTTCTTAGAATTCATATGCAGGTAATTTCTGTATGGGGTTAAAACCTACAAGGTGGCAGCTGAAATTATTGTTGTACTGGTAGTGTAGGAGGAGCTGGACCTAAAGAGTTTCCCCTACAATTTTAAGGCCAATAAGATGGCTGAGATGAAGGATACTAAAAAGGTTGAGAAGTATATCATTCGTTCCACGGTGAAGGAAATTAAGTTGGAGGAGGAGCGGAATAATGTCATGGAAATTGTTGAGCATTATATACATTATACCATGGATTAAAAGAAAAATCTTGAGACATACTTGGTGGTCACGGGTGCGAAGGCTTCTTGGATTCGATAAAGTAAGAGCACTGAACTTATTTACTTGATTCCTTTGAGCACTTATTTTAGTATGGGAAGTTCTATATAGTATCTTGTAGAATTCTCTAGATCACAGATATTTCACAAGATGATGCCATTAACACTACGCTCCTTCGAGGAATCTTTCTCTTTACATTTCGAGCATAACACAACCAAATATTTATCATCTTCTTCCTGTGCTTTTTTCACTTGTGATGTTCTCAGTTGGGTAGATAAGGTACTGAGAAGTTCATTCTTAATAATTTTGAATAGGTTTCCGATCTCGGCTCTGGTCACACGTTCATTTGCATAGTTTTGTATTCGAACAGAGCTATCCCGTGCTATGCTTCTCCACCTTGATGATCCTCTCGAACACCTTAAGTAGAGTTTTATTATCTCATCAAATCAATCCTGAGGTATATCTACTTTTCCCAATAGGTTAAAATTGTCGAGGAAATCATCTCTTGTTCTTCATATAAATATTATTTTCAAAATTTCCAAATCTAGATTACTATGTTTGGATCTCTGTAGATTATAATGGGATTGTTCCACATAATCTTCCAAGTTTTCTTCTTCCTTCTGTGTCATTCTAGATATCTCCTCTTTCAAGTCTCTGGTCCGGGAGTAGTCCTGGTATTTTGACAGAAACATAATCTTCATGTTTCCCCATGTCTCGATAGTAGGAGAACCTAGTCCCATAAACCATCTTAGTGTTGCTTCATTTAGAGTGGTAGGGAATAGTTTTAGCTTGTGAGCATATGAAGTGCAGTCATAGCTCCTGCAAAGAACATCAAATTCAAAAAAAAAACTATCAAGATCTTCTACAGTCAATCGTTCGAAAGATTGAAGGGCTGATAGAGGAATAGTTTTCATGGGAGCTTCTCCCCTTATATCACTTATTGGAAATTCAAAAGTGGTAATGATGGCATTTTTTCTATCATTGTTATTGTTGTTATTGTCTCCCATTATGGATTCTCCTGATTATTGTTCTGGTGAGTAACCTCCCAAAGATTGTTCGGGAAAATGTTATATGGATAAAGATTCATGTGATAATTGTTCAGGTTATTCTCGGGCTTGTTGTTTTAGTGCACTGCCTGAATCTAGGTATTGATAAGTAAAATAATGTTCTTTTGATTCTAGTTCTTGGTGCCTCCCACTGGTTTCCCCTTGTCCTTCTAATCCAAAATCTTGGCCACTAGTCTCTCCATGTTGTTCCTAAGTTGAATCTATAGATTTGGGAGTTTGTAGGCTAGTTTGAGGAAGCCGGGGTCCTAAAACAGAGGAAATGAATACTCCTCATTTTGATATGGGGGTAAAATCTTTCTGTGGACTTGTTTTTCTTGCATCCCTATTTGAAGTTAACTGCTCTCTCTCTTCTTTTGAGATCAATTCTTGAATAATTTTTTTTCTCCCTAGATCCATACTTTTCTTATTCCTTTTATGATCCATTTTTCCTGTAGATTTATTAGAGTTCCTTTGTTTCATTTCTTCTTTACTCATACATCCTACAGATGGAACCTATGTGTAATTATTTCACACCCTAAGTTTCTCAAGTTATACAATGGTGACCTTGGTCAGGTATGTTAGAGTGATGCACAGGTTCTTACCTCTCGTCTTACTACCCAACGTCTATAAGACTGGAGATGCTCTAAAAGGAAATCTCAAAAATTTACGCACCCTAAGTGTCCTAATTATCACGGTGGTGAACCCGCTCAAGATGTTAGAGAGATTCCCAGGTTCTTACCTCTCGTCTTACCACCCAACACTTGTGCAATTAGAAACACTGTATCAATAGAAAATTCAATAAAAAACACGTTCTGGTTGTATCTCCAACTTCCTTCCCTGCAAATGATGCCAAAATGTTTGTGCTATTTTATCACTCACTAAAATAGCTGAATCACAACCTTTAATTTTTCACCAGGGTAGGTCTTTTATTTTAAAGGAGTCTACATTTTCTACGTCGATACATGAACAACCAGGAAATAAAAGAAATGTCGTTGAACATACTTGCAAAATTCTTAAAACATTCTCACAGAAACAAAATTCATACTTCTAGGAAGTAAAGAACACACTACAAAAATGAAACTCATTTAGCAAAGAAAAAACTAGCACTTCCTAAGCTTTAGAAAAGAAATAGAGGCGCCATGTATTATTAACTAGAGTATAGCAATAATATGAAACAACATACCATAAATTTGAAAAATATAAGTGTGTCTATTCCACAACATATGCAATGACAATAAGAAGCTCACATCAACATCTAAGAAAATAAGTATACTACTAATATTGTGATCCTTGCTAAAGAGGAGGGCCCTTCCTCCCTAGCAGGGTGCAGGAATGGAACAAAACTACTTAAAGAGTCAACATAGGAATTGTAGAATCATCACCAAGTGCTTGTTGTATTAAAATAGCTGAAATATACAAGATCAAAATATCAGTATTGTTACAGATGTTGCCGCCCCCTTCTCATAGGACTAATCACTTTTATAAGTTCTTACAAAGCCCCAAAATTAGGGAATGAATCAGTCATGAGAATCTCATGATTCTCATGCTGATCAATTTAACATAAATGAAATAAAATAGAATTTGTTACAACCAGTTTAAATCAAAGACCTATTATGGTTACACTACTTTTTATAGCTATAACTGCTCAGATATTTTCAATCTTCCACATAGATTTAAATCCCGTGGTCTTAAAAAATTCTTTAAATAACGACCATGTTCTTTAACCATTTGTAGTGTAGCAGAAGCGTCATGGTGTAACAACAACTCATGATGTAAAAAAACATTCATGGTGTAATAGAAATATTTGGGGTGCAACAACATGCAACAACAACATCTGCTTACTCATAGTATTTAGTAATTACAGCAACATCTGAAAGAAAAACACTCAAAATATCTCTTCCACAATTTCCTTGGTTAATCATTCCAAAAATACATTCTTTCTTTTGATACTTAATAGAAAATGGCATAATTAATATGTCGGCGAAAATGATTTATTTTTGACGAGCGAGAGTGATATTGTGCCAAGATTGATGGATTTTGTGAAGGGAAATGGAAAAAAATGGGGAAAAAGGTGCCTAAAATATCATTAAATACCACACCCAGCAACTACATGTTACATGGCTAATACATCACCTTCATGAACGTTGGAGGATAAGTCTCCACATGAGGTATGGCCTGGTAAGAAACCCTCTCTTTCACATCTGAGGGTATTTGGTTATGATGCATATGTACATGTTCCAAAGGAGAAAAGAACCAAGTTGGATAGTAAATCTGAAAGGTGCATCTTTATTGGGCATAAGGATGGTTTAAAAGGTTATAAGATTTGGAACCTGGAAACAAGGAAGGTTTTATACAATCGTGATGTTGTGTTTAGAGAGGTGAAAGATGTTACTAAACATGAATTCCTACCAAAGGTGTTGGGATAGGAAAAAGGTATGATTTCTCTTCATAAAATGCTTCATTTATCATTCATCCTTATACGATTATCTCCGTTTATAAATTAAAAATGAGGAAAAAATTGACTAAAGTTGGATGAAACTATTTGGTGATAGAATAGGTAAATCTAGTACGAAAAACTGATTCTTTGCTATCTTTGTATGCAGAGTTGTGATTGGGAAAAAAATGTTCAACTGGCAGAATAGCACGAGGCCATAAAAGGGAAAATCCACGACGTCTGGGGCAGACAAGGAAGCCGAAGATCAATTCAAACATTCATGTTTTATCATATGATCATATTTTATATTGTGAAATCCTCAGGATCCCCTGATCCTGAGGATTTTCTTTTATCCAAGTTTCTCTTTTATGTTATATATAGAGCCAAAAGGAAATTAGAGATGGTTCAAACTTTTAATTTGTAATTATTCTTTTTGAAACAAAAACATTGTTAATTCAGTGACTCTGTCAGCTGTTACTTGAAGTTAATGAAAGAAGGTAACATTTGATACATCTTTGTATTCTGAGTTTTTATTAAACAAAGGATTTTGGCCAATTTGGGCCTAGTCACAAGAAGTTCCACTGCTCCTTTGTGTTATAGTTTTATATTCAGCCTTTGCAATTGATTTAACGTTCAACTATTTCATTTATCATGAAGATTTGTGATATTGATTTGTATTGTTGTTCAATTGGATTCAGAGTGAAGTTGTGGGACAGACTTAAGTAGTGCTTTAATTAGGAGTGAATGCGTGTTGAATTTTTGTTCATTTGGATATATGTTAACATAGATCTTAAGAGACAAGACTGATTAACTTCTACACATTGCAATATAGAATGTTTTCCATTTAGGAATCCTTTATGGCTATTTGTTGTTCAATTACTCGTTGTTGTCTCTTGATTGTTTTTCAATTACTATTGTTATTCAATTGAGTAATGCAGATTGATTTGGGTTGTTATAGATTAACAGTGTTGTTCAATAGTCATAGTTTCTTTACTTGATTAAGTGTGATTATTATTAAGCTTATTTCAACAATCCTCAGTCTAATTCTTATTTGCATTCAGTTTCAATTGGTTTCGGAACAAGTTGCATAGAATTACATAGTGTGTTGAGAGCATTTATTTCATAGATAGTTTTTTTTAGAGTTGTTTGAATTGAATTGAAGAATTATCCTTTAGTGATTGCAACGATTCATCATTAGATAACATGTAGCTTCACTACACATACTGTGTTGGCACTCTTGAGATAGAAAGACTTACCTCGGGTTGACAACTAATGTAGGGATTAAGATTGCCTGTAAAAAGACATCTTAGTGAACCAAAATTTTGGCGTCGTTGCCGGGTAGAGTGTTTCAAGTGATTGTTTTTATTTCTTTGCTATAGGAGAACTAGGTTTCAAAATTGAAAGGTAAGAACCTGTGTACCTAGCAAGTAAAGTGCTTTCTTAGCTATCCGCTTTATAGCAAAACCATAGAGGTTAAATAAGAATTTGTTTTTACGAATGAATAGAAATAAAAACATAGAAAATTAGTAGAATCCTCCACCAAAAGCCACAAAACCCAAAGGAAAATGAACCTTGGGAGAACGACCTTTATACATGAAATCATAAGAAGAGAAAAGTCTCAAGCATCAGTAGGATTCTAGGCTATACCTGGAAAAAGTTCTACTATTATCTCTCAAGCAGGAGGCTCACCATTTGCAGCTCATCTTGAGATTCAAAGCCAAGTAGGAGGATCGCAACCGATTTTTCAAGCTATAATAAGTTTACACTATGATCCTCTGCAAGAGGGAAAATCCTTTAACTTACAAGAAGGAAAAGGAGAAACTAGTGGGGTTGCTAAACCAGAACCACAACTGTCTAAACAAGGATCTCCTGAGATTCCAGATCCAGGAAGTGTTGTAAAGCCAGCTTGGGTTGCTAACTCTTTGATTACTCTAGAAGCACCCCTTCAAATCCCTGAAAATTATTGGAATATCTTTGATCAAATGGCATATAAACCACCCTAGGGTCAAACCTCGACATTAGAATACCCCATAGTTGACCACGTGGCCAATGCTCCTTGAAGGCTATTTCTCTGTAGAGCATCCAAACCTTCCATGGGATGATCACAGAGCATCCTGATGCTTTCTTGTTTGAGTTTGATGTCCTTTGTAGAGGGTATGACTATACCACCAATCCTCATAAGTTGAAATTGTTCCCTTCCACTCTTAAAGGGGAAGCTTTGAGATGGTTTATGGGTCTAGGTGGGCGAACCATCAATTCTTGGGATGAAATGAAAACCTCCTTCCTTAAAAGATACCAGGACTTTTGTAAAGCTAGGGAACTGAAAGATGAGATTTCTAAGATGACTATAAAAGATAATGGAACACTAGAAGAATATGTAGAATGATTTAATTATAAGTTGAGAGGTCTCCACACACTTCCCTACCAAAATAAGTCTTAAGAGCTATCTTGATTAAGGGAATCAAATAGGAATGGGTAGAAACTCTAAACTTAATGGGAGAAGGAGATATTTCTCCGGAATATTATGATGAAATTATTTGTTTGTGTATTAAGTGTTTACGAGGAAGCACACATACAGGAGCAGCTAGCCGAGATCCAATGAGCAGAGGAAGCAAACCACATAGTGGACGTGTAACATAGATGGATATCGGAAACCTCCTGGAAGATTTTAAGATGGACATCCTAGGCACTCTTACAACACAATTAGATGTCCTATAGGCCAAACAAAAACAGGCTTTAGCAGAACAAAATTTGGACATCTTCTACCCACGTTGTGAAGCACAACCAATGGGAATTCCTGTTAGACATGCTTCATATGTGTGCCATTTGTTCTAAAGATCACGACATTAAACAATGTCCATCAGTATTCGGGCTGAAAGCAATATTAAATAAGCAGAGGAAGAAACAAAACCAATATATCTGATGAACCAATGTCGACAATGGTAAGCTAAACCTACTAGTATGTCACCAGACGCATCCCAATTCTTTCCTTCCTCGCATTTTAATCAACAACAATACCTTTGGGCATCCTGACAAGGCCAATCATCCTACCCAAATTCGAAAATTCCACCATTACCTATGATATCCTCGCTAGCACAATCTTTTCTAGGAAATGGCTTGCCGAATTCTCCTTTTACTCCTATTTGGCAAGGCAATCCCTATCGATCCCAGAGGCCTTCCTCCCCCTCTCAAAATCTGAATTGGTCTACAAACTGGTAGCAACCTATAGGGATATCTAATGTACCTATGGGAACAAGCCCTCAGCCTCAACCTACATTGTCAGCTCCTTATACATTACAACAGAATTCTCAACCTCTTCTACAGCCACAGTTACTAGCTCAATCGAACCCGAATCCTAATAAAAGACCAGTCTAGTTGGTACAGATTATTGAAAAACGGTAGTATGATATTGAGCAGAAAGAATGTAATGAGCTCAGATTGATATCAAGATGTGTCATTACCCCTGAGGAAAACAGGGACCAACCTTCAATTGAAAATGTAACTCCACCTATACATATTCCACCACCTGTACATGTTCCACCACTTGTAAATAATACTGAATCAAAGCAAGGGGAAGAAACATATCAGCATGATGACCCTAAAATACTTATAGTCACTTCTCCTCCATTCCCTGAAAGGATAACGATACCTAAACCGATCGCCTACCCTTATTTCGACCTTATAGGGGAACTAAAAATATTGTGTATTAATATTCCCCTCCTCCAGGCTATTCAAGACATTCCCGTCTGTGCCAAAACAATCAAAGAATTGTGTGTAAGGAAGCCTGTGAGGAAGGCAAAAACCTCACCCACTATTCATGTTGTAGGAGCCTTATCCGATCTACTCTTGGGAGAGGAAACTCCAATAAAATACGAAGATCTTGGAAACCCAATAGTAACAATTCAGATATATGGTCACTCTTTTCCAAATACACTAGTTGATCTAGGAGCTACCATTAACATATTAACAACATAAACTTGTCAAGCACTTGGTATTAGAGCCTTAGAACCAACCACCACTTTATTAGAACTTGCTGACTGATTGGTGGTAAAACCAGAAGGGACCTTAAGGGATATCACAGTTTCTATTGACTCATGGGAATATCCAATAGATTTCTTGGTTATAAACCCAAGGATTAGGTTGGATGGGATTCCTTTGATTCTAGGTCGACCTTGGCTAGCAACAACTGATGCATATATGGATCCTGAGAAGGTAGCACGACTATTATGAAGGGAGATGCTATAAAAAATATGGTGTTATATCCTCATGCTAGGCCAAGTTTTCCCATTGTAAAAATATGTAAGCAGCCACCAGCGTACCTGGAAGAGAGCATCCGTTCACCACTCACAGTAGCAGAAGCAATGGAATTTAAATATCAAACTGAAGATGATATTATCAACAATTTTATAAATAAGCCAGCTAATGTGAGTAATATACAGTGTCGGATGTTGAAAGCAATCCTTGATAATGAAGCCATGGAAGATCCGCTAAAGGATACAAACGACCATCATATTCAGACGACTGCTAATCATAACAGCAAACTAGTTGAGATCAAACCAGGAAAAGTTCTAAATATCAATGTTGATCTGGATAGTGAACAATAGAAAAAGCTTATCCAGGTATTGCAGAAAAATAAAGGGGCTTTTGCCTAGGATTATCCTGATATGAAAGGGATAGATCCGAAGATATGTACACACCATATTTATACAGAGAAGGATGCACGACCCATCCGACAACCTCAATGGAGGTTGAATCCACACCTCAAGGATATCGTGAAAGAGGAATTGTAGAAGCTATTGGATGTAAACTTTATTTATCCTATCTCGGATAGTAAATGGGTCTCTCCATTGGTGGTCGTCCCTAAAAAAAATGGGAAGTGGCATATTTGTGTAGACTATTGAGAGCTAAACAAGGAAACACAGAAAGATCAGTTTCCCGTCCCATTTATTGATCAGGTCCTCGATAAGTTGGTAGGGAATAAATTCTTCTCCTTTTTAGATGGATTCAGTGGTTACAATCAGATTCAATTGCCCCTAAAGAGCAGGAGAAAACAACCTTCACCTGTCCCTGGGGCACATTCACATATAGAGTATTACCATTTGGCTTGTGAAACACCCCAGCCACGTTCCAGAGAGATATACTAAGCATCTTTGCTAATCTAATAAATGAAGGACTGGAGGTATATATGGATGAATTTACTCCATATGGGGATGATTTTGATCAAGCATTGCAAACGCTAGAAAAGGTATTAGAATGATGCATCACTACCAAGTTATGTTTAAGCATTGTCAATTGTCACGTGATGATGAGAGAGGGCGTGATACTAGGACATTACATCTCTGCAGCAGGAATACAGGTAGATCCAATAAAAATATAGGTAATTCTTTTAATACCTACCCCCTGCACCCAAACGTAGGTACATAGTTTCTTAGGATATGAAGGTTATTATCGCAGGTTTATCAAGAATTTTTCACAGATTGCGGCACCCTTATATGCTCTAACTGGAAATGTTGATTTCAGTTGGTCTGACAAGTGTGACATAGCTTTTGCAGGTTTAAAGAAACTAGTCTCAACAACACCAGTATTATGTGGACCAAACTGGGAGCTTCCTTTCCACATCTCCACGGACGCATCAAATGTAGCTATAGGCATTGTCCTCAGCCAGGAGGAGGACAAGAAACCTTATGCTATATATCACTTTCTCAAAAATCTTACTCCTGCAGAACTCAATTAAACAGTGTTAGAAAAAGAATTCTTAGCAATTATTTATTCAATAAACAAATTTAGACACTATATAACCGGCTATCAAGTATTTGTGTACACTAATCACTCTCCCATTAGGTATCTAGCTAATAAATCAATCACAAATGGTCGAGTAACATGATGGGTATTGCTTTTGCAGGAGTTCGACATTACTATTAAATATTGTCCAGGAAAGGAAAATATAGTTGTTGATTTTCTATCTCAAATCCTCAAGGTTAATGATCCACTAGCTGTAGATGACCAATTCCCAGATGAACACTTGTTTTTCATGGCAGTTAAGACACCATGGTATGCAGATGTGGAAAATTATCTGGCAGTGGGGAAGCTTCCTAAACGTTTAACTACAAGAGATAGAAAACTGATTGTTCAGCGCAATGCCTGCTTCTCTTGGATAGGCGAATATATTTTTCATACAGGGGCCGACATGTGTATATGCGGATGTATCCCTAAGGATGAGATCCATGACATTCTAAAGGCTTTCCATGATGAAACCTATGGGGGACATTTCATAGACTGAAGGACAGGACATAAGGTATTACAAATGGGCTATTGTTGGCCCACTATTTTTAAGGATGCTAAAAAATATGCCTAGGCCTGCGACAGTTGCCAAAGGATGGACCAACCTGGCCAATCTCATGAAATACCTTAGCAGCCACAATTTATCATAGAACCCTTCGAGTGTTAGGTATTAGACTTCGTAGGTCCATTCCATCTGCAACACAATTAGAAGGCATACATACTCGTAGCCATGGATTATGTGACAAAATGGGTGGAAACAGTAGATTTACCAAGAGCCACAGAGGAAGCAGTGATTAACTTCCTTTCTGGGCTATTTATGTGGCATGGATTACCGCGAGAGGTGATCACAGATGGAGGAAAGCAATTCACAGGGCACAAGATTAATACCACTCTCAGAAACCATCATATCACACACAAGATCACTTCTCTGTATCACCCGTAGGCAAATGGGCAGGTTGAAATCACCAACAAGGTTATAGAAGAAATCATGACCAAGACAGTCTCAATGTACTAGCAAGATTGGGTTGCTATACTTCCAGAGGCCTTGTGGGGCCTATCGTATGACTTGGAGGAATACTACTGGATACTCTCCTTACCAACTTGTGTTTGGTAAAGAACCAATTTTTCCAATTGAATCCGAAATAAAGACTCTAAGGACTGCCCAGGAAGTGGGTCTGGAATTAATGGAAGCCCAAGCCAAGTGTCTTCAATAGATTAATGAACTAGATGAGGCTCGATTGCTTTGTTTGTAACAAACTAAAATAATACAACAGTAAAGGGAAAAGTGACATCACAGCCTTATCAAGAAGAAAACGTTTCAAAAAGGGGATTGGGTACTTCTGTATGATTCCAGATTCCAGGACTTCCCGAGAAAGTTGTAAACAAGATGGCTCGACCCTTATGAGATTCAAGAAGTACATAACAATGGCACTCTTACCTTGACTACCATAGATGGATCCGTCCATTTCTTTAAGGTAAACGGTCATCGAGTGCGCCTTTATCATCAACCGCTTACCAAGGAGTCTTTCTGCACACAGGTACGTGAGGACCCATCCATTCAAATTCTAGTTGCAGGGAATGTTAACCCAGTAGCCTTTTCTTTAAAAAATTGAAATTGCTTGAAAAATTGTAAATAATGTACATAGCTTTGTAGGCATCACCATGTAAATATGATTTTTTTTTAATTTCATTTTTCTCTTTTTTGTTTGTTTTGTTCAAACAATTGAACGTTTGTCATTCAATTGATTGAAAAACACATTTTTTTCCTCTTTTGTAATTCATTGTTCAAAAAATTGTACGTTTGTTGTTCAATTGATCGAACACCACAGTTTTATTTTGTCACATTTCGTTGTTCAAACAATTGAACAACACATTTTTCTTTTTGTTTTTTGTTGTTTAAACAATTAAGCCTTTGTCGTTCAATTGATTGAACAACACATTTTTCATTTTGTTTTACGTTGTTCAAACAATTGAGCATGTGTCGTTCAATTGATTGAACAACACATTTTTGTTTTTGTTCTTCGTTGTTCAAACATTTGAACAACACATTTTTCTTTTTGTTTTTTGTTGTTCAAACAATTGAACATTTGTCGTTCAATTTATTGAACATCACATTTTTCTTTGTTGTTTTTTTTTGTTCAAACAATTGAACATTTGCCATTCAATTGAGTGAAAAACTCACTTTTCTTTGTTGTTTTCACTGTTCAAACAATCGAACATTTGTCGTTCAATTGATTGAACAACACATTTTTCTTTTTGTCTTATGTTGTTCAAACAAGTGAACATTTTTTTTTCAATTGATTGAACATCACATTTTCCTTTCATTTGTTTTCGTTGTTCAAACTATTGAACGATTGTCGTTCAATTGATTGAACATCGTAATTTTTTCTTATTTGTTTTTGCTATTCAAACTATTGAACGATTACCATTCACTTGATTGAACATCACTGTTCTTTCTTATTTGTTTTCCCTGTTCAAACTATTAAACGACTGCCGTTCAATTGATTGAAGAACACATTATTTTCTTATTTGTTTTTGTTGTTCAAACTATTGAACGACTGTCATTCAATTGATTGAACAACACATTTGTTTCTTTCTTATTTATTTTTGTTGCCCAAACAATTGAATGATTTCCATTCAAATGATTGAACAACATACTTTCCTTGTTGTTTTTCATTGTTCAAACCATTGAACGCATGCCATTCAATTGATTGAACAACACATTATTTTTTTATTTTCTGATTTCGTTGTTCGAACAACTGAATGGTTGCCATTCAATTGATTGAACGTCATTTTTGTTTTTCTATTCATTTCACTGTGCAAATGATTGAATAATTTTCATTAAATCAATTGAACAACACTTTTTATTTTCTATTTTGATTTTGTCGATTGAACCGCACCTTTTAAAAAGCTAAATTGTGAAATTTTCTCATTTTTCTCTTGATCATTATGCCATTTTCTTCTTCTTTTGTATTGCAAATAAGCACCATTTCCATTGATTTGTGCCTCTTCTAAACAAAAATGGTAATAACAATATCATTATGACTTCTAAAAATCCTTTTCTTTGTTATCTTTATCCATAAGCTAATACGATGTATCTTTACAAATCCTGTCTGAACATCTTTTCTTTTGGACACATCATGAAATGATTCATTCTTTAATCCATGTTGGCTTATGTTTATACTTCCAAATGGATAAAACCAATCTATAAAATGTTAAGGGGATAAGAGTATAACACTTCCATTGGCATCTTCTTACTTCTTAAATCATCCCTGACTCTGAAGGAGAAAATGAGCGTCCCTTTTTCTACAAGAAAGATTCCAAAAGAAAAATAAAATAGCAAAATGCTTAAAATGTTATCCAAAGAGGATATGGGGTATCATTACGGGCCAGCCTACCATGATCATAAGGATGTAACAGGTGAAATTCCAATTTGGCTACCAAACCAAGGCAATGACCTTCTTAATAATTAATTTGTCAGAAGAACAAGGGGTCTCATCACGAGCCATCCTGATCATTTTTGTTACACCCTGGTCAATGACACTATGGTTATTTGGTCACCATGCCAACATAGTGGTCTCTTTGTAACAAAAGAAAGAAAATTAATTGTAAGAAGGACTCTGGCTCATTTGGGAGGGTTAAAAAGTAACCCTGCCGAGGATGTGAATGCTTGCTGGCAGCAGTGGCGCTACTTGTGGTATTGGAGTATTATCTTATATTTCCATATGAAATCTACCTCTTATCACATATGACTTTATCAGGGAAAATTTTATGAACCACCCTAAATTTATATGTATAATAAATGGGCTAATCCCCATGATACATAAGAAAAATGGGTGGTGATTTTATCAATAATATAATATGTGTATATAATTTTTTTGGCGAATCTCTCACCAGATTATATTCTCTTGTACAGTGATGGAGAATATTTCACTGAATTATAAAATCTTGAAAGATCTTGACAAATCTTTTAATGAATAATAAAACATTGTGAAGTCTTGGCGAATGTTTTGCTAAAGTATGAAACCATATATGATAACATGAAAACATATTCATTAAACTGTAATATACTAACAACATGTTTGGAAAAAAGAAACATACTTTTCTCTTCCTACAAACAATGTTCCAAGTTTCAGTGGTCGTGTTTGTCAAGGTTCTTACAGTACACTCTTTTATATCCTTCTATTAGTTTTGATAATATTCCACAAAAAATTTCTTGTAGGTATTGGTATTGACAACGAGTTTTGTCAAGCTAGGAGCGATTAATCTTTTCTCTACAACTTCTGTCAAGCTACCATTTTTTCAAGTTATCAAATTTCTTTCTTATTCCATAGACTCCAACTACGAGATAAAAAAAATCACATCAAGTTTGTTTACCCCAACACACTAACAAGTAGCAAGCCCCAACTATATTATATAAGAAAGTATTAGGTATCCCAAAGGCTTGAAGGGGATCTAATTGAAAGAAGTGACCATTGTGAGAATCCTTCCAATCAATATATGAATATATAAATGTAGATTTATTATTATTTTAATTGAAAATATTCAATTAAATAATAAAATTTAATTACATCTCTTGGAAACTAAATTGTTTATTAGCATTATTCACTACCCTCATAGGTCTCGCATTTTTTAAAAGCGTTGTAACATGTAGATTAATTTCCTTTTTGGTGAACAATATCCACCTTTTAGGAAAATATGGTGCAATGGCTCCAACCCCTACAGATCAAACTAAGAATAGCATAGAAGATGAAAAGTTGTACAAACCAACTTATTTTTCAAACAAATAATCCAACATCAGAGCCTAAAATTTTTCATGAAGATATCACATTGAGAATGTTTGGAAAGTGGTGAGAAATATTCAGTGAGGGTGATGCGGAAAGAGTGATAAGGTTTCATTGTTTTGAATTTTTTTTGTTAAATCAAAAACCAATATTAATGGAGATATTGGTATTTTTTACTAAATTTTGTGAAGTGACTAAATGTAACTTTAACCATTCATGATGTTTTTACAATATAATTTCCTAAGTCTATTTAATAACTTCATTATCATAAAAACCAACATATATTCATCTTAACTCCACATCTACCACTATTAGGGGGATGAAATCTATTTATCCCTTTGAGCACTTGGTAGACCCAGAATTAAGATGGATCTAAGATGATAGAATTTCCCCTTTAAATAGTTTATGCTCACATGAATACCATGGTATTACCATGGGTCAATATGATGGGTTATCATAAACGTGGAGCTTAAAAATTACTATTAGTAATTTAGAAAAATTAATAAAATTAATAATTGATTTTTATTTTATTTTTTATTTTAACCAAGTTAAAATGTTTAACATACATTAAATTACAACATTGATTTTTACTCTTGATCCACCAAGCCCCGAGGGGGATCAAATATTTTTCACTCTATGCTAGTTTGCATATCATGATCCCTCTCGGGGCTTAGTAGATCCAGGGTAAACATGGATCTATGTTGGTTTAATTCCCTCATTTAAATAGGCTACATTCCACGTGAATACCATGGGTCAATACCATGTGCTATTTTTATTTTTATTAATACTAATATTAGGGTTAATAATGTTTTTTTGCATGGTATTAATAATAATCTAGCCCATGGTATTTGGCCCATAGTATTTTGCCCATAGGTTTCACCTAAATATAACGCATTTTTTGAGTGTTCTTAAATATAAGGTGACTTATGGAGTAAATATAAAAAAATGTTTTATTTGTTTACCATACCTCTTGTTTATTTATATTTTTATTAATTTACCATACCTCTTTTACAAATATAGTATTTGGCCCATAGGATTCACTTAAATAAAACCTCTTTTTTGAGCCTTCATAAATAGAAAGAGGGTTATGGACTAAATATAAAAAGAGGTTTTATTTATTTACCATACGTCTAGTTTATTTATATTTTTATTTATTTACCATACCTTTTGAGTAAGTATAAAAAGAAGTTTTATTTATTTACCATACCTCCACTTTATTTATATTTTTATTTGTTTACACCCTTGCATGTATATAAGGTGACTTATGGAGTAAATATAAAAAATGTTTTATTTATTTACCATACCTCTCATTTATTTATACTTTTATTAATTTACCATACCTATTTTATAAATATGGTATTTGGCCCATAGGATTCATTTAAATAAAAGCTATTCTTGAAAATTATGGCGAATGGAAGGTTGTAACTCCTAATTTCAAGGGCTAAATTTACCTTTTTTACCCTCTCCCTTAAAATATGGTGGGCTATTTGAGGCCATTTGTAAAAATGTACTATGATACAAAATATTCGCCCACTAAAAATTGAAAACCCCTTAATTTCGCCAAAGGGTGAACATTCGCCCCTAAAATTTTCCATGGACTTTATTTCTAATGAAAATTTCCATTTGGTAGCACTTTTACAAGTCGAATAGCATGGTGACTTTAATCTATATTTATTATATTTCATATGTCCGAGCATTAAATGAGAGTCATTAAACATAAACCGTTGATTATGCCGATGTGATCAATTCCACTCACGGTAAAAATCTTTGACATAATGACTTAAAATTATTGTTTTTATCTGATTTGTCCAATTCATGTCTAAAGGCAGATATCGCTTAAATGCTTTACTGATTTGCGTGTTGTGCTTTTTAGATTGGTTGCCAGAATTTTTTCACAATGGTTTTTGCCTGTTTTCCGCATGCTGAAAGGACGTGGACGCCCTTTTCTCATCAGAGGGGGGATGGCCTGCATATGGATGGCACGTATTCCTGTTATGGATAACTGTGTGACAGTCATTCATATTACCTCTACAGTATGAATTGCATGATGAACAGGAATGTGTAATAATTAGCAAAATATTTTGATTAGCTGAAAAATGGCAACCATTATGGCGGGCATGCGAACATATGATTTTGTGTTAAGTATGGTTGACAGAATGAACGACTTAACTAAAAACAATAATAATTATCCAAGAAGCGTCATTTCCTTGATAGTTGTTGTAATAAACATTACTGTTTTGTTGCGTTACAGGGGTAAAGTGCAGTTGTATACAAAAGAACCAGACTCAAGTGCAACAGCTATGGGTGGAATAGAAATCTAGAGTGAGCCTCTAGTATTGATGGCATCGGATCAAGCACACGAAATCCTTGAACGTGCTGGATGGCTGCAGTATTTAAACAAATTGTAGGGATTCCGTGAAGAGGTAACGCTGTAATTTCTGCAAAATCTGTGGAGCCGTAGTAGAATGGTCAAAGGCATAAGTATGGTGGTTCCTGAAGAAGTCCTTGCGGAAGTCAGCCAACTTCTGGCAAAAGGGGTGAAATGGGCAGACAAACACGTCCTTTTATACAGAGAAATTGAAGCATTCTAGGACCCAAGCCAATGGCTGGTATGAACGGGGAAGGAATTCATCCTTTGACGTTGCCGCAACCGTGGCAAGAGCTAGTGGTCATCGTCCAAAGATATATCACCTATGATGACTAGCATGACGTGGTAAAGCCCAGAAAACTGAAACATCCAGTCATTTTAAAGCAAATAATTTCAATTAATTTACCATTTTATCTAAATTCCATGTTACATGATGTTTCCTAACGGGTAACCAAGGACCCACATATTTTAGTCAGCAATCATGGGTTAATTAAGTTAATCATCACAAATAGATTGGCACAACAACAATTAAAATGGGATAGTGTCATAAATCCTACCCTCACTCCACCCCCGGAAAATGAGGAAATAGAGCAACAAGGGCCAAGAACCCCAAACCCAAAGAAAATATTAAAGAGAAAGAGCCCCACTGCACCCCTAGATTCAACTAAGCGTAAACAAAATGTGTGAGTAAAATCCCAACAGTGCATTCTACTCCAAGCAGAGGAAGCCAGACCATCCCGCACACCTCCTCTTAGTCCACATGAACCTCCTTTGCAGGACTATGAAGAGGAAGTGGCAAGGGTTTTGGGAAGCATGGGAGTGTTTACCAAAGGTAGGGAAAAACCAAGGAACACTGAAAAATAGAATTATACCCCTGCCCGGTCAACCCCTACTGACAATTCCAGTCATGGACAAACCCAACCATGCACTGATGCCATGGAGGAACATAGGGAGTCAATTCCTGCTATGGAAACACCCCTCGAAGCCAAGGAACATGAAGAAATGACCAGCAGAAAGGAAACTCAAGCATTAGGCACCGATCCAGTGGATCCCCCAGCAGAAGGAAACCCTGAAGATGAAAACTTGAGAGATGCCAATCAACCAAGTGATATTCCCTTTTCAAAGTCCCTTGTGGATGAGGCCTACCAAGGAGAAGACCATGAGAATGATGATTGTTCAGGAGATACCATTGCATTGGGATCTCCTAAAAATGAAATGAATAATAATTATGAGTTGGAAGGAGAACTTCCACTAGAAAACATAGTTCCAATTGGGAACATTCCTGATGATGACATAGTACAGCCTATACAGGTAGTAGAGGATAACACAGCTCCAGATGGAAGCCCTAGAGTAGAAAAGCCCTACAGAGCTAGGCTTAAAAAGGTGCTCAGAAAGTACAGGAAATAGAAGCAAGTAATCAAGCAACTGAAATATTGGTTAAAAGAAGCAACTAGAATGAGGAAGTTGAAAGAAAAAATGGAAAATGCAGGAACACAAATAGAACAATGTTCTGCGAAGGATGTTGAGACTCAGATAGAGTTTCTTGAGGTTTGTCCAAAATAAACCCAGACTGAGCCAGCTATGAGAGAAGATACTGCCATACAAACTGAGGAGCCCTGTATCTTTTCACAGGGAACTCAAACGGCCTACCCCACTGCGGACATTGTTGTCCAAACAAATGTTGAAGAAAATGTTCAAGTTGATTGTGTAATTTCGGAAGCTGCTGAAGCTACTATGCAGACTGACCCTGCGGAGACCCAGGATGTAGAGGCCCAAACAGATGAAACACCCCTTAACACCCCCTTGGTAAGAGAGCCAGTTATCAAAAAATTACAAAATGAACTTCTGATAGTTCACCAAGAATTGGCTCAACACAAGGAAAAGGTGGTCCCTCTGAATGAACATCAAGGGCTAAAGAAGAAGCTTGAAGCACTTACCAGGACTGAGGATGAGACCTTTGCTCAATATAACGCTGAGCAAAAAGAAGGTCGAAAATTTAGAGGGTCAATTGCAAAAAGCTAGAGAGAAAATGGAGACTGTTTGTTCTCTCTATTCAAGCACTTTATCTTGCCGAGTCTCCACCAAAAATTATCCTTTATTTCTTATGGAAAGATACCTCCTGTTAAAATTTAAGGCCGTTACGGCTAGTAGACCAACAGAAATCAAAACCATTCCTGATTTTATCAAATGCTTTAGAGAGCACGATGAGAAGGTTCAACACCTCCTTTGTGAATTCTATATGCATAATTTTGTTTTAGAGGATGATAGGGACAACCACCCTACCCCTTTTATAGGAGACATTCAATTTCAAGCGTTCCTCTCATTTGCTGCTAATTAGCTAAAATGGGCCAAGGCTTACAACACATTCAAAAGGCGTGATTATGGTATTGACCTATGGGTTAGAGGAGAGCCTACATAGCCATTACTCCTATTTGTCTGGCATAAAAAGTTTATAAAAAAAGACGGTGTCATAGGTAAATTGGGGCCACTCCATACATATATCATTCAGGACAGAAAGGAATACTTCCAGGACATTAGGGAAGAAGCCTTGGCTACATCAAGGCAAAGGTGCGAAGTTTCCAGTAACACTATGAGGGGCCGAGAGTTGTTTCAAATATCGAAACTTCCAAGTTGCCTCTTCCCATTTTTATAAATATAGCAATATGATTTTAACAATGGGGACAGATTGGATAGGGTGCCACTACAGAACCCCAATCATATGGTATCCTCCTGATTAATACCGTAGTGAGTATAACTTAAAATATCATGAGGTAACCGAGGATTTCGTTGTCATTAAGAAAAAGAATGGTTTTAGGAATTACAAGGAGGAAGTATATCCTGCTTATTCCCTCACTCAGTTGCATCTGAACTATATGCTTGCACGAGGATGTGCAACAAGGTAAGTTGGGGAGTATGTTGGGACAGGAAAAAGTTATGATTTCTCTTCATAAAATGCTTCTTTTATCATTCATCCTTATACGATTATCTCCATTTATAGATTAAAATGAGGAAAATATCGGCTAAAGTTGGATGAAACTATTTGGTGATAGAATAGGTAAATCTAGTACGAAAAACAGATTCTTTGTTATCTTTGTATGTAGAGATGTGATTGGAATTTTTTTTTTCATTTGGCAGAACAACATGAGGCCATAAAAGGGAAAAGCCACAGCATCTAGGGCAGACAAGGAAGCGGAAGATCAATTCAAACATTCTTGTTTTATCATATGATCAGATTTTATATTGCAAAATCCTTAGGATCCCCTAATCCTGAGGATTCGCTTTTATCCAAGTTTCTCTTTTATGTTATATATAGGGTCGAAAGGCAATTAGAGACAGTTCAAACTTTTAATTTTTAATTATTCTTTTTGAAACAAAAACGTTGTTAATTCAGTGACTCTGTGAGCTGTTACTTGAAGTTAATGAAAGAAGGTTACGTTTGATACATCTTTGTATTCTGAGTTTTTATTAAGCAGAGGCTTTTGGCGACTCTGGGCCCAGTCACAAGAATTTCCACTACTCCTTTGTGTTATAGTTTTATATTCAGTCTTTGCAATTGATTTAATGTTTAGCTATTTCATTTATCGTGAAGATTTGTGATATTGATTTGTACTGTTGTTCAATTAGATTCAGAGTGAAGTTGTGAGACAGACTTAAGTAGTGCTTTGATTAGAAGGAGTGAATGTGTGTTGAATTGTTGTTCATTTGGATAGATGTTATCATAGATATTGAAAGACAAGACTTATTAACTTCTACATATTGCAATATAGAACGTTTTCCATTTAGGAATCCTTTATCACTATTTGTTGTTCAATTACTCATTATTATTCAATTACTCATTGATGATTGTTGATTGTTGTTCACTTACTATTGTTGTTCAATTAAGTAATACAAATTGATTTTAGTTGTTATAGATTAGCAGTGTTGTTCAATATTCATAGTTTCTTTACTTGATTAAGTGTGATTAGTCTTAAGCTTATTTGAACAATCCTAAGTGATTCTTATTTCCATTCAGTTTCAATTGGTTTTGGAACAAGTTGCATAGAATTACATAGTGTGTTGAGAGCATTACTTTCATAGATAGTTTTTTTCAGAGTTGTGTGAATTGAATTCAAGAATTATCCTTTATTGATTGCAATGGTTCATCATTAGATAACCTCTCGCTTCACTACACATACTGTGTTGGCACTCTTGAGATAGAAAGACTTACCTCAAGTTGACAACTAATGTAGGGATTAAGATTTCCTCTAAAAATACATCTTAGTGAACCAACAAAAGGAACCTAATAATACAGAGTTTGAGCTAAAGGAGGAAGAATCAAAAGATGAAGAGCCACAAACTCCAACTATGAGAATATCAGTGCGAGAAAGAAGGAAGCCATAAAGGTATAGTCCATTTTCTTTTTGCTAAAATTTTCCTTTATCTATTACTGATGATGATTCTAGAAATATCATGGAGGCAATAGATTTAGAGGATGGAAAACTCTTGAAAGAGTCCATGGTTGATGAAATTTGGACAAAAATGAGGCTTTAGATCTAGTGGAGTTGTTGGATAGATGGAAACCCATTGGAAGAAAATGGGTGTTTAAGAAGAAGATGAATGCATAAGGCAAGGTGGATAAATACAAAGCTCAATTGGTAGCAAAAGATTATTCCCACGTGCCGGGAATTGATTTTGGTGATACTTTTTCTCCTGTTGCCAAGGTAGTTTATATTATATTACTTCTATCTGTTTTTGTTGCTTTTGATTTTAAGGTAGAATAGATGGATGTGAAGACAACATTTCTCCACGGGGATACAGAAGAAGAGATCTACGTGAAGCAACCTGAAGGCTTTGTGGTGAAGGGTAAGAAAGAATTGGTATGTTGGTTAAAAAAGTCTTTATATGGGTTAAAACAGACACCAAGGATGTGGTCTCAAAAATTTGATATATATATATGGGGACTTGGCTTCAACAAAAGAAAAGTAGATCACTATGTGTATTTTAAATTAATTGGTCATCGTGTTATTTATTTGGTCTTGTATGGGGATGATATGTTGCTGATTGGAAATAACAAAGAAATTATCAAGGAATTGAAGACCCAATTGTCCTCCAAATTCAACATGAAATATTTTGGTGCTGCAAACTATATTTTGGGCATGGAAATTAAATGAGATTGGGAAAAGAGGAAGCTTTGGTTAAACCAAAAGAAGTATGTCAAGACAATATTGCATAGGTTTAATATGAAGGATAGTAAACCGATGAAGGTTCCTATTCTTCTAGGTGTAAAATTATCTACTGACCAGTGTCCCAAGACACATGAAGAGGAAGAGGACATGTCCCTTGTTCCATATGAAAGTGGAGTTGGTAGCCTAATGTATGAAATGTTATTTACTAGACTAGACATTGCACATGGGGTGGGAGTATTGAGCAGGTTTATGTTAAAACCAAGGAAGGAGCATTGGACAACAGTGAACCGAGTTTTCAGTTATTTGCATGATACTAGTGATTATGGTCTGTGATACCAAGGAAGACCAAGATTGGACAGAGTTTTGGATATCTGTGGCTTTGTTGATGTGGATTGGCCTAGAGATTTGGATCAGATAAGATCTACAAGTGGGTATGTGTTTAACCAATTTGGAGGTGCAATCAGTTGGATGAGTAAGAGACAGTTTGTAGTGTCACTTTCAACCATAGAGGCAGAATACATGGCAACCACTCATGAAATCAAGGAATCAGTTTGGTTGCAGAGATTGTGTTCAAGCATGGGGTTAGTGCAACAAGATATAAAGATAGATTGTGACATCCAAAGTGAAATTTTCTTGGCAAATAACCCTGCTTATCATTGAAAGACATAGCATATTGTTGTTAAGTATCACTTTGTAAAGGATAAGGTTGAGGACAAAAAGGTGTTGCTGGTAGAGGTGGACACTTTGAAGAATACTATAGATGCATTGAAAAATTATGTGAGCATTGAGAATTTCTCATGGCGTAGAGAAGCAATGGGTGTTGCAGGGCTGGACCAATGACTAAGCTCTCATGTGGCCCCCGTTGGAAAGAAAAAAATGAGTGGAAGGGTGTTGGGTGTGTGTTATATTCTCTCCATGACTAGCCCCATGTGTGATGTTGGGGGAGTGTCTAGCCCCCCTTTGTTGTACCAGGTGTATCGAGGCGGGTGGGGGGAGGGGTGCCAGCCGCCCCCTGTCCAGGGGTTTGTCAGGGGCGGACTTACCCATAGTTTTGTGCCTAGGTTTCACACATGGTTTTGGGCATGATGGTTTTCTACCCATGGTATTTTGTAGATCTGGTCAAGGGAACTACAATTATGTTCTAATCCATGGTTAATGGATTAAATTTTATGAAAGCTTTGACATGTAGATATATGTATTGTAACATTGAAAGAAATATAAAGAAAAATGAATCTGGTGGTCCCGGTTTTGAGATCTAGGAGAAAATCTTTGTGTATTCGTTTTGTATTTCTTGCCATTGTATATTTTGTATTTTAAAGAATTATTTTGCAGGTAACTTCTATATAGGGTTAAAACCAACAATGTCTCAGTTTCTGGGTCGACGAGTCCCATATCATCTATACCCACTTCCATTTCTCCAACTTTTCCTTACTTTAGTTATTTCCTTGATCTCGATCTAAGGTGCTCAGGATTTCCAATTATTGTTCTTGAAAAATGCTCTGTATCTTGTTACTTGCATGTGGTTCTTTTGTTTGAAATATATATGATGGATTGAATTGAATTGAATTCAATAACAATTCCCATCAACAATTTTTAATGGCGGGAGATTTTGCAAGAACGATTTGGGTTTGTTCTTTTAGTATGCAGTTCCATTGGGATGTCAGGTTATGATTTTCATGCTTGGGAATGATAAATAATGTTATTTTTTTGATTATGTATTCTGATGAGGACGATGATGAGTTGCAAGGCATAGTAACAATGTGTGCTAGATCATAGGAGTATAAGCATCAAGCATTCCACTAGATCATTGGTTGGATTTCCATAGAATTGCAATAATGTGATTAAGCGGCACAACGAAGGTGAATATGTCTTGCAAGTTTATGATTACATTTAGAAAAATGTCGCGGTATCAATATCCATAATCAAATTATCTTGGTGGTTATCGATAATAATTATTGCTTCATTATAAGTTTGTTATTGCATTTTGTTTATGGCTGCTTCATCCTGATCCAAACTGTCATCCAAATATGAGGTTTGTAGCTTCAATACTATTGATTGGTCATTTCTATTTTGTTTTTCAATTTTAATGAGTTCAAAATATTGGAAACAAATTCTCTTATGTCCTATGACTTATCAATTATGTGAAGAAATTTAAATGTTTTGGAACTATGAAGAATCAAGATGAGGTCTGATAAATTTTATTGCACTGAAATCTACGTGTTAAAAGGAAAGTAGTTAAGTAAGATTTGGATGTTTGGATCACAATAGGAAACTTCAAATTTTTTGTATCGACAAACCTCATTTTTTTACGATATTATAAGTACAAGTTTTCTCTAAAGTAAATACACATGGAAAAAATTATATGTACCAAATTGGTGAACGTGCAACTGATTCAAGTAGAAACCTTTCCTATAGATTTGGGATTCGAACCTGAAAGTTTATTATCATTGAGCTAGAGCTTCAAAAAGCACAGATTCCTTAGGCCTTCGAAACTATCCTGTAAGTTCCTCTTAGACCATTCTCAAACGGATCCAATTCTTGAAGATTGTGAATATATGCTAAAAATCGAGGAACATAACCGTTGAGCTTATCCTTGTTGAGGCACAACGTCTTCAGCTTCCCAAACTTCCTAAATAAAAAATGAATAGAGCTAATGTATCTTTTGAATCTCATTGGAAGAGGTTTTTCATAAGTTAGTTAACTTATGTAACTATTTTCGATTGATCCAACATGGGGAATATTTTGATCATCTAACACATAACATCGATGACTCACAAAGGTACACAATATCTAGAAGGGGAATTGTTCCTAAAAGGAAACATCTTATGGTGTAAAATATACATTTAACAATAATGAAAATTTAAATATAACCTAATTTTCAAAAGAAAATTTTACAATATTAAATTCTTGTATTAGGATCCAAACCTAACCTTTAACCTTTAAATTAGTATCTTCACATTAAAAAGTTAAGCATGAAAAGTTATTACATGAATTTATTGTTTATAGCTTCTTCCATTTAAAACCTAATGACATAATCATAGATCCTTTAACCTTCACTCATTATATTGAAAGTTACTTATAAATTATAAAGGATTGATTGGTGCCATTTCTAATGCCCAAGGTTAAAAGAAGGAGAATGATCTTTATTTCCATATAAATTCAATACTCACCTTAGTGTACAAGTGTTTGAAGCTCATATTCATATATATATATTAGATTTATTATTAATTTAAATTTATAAAAGTGAAAAGTAATTAGCGTAAGTCAACTTTTTTATAAAATTTGAAGTAAAACTACATTTTATTTTAATACTTGATAAATCTAAAATTAATTAATTTAAATTAATTATATGTATATATAACTCACTAAAATCACTTACAATAAAGGTGACCATGGAACCATTCAATTACTTGAAATGTATGTTTCTGTTGATAAATCAAACGCTTCCACTGTAATCAAATGGCTCATTTAACCAGACCGTGATTGTCCAGCCAAGCATGTATTTCCTCCTTACTAGTGGTTTCTTGCTTTGAAGATTGATGTATCAATCCAATTGAGTTGTCCCTTTTTTTTAATTATAGTAATAATAAGAAGATGTGTTATTATGCATGAATTGTGTATCATGAAAGCTTCATCGTGTCATTTTTTCGGTACTCATAAAAGTGAGACTAAAAGAAAAATACCACCTACGTTTTTATAAATTTCATTAATGTACACATGTATTAATTCCCTAATATTATTTTAACCATTTAAATTCAAAACAATGTAATAATTTGACTTACGTTATATATATATATATATATATATATATATATATAAATGAATGTATTTGAAAATATTATATTGTATTTTACATTATTTATTTTAATTTTTTTAAAATTTATCTTAAGGTTTATATAGCTTGGTTTTATAATATTAGTTTTTTTGGTTTAATATTATTCCCTTGGGTTCATAATTTCTTGGGGTTTTAGTATTAATCCCCTGGGTTTATAATATCAATTATGGTCAACTGTGGCCAAACATGGCCAATCATAGCGAGCCATGGTCAACCATGGTCGAATGTTGCATTGTGACAATGATTGTCTCAATATGAAAATCAACCATGGTCAACCATGGTCCAATGTCACATTGTGACAAAGAATGCCTCGATATGAAAATCAATCATGGTCAAGCATGGTTAGTCATATTCCCTAGAGTTTAGTATTAATCACTAGAGTTTATATTCCCTTGAGTTTAATAATGTGGTCCAACATATTAAATATTTATATTTAATATTTAACCATATACCTTGGGTTTATAGTATTAATCCCTTGGGTTTATAACATTAATCCCTAGGGTTTAATATTATTCCGTTGAGTTTATAATTCCTTGGGTTTTTAGTATTAATCCCTTGAGTTTATTATCCCTTGGGTTAATATTATTGCCTTGCGTTTATAATCCCGTATGGTTTTAGTATTAAAGCCTAGAAATATAAACCCAAGGGTTAATATTAATATTATTAAACCCAAGGAACTAAAGATATTTAAACCCTTGGATGACCATGATTTATATTGAACCTAAAAGATTAATATTATAAACCTATGAATAATTTTATACTCTAAGAATATGTATCCTTAAACTAATATACCCAAGGAATTGATACTAAAAGCCAGAGGGAATATAAACAGTAGGGTTTATTATCCCTCATGTTAATATTATTACATTGGGTTTATAATCCCAAAGGGTTTTAGTAATAATCCTTTGGGTTTATTATTCCCTTCGATTTATAATATCAATTCGGAGGCTTTATTAATCTAAGGGTTTATATTTCTAGAATTCATATTTATATGACATAATTTAAAACTCATTATATAATAATAAATAAATAACATTTTATATTAGATAGTAATTATTATAAAGAAATAATATTATATAGAAACAATTATTATTAATTATAATTTTAGAGAGATAATTTTTTAGGATTGACATCACATAGGATTTATAATTACCATTATTAATTATAATGATAATAATAATATCTTTATTGCAATAGTTTTTTTTGTATTATTATTCCTATTGTTACATATTTGTCAATAGTATATATAAAATAAAGCTTTCCGCTATATCAATCGCATTAATATTTTTAATGTGGTTGTGCTAGTGTAAGACTTTATTTTATTATCATTGTCATTTGTAAATTATATTAACCTAGATCCATCTTAACTTTGGATCTGCTACGAGCCCATAGATATCAAATCTCTTAAATATAAACCTCTTCTAGAGTGAAAAAAGACTTGATCCCTCCATACCTTTAGTAAATCATAAATAAAAAATCTAAACTAATATAATCTTAAATATATAATTAAAAATATTTCATGTATTATTATATCAAACTGTAAAATATATATTTTTATATTAAATTAAAAAATAATAAATACTTTAATTTTTATAATTAACTATATTTTTAGCTATAAAATTGTTCAACCCTAATCCATGGATAAAGAGGCGTTAGTTGCCCCCAAAAAAAAACTTTCGAAACATATGTGATATATACCATAAAATTAGTGTAGATTCTTCAAGAATATGATATTCTATTGGATATTAACATATATTTTAATCTTTCACATGTCATTCGAGGAGAAAAATTTTCAAACAACGGTAAACTTCTTTCTCAAGCAATCTCAATGACGCAGAATAGATTTTCTAACAATTAGCCATGATACATTACCTTATGGGATGGTTGTAATCATAAAATTTGAAAGTGAAAAAGATATTCGTAAATAGTTGAATTTATCCACCATGCAAATATCACACTATAAATAACCCTTATTTCACCCCAAAGAATAAATGAAATCGTAAGTATCCTTACTTTCTTTCTCGGCATTGGAGCCCTGGTTGTTCCCTGTCTGTTTTGTTGGTTGTTCCCTGTCTGTTTCGTTGGTGGTTTTCCACAGGAAAGACCTCCCCTCAATGAAAATTTTGGGCAAAGAAGGAATGAAATCGTGAGTATCCATACTTTCTTTCTGTGCATTATAGCCTTGGTCGTTTGTCTGTTGGGTTGGTGGTGGTTTTTGTTCTTGGCAATTGGGAGAAATTATCTCCAAGTTGGTTCTCCATAATTCAAGTTCCTGATTTGTCTCTGCCACTGGCTGATTCCTGATTTGTCTCTGCCACTGGCTGTACAGATAGACGAGAATCACTCCTGAAAAATTGGTTATACAGACTCATGTGATTGTATTAGTTTTCCTTATTCTAGGCCTAAACTATAGGATTTGAAGTGTATACAGCGACTATTTATGCTGAACAAGTATGAGTAAAAAATATTGAAGCCTTTCATAAAAACTTCCTTGTTTTTGACTTTGTATTAGAGCAGAGTTCTTCACCTCTGTGCCTAAATTTTCATATACCCCTCGCATCATGACTAAGGATCAACCCGAATCATCTTTTGTACCAGTCACTCATGTTTAATCAGAAAACCCCAGTTTCACCACCAATATCATCCTTACCAAAGTTAATTATGATGTCTAGTCCCAAATCATGGAAATGTAGATCGTAGGGCATGAGAAGCTTGAATACCTCATTGGTAAAACACTTATTCCCCTCACGGGTAAAACACATATTCCGCAGGTTACTGATGCTGCCTATGCAAAGTAGTATGGTGAAAATCAGAAGGTCAAAAGATGTTTGTTGACTTCTATGTCACCGGAGATTATGAAGCACTATCTTAGACTGTCTACTGCACGTGAAGTATGGGCTGGTCTTGCTAAACCTTTCTATGATGGATCAGATGAATCGCAACTCTTTGCACTGAATCAACGAGCATTCTTCACCAAATAGGTTGGTCGTTCTCTTTCCACCTATTATTGTGATCTAGTAGAAATCTTCCAAGAACTAGATCATCGTGATAAGATTGTCATGAAGGATCCCGAAGATGTTGTCGCTTATAAAAAATCAGTTGAGAGACTGCGGGTACATATCTTCTTGAATGGACTAGATTCATACTTTGAACAAATTCGAGGTGAGATTGTTATAAAGGATCATGCACTCGATCTTGAAGCAACTTATGCATATGTTCACCGTGATGTTGTTCGCCGAGATGCACTTCAAGGTGAACCTGAACACTCTGAATCAGCTGCTATGGTAGCTCGTCGGGGCAAGGCTTACCAATCGAAAAAAATAGATCGCGCTTCTAGTCTACCGAATCACACAACTGACCAAAATCGGTCATCTAGATCACAAAATCTTAGCTATGAAATAGGAGCTGCAAAATCAGAATGTGTATGTAATCACTGTGGAGAAACCGGGCATACAAGGTCATGTTGCTATGAATTAATTGGATATTCAGAATGGTGGGATCCTGCCAAGGCACCTCGCAAGTGAAATTCAAAGCAAATAATCATGCTTCTGTTACTGTGGATGAGCCCTCCACCAACACCAGTACTATTGAGGAAGCCTCTTCTTTCATTACTACTGTTGGGAATGTTGGTAAGTCTCTTCATACCTCTGTCCCTGTTAGTCATAGTGAATGGATAATTGATTCAAGTGCCACAGATCACATGACCTTTGATGGTAAACATATTCAATCCATGAAATCCTCAGACCACCATATAGTGTCCAGAGCCAATGGTACTCCCTCTCCCGTGGTTGGAGAAGTTTCAATTTCTATTACCCAAAATTTAAATATGGAGTCTGTTCTAGTTGTTCCTTCTCTTAATCATAACTTATTTTCTGTTGCTCAAATAACCCTCACTTTGAACTGTATTGTGATATTTTGGCCTAAAATTTGTGTTTTTCAGGACATTCGAACTTGAAAGACAATTGGTTATGGTACTAGGCAAGGAAAGCTCTACTATCTTGATCTACTGCCAGCAAGCTCCAATCATTTGGCTCACGTTTTCTCAGCTAATAAGTCTGACACACATCAGCATTCAAAAGTATGGTTATGGCACAGGCGTTTTGGCCATGTATCTTTTGGATATTTACAGAAGTTGTTTCCAAAGCTCTTTTCTCAATTAAATGTATCATATTTTAAGTGTGACATTTGTGAACTGGCTAAAAGTCACCATGTACCATTTCCCATTAGTATGCATAAAAGTCCTGCACCTTTTATGGTTATTCACTCTGATGTCTGGGGACCTGCAAAAACTTCTTCTTTGAGTGGAGCACGTTGGTTTGTTTCTTTTATTGATGATCATACTCGCATGACTTGGGTTTGTTTAATGAAATCAAAGAATGTAGTTCCCTGTTTCAAAAATTTCACAAAATTATAGCCACCCAATATAAATTAAATATTTAGGTTCTTCGTACTGATAATGGTGGAGAGTTTGTTAATCAAGACCTGAAACAATACCTGAATTTACATGGCATTGTTCATCAGACGACTTGCCCTTAATCCCCTCCACAAAATGGGATAGCAGAATGGAAAAATCGTCACCTTCTTGAATTTGTTCGTGCTTCCTTGTTTGCGGCTTATGTGCCTGTTAGTTATTGGGGAGAAGCCATTATGGCTGCAGCTTATCTCATTAACCGTGTACCCTCTAGTTACCTACAATTTCAGACCCCCTTTGATGTTCTCCATAATACTTTGAGTGCCCCTACCATACCGAATCTATCCCCTAATGTTTTTGGGTGTGTAGCCTTTGTGCACCTTCACAAACCCTTGAGAAATAAGCTGGAACCTCGTGCCCTTCATTGCATTTTTGTTGGCTATGCCTTGCATCAAAAAATTTATCGGCGTTATCACTGCCCTTATCATAAAATTTATGTTACTTATGGTGTGGTCTTTCATGAAGATGATATGTATTATTCTTCCTCTGCATCTCCACTTCAGGGGGAGAATAGAGATGAAATGGAGACTTTGCATCGTTCTTTGGACCTTGATCTTATAAGTGGAGATAATTTGGACACTAGGGGTAAATGTGACCATTTGGAAACAAGTGATGGTGACGTTGTAACTCACAGAGGTGATTGTCTAGATGGGCAGCAAGTTATGGAGAATGAGATTTTGGATCAAATGGAAGTGGAAGTGTCGTCTGTGTCTTCCTCCTCTCACGATGTACCACCAAACCAATTCTCTCCTCTAGCCGGTTCCATGCCTGAGTCTCAGGTAAAATCTGAATCTGAACCTCAATTAAAAAAGTTACTAGATTGAGTCACAAGAGGGAAACCCAAAGTTAACTATGAACATGTTCTCAACTCCAAACCTAAGTATCCCATAAGCAATTATGTATCCTACCATAGACTGTCAAATGAGAGTAAGGAATTTGTGAATCAATTATCTGTTGTAGCTATTCCTAATAGTGTGCAAGAAGCTTTGAAAGATCCTAGATGGAGGGAGGCGATGAATGAAGAAATGAAGTCTCTTCAAAAGAATTCAACATGGGAAGTTGTTGACTTCCCTGAAGGGAAGATACCTGTTGGATGTAGGTGGGTATTCTCCATTAAATACAAAGTTGATGGAACCATAGAACGGTTCAAAGAAAGACTTGTCACCAAGGGATATACTCAAACATATGGAATTGATTATATGGAGACATTCGTACTAGTGGCCAAAATTAATACAGTCCATATTTTACTATCTCTTGCGATGAATTTTGACTAGCCTTTACATCAATTCGTTGTAAAGGATGCATTTATGCATGGAGATCTCCAAGAAGAAGTATATATGGAGTTTTCCCCGGGCTATAAGTTGCAGACTAAAGGCAATAAACAAGTCTGTAGATTGAAAGAATCTCTATTTGACTTGAAGTAGTCTCCTAGAGCGTGGTTTGGAAGGTTCAATAGCTTTATGAGGTTTATTGGTTACGAGGAAAGTAACTCAGATCACACTCTCTTCTTGAAACATAATGGAGAACGAATCACAGCCCTCGTTGTGTACGTTGATGATATGATAATAACTGGAGATGATTCTGAAGAAAGGAAAGCACTGCAAGAGCAGCTTGCCCGTGAGTTTGAAATGAAGGATCTTGGGAAATTGAAGTATTTCCTTGGAATTTAAGTGTCAAGATCAAAGAAAGGTATTTTTCTATCACAACTGAAATATGTCTTAGACTTATTGAAGGAAACTAGCATGACAGGATGTAGTCCCGCTAGTACCCCTATGGAAGAAAATCTGAAGATAGGTGTGCACCCAAACCAAGTTCCTGCTAACAAGGACCGCTATCAGATATTGGTTGGAAGATTAATGTATCTTGCACATACTTGGCCGGATTTAGCCTATGCACTAAGTGTTGTCAGTCAATTCATGCACTCCCCAAGTGAAGAACATATGAATGTTGTCATCCGGATCTTACGCTATTTGAAGTCATCTCCAGGAAAGGGAATTTTATTCACAAAAGGTGATAGCTTGGATGTTAAAGGTTATACAGATGTTGATTGGGCTGGGTCAATTGAGGATAGACGTTCTACATCAGGCTACTTCACTTTTGTAGGAGGAAATCTGGTTACTTGGCGAAGTAAAAAACTAGAGGTAGTTGCTAGATCCAGTGCTAAGGCCGAATACAAAGGAATGGCTAAGGAAATATTTGAATTGTTGTGGATCAGAAATCTGTTGCAGGGTTTACATATGAAGCAAGTGGGTCCTATGAAGTTATACTGTGATAACAAGGTAGCATGTGATATTGCTCATAATCCAGTTCAACATGTAACTAAGCATGTTGAGGTTGATAGGCATTTTATCAAGGAGAAACTAGAAGCAAAGTTGATTGAAGTTCCTCATGTTTGATCTCAAGACCAGCTTGCTGATGCGCTGACCAAAGCAGTGTCAAACCAAGCATTTAATGGTTGTCTCAACAAACTTGGCATGAGTGACATCTACAGTTTACCAACTTTAGGGGGAGTGTTGACAAGAGCAATTATCTCCAAGTTGGTTCTCCATAATTCAAGTTCCTGATTTGCCTCTGCCACTGGCTAATTCCTGATTTGTCTCTACCACTGGTTGTACAGATAGATAGATGAGAATCACTCCTAAAAAACTCATGTGATTCTATCAGTTTTCCTTATTATAGGCCTAAACTATAAGATCTGCCGAACAAGTATGAGTAAAAATTATTGAAGCCTTTCATAAAAACTTCCTTGTTTTTGACTTTTTCAAATTCATATTGTTAGCCCCAAAGGTTCACTATTCATAATAACTTGGATAAAAAATAAAAGGAAACGAAATTATCACACTGTAAAAAAACCCTACTTTCAACACTAAGAGTCAATGAAATCATGAGTATCCCTACCTTCTTTCCTGTTTTTTCACAAGAAGTGACATCCCCTAATGAATATGCTAGGCATTAGGAGGACAATATTTGGGTTCTTAAAGCTAGAACCTAATTTTGAAATCAAATCAGCTATCGTAGCCTCGCAAAGTTCAGTTGTGTGAAGGCAGCTACAATCTCAGTGAGACATAGCTGATTTGATTTCAAAATTAGCCTCTAGTTTTAAGAGCCCCTATATCATCCTCCTAATGCCTAGCATTTTCTTTAGGAAGTAGCTTCCTATGGAAAATCACCACTTCAATGGTCAGAAAGAAGGTAGGGATACTCACGATTTCATCCATTCTTTGCAGTGAAATTTGGGTTACTTTATAATGTGATAATTTCATTTCCTTTTATTTTTTATCTACCCTATTTTCAACAGTGACGAACAACATAATTCTATGTGAACCTCTGCATCTGCATGCGTATCTACTTGCTCTATCAAATTTTACAAGAAGTCACTAGATCTGCTCTATTTGGTGAAATTATAACTCTTTGAACAGACTTCTTTGAACAGACTTGTTGTTGGGCTCCCCCCTTTCCCCGATTGTTGTGAATCTTTTTATGGAAGATTTCGAAGCCAAAGCTTTAGCCTCGGCTCGTCTCCTTCTCAAGCTTTGGAAAAGGTATGTGGATGACACTAACGTCATCTCGTCCCATGGCCAAGAGGAGCTGGATCACTTCTTCAATCACCTCAATGGTCAGTCCTCTGCCATTAAGTTCACCATGGAGAAAGAGGTCAATGGTTGCCTCCCTTTCCTAGATATTCTTATTTCTAAGAATGAGGACGTCTATCTCTCCCACTCTGTGTTCCGGAAGAAAACGCATACTGAGCAGTATCTTCATGCTGATTCCCATCATTTCCCTGCTCAGAAGATGGGTGTCCTTAACACCCTCGCTACTCGTGCCCTCAAGATTTCTGATAATGAGAGCCTTGATAAGGAGAGATCCCATCTCCTTGATGTCTTTGTGGAAAATGGATATAGTAGGCGCCTAGGTCAGAAGGCTTTCCTTAAAGCATCTAGAAATGCAGTTATTAGGAAAGAACCTAAGGAACGCCGACTAGGTGTCCACCTTCCATATGTCCAAGGAACCACGGACAAGATTGCTCAGATCCTTAAGAGGTATGATATTCCCTCTACATTTAGACCCTTCAAAACTATTCGTAATTCCCTCTGATCGGTTAAAGATCCCGTTATTCCCAAGGACATGAAGGGTGTCTACTTGATCCCTTGCTCTTGTGGGACCCCCTACATCGAGGAAACAGGGTGCTCCATCCATCAAAGGATTAGCGAACATGCAGCTGACCTAAGACATGGGAGAACCAAGTCTTCAGCGCTAGAAGAGCATGTGGATAAGACCAAGCATCACGTTTGTATTAAGGAGGCTAAGGTTGTTGCCAAGGTTGCCCAGTTCCATCATCGGAAACTCAGGGAAGCTATTGAGATTGAAAGAAGGCCTAACAATCTCAACAGAGATGACGGCTGGAAGATCAGTAGATGTTGGATCCCTGCCCTTTCATCTTAGTCTCTCCCCCCCCCCTCTTTCATCTGTTTCGCTTTCGTCGTTCCCCTGGAGCCTTCCTATCTCCTAGGGTTTATCCTTTTTGGCTCTAGACTCTTTCGAGTCTATCTCCTATTTATTTTGTGTCACTCTTTTTTTCCCTGGGTGATATTGGTATCTATTATCTTAGCTAATATTTTTTTATTTTTTTTTATTTTTTTTATCTTTTATATATCTATATATATATATATATATATATATATATATATATATATATATATATATATATTAATTATTTATCTATTAACGAATATATATTATTATTATTATTATTATTATTATTATTTATTTATTTGCTTATTTTTATTGTTGAGTCGTCCCCTTTTCCTTAGTTATTATTGTTATAACAAATATTTATTTACTTATTTCTTATTATTATTATTTATTTGATTAGTTTTTCGTAACTAATTTTTTATATATATTATTATTTTATATATTATATACTTTAAGTTATTAATTTTATTTATCTATTAAGAAATATATATTATTATTATTATTATCCATTTTATTATTGTTTCATAACTAATTTTTATATGATGATGATGGTTAACGTCCCTGAGACCAAACATTGGTCTATCGGACCTTAAAACAAATTATTTAATTTGATTTAAGACTTTATTCCTATGCTCAAAAAGCTTGGAGAGAAGCCTTCCGAGCTCACTATAATTTTGACATTGTAAAAGGCTATGAAGGTCAGTATTGTAACAAAGATTGTGAAACTGAGATCTAATGTGGTTGTATGCGGGGCACTCTAAGAGGAAGTGGTTTTCATCCTCGATGTTCTTATTCTCACATATATGGCAGATCCGTTCCATCCATGGCGTTTAAGGAACTACCCAACGACCAGTTTCACTATGGAGCTCATGAGAATTCGTTCTAATTTTTGCTATATTAATTTTCTTCTTTGAGCTAGTTAAAATAGAGAGATACTTTTGATCTTCTAGGGTGGGGTTGATGACCTTCTTATAATAACTTAATTTTCTTTTAGCCGCTAAGTCTTTCTCACTCCACATTTTTTCTTTGAACTTAGAAATAACAATATCTTTAATGTTATTTATGTCTTGCAATGCATCATTCTCGTTGATCTCCCAATAGTTTAACTAGGCCCTTGTGTCTTTATGCCACCCCCGATTAAGCCTTAGGTGGTTTTGGCTGGAATTTAAAGCTAGCTTAGGAAGTCTATGATCGTCTATGTTATTGAGTTTGTGCTTGTACAACAGAAACCTAATCATAGCTAGGCTCTCAATAGGGGAAAGACCTGCTTCGATAAGGAGAATAGGATATGGTGTATTACTTTTAATTTTCAGGTTATAAGTTATAAAACACTTCTGAATTTGCTCAATCTTTCTCCATGATTCTCTGGAGATGCTACAACCCCAAACCTCACAGCCATATAAAATAACAGGAGTGACTAAAGTTTCAAAGAGGAACTTCTTTTTATCCCACATTATGAGGTTCGCTATTTTACAATTATTTTCAAGACCAAAATAAGCTTTCCACCCCCCATTAATCCTTTTCTCAATGCTATGGTTCCAGTTGAGCTTGTGATGAATATCAATTCCTAGGTACTTGTAAGAATACACTTCCTCCAAGTTATTATTGTCATACATAAAATTAGCGTAAGTGTCCTTCTTGGATTTGATAATCATAACTTTTGTTTTGTCAGTGTTAACAGTCATACCCATGGTAGAGCAGAAATCCTTAAGAAGCCTGAGTTGCTTATCAAGATCAGATGGGCACCTTGCCAAAAGAACAATATCGTCAGCATAGAGAAGAAGGATGACGACTATCCCAGCTAAGATCGTGCCATCACATCCTGCTTCCTCTAAGTAGCCTTCAAGCTTATCGATGTAAATGCCAAATAGGGTAGGGGAGAGGGGGCAACCTTGTTTAACTCCAATGTTACACTTAATATCTTTTGACCACCCCTCATTGTTCGTTAGCTTGGCAGTTACATTCTCGTATAACCTTATAGCGGTAGCTCTTAACTCGAGAGGAACCTTTAGCTCTTCTAATCTATTCCAAAGGTTGTATCTAGGAACCGTATTGAAAGCCTTTCTAAAGTCCACAAAGCAACAAAATAAATTGGATTTATCATTACGACATTCCTCCGCAATGATCCTAAGCGTAACGAGGTGGTCTGTTGTTGAGTGATGCCTTCTAAAACCTGCTTGGCCTTTAGCCCGCTTACCTTCACTTTCAAGCCATATGCTTAACTTCTTTTCCAAAATACTGCCATATAACTTGGCTAAGAGAGGGCTGATCATAATTGTCCGATAATTAGAGGGGTTATTTGTATCCCCACTTTTAAAAATAGGGATAATGAGGCTTTCAGTCCAAGGTTTAGGGAACCCTTGTTTGACTGCTTGATTGAAAAGCTTGTGAATGTGGGGGATGAGGACAGGACCTCCAATTTTCTTATTATTATTTACTTTATTATTTCTTTCATAACTAATTTATATATATTATTATTATTATTTATTTTTTATATAGAGATTTTTATCTATTTATTTATTTATGTAACGAGAATATATTAATATTATTTATTTATTTGCTGATTTTTATTATTACTATTTATTTTATTTAATTATATTTACCTTATTTATAAATAAGTTGGGTCTTCAATGTAACTAATTCCCATTTAATAAAATATTTTAATTATTAAATTATACTATTTAACTAATTATTAATGTAAACCCCTTCTTAAATTATTTCATTTATATAATTATATTTTTTTATATAGGTATGTTCATTACTATCTTCCTTGAAATAATCATTTTGACTTTTTGACTGTCTCTAAGTCAAAGCTAGCCGTTAATCTAGATAGCTGTTGGAGGCCCTTCTCTATTTAACACGCAAAGCTGGATCTGTTTTCTTCAACCATGAGCCACACTTGCTAGAAACGAGTGGACAAAGTCTTTCTATATGTGATTTACGCCATAGCTATTCTTATAATTATAACTCTACTCCATACTCTTTTTACTAACTTTAATACACAATAAGAACGAACTCAAATAAGTTTATCTCCACATCAATTCATGGACGTAAAGCTTCAGTTTGTTTTCTACTTCCGATTACTGTTTGAGATAAGATCGAAAGCTTCACGTGTACCAAAAACCTGAGGAAAGAAGTTTTAAGTTAAGTCAATTACTAAAAAAATAACCTCATCAAAAATATGTAATGAGAGAAGTTTTTAGTTAACCTAGTTCGATAAGTTATATGTAAAATTTGTCATTCTTGAAAATAAATCATAAAGTACTATTATGGAAAATAGAGTTTACAAAAGTGTTGATATTTTGTTGATAGATCGGTACATTCTTGACAAAATGCTGCATTGGAAGAGGAGTCCAGATTTGTAAACTGACATAAACTATATAAAAGCGTGCAACTAAGCACGGAAATGAATTTCAAGGAAAACAAGGACATCTTCGCCTACGTTGTTGACAAAGTGTTGTATTGGAAGAGTAGAATCCGGATTTGTATACCGTGATAAACTATACATAAAAGCCTGCAATAAAGCATCATGAAGTTTATGAAAAGCAAGGATCTGGAAGCCGACTGTAAAGATCGCTTTTTGTTGTTTAACAACACTGAAACTAGAACTATCTGACGTTGTCAAATATGGGTTCCAAAGAATGGTCGAGAAAAACCAAAATAGAAGTGCAGTGTCACGTTGCAGTACTATTACATATAATTACATGGATGGTTATGAAGTAATTGTGGAAAACAGATTGAAAGGGTATGTAAACTCATTAAGAAACATTGGGACAAACTGATAGGAATGCTCAATTTAATACAAAGGTAGCTGGGAAATGCAATTGAAAAATGTGTGTCTAATGTGAGAAGCAAGGTGGCTCGGAAATGCAATTGAAAAATGTGCGTGTGTTTTATGTGAGAATTTAGTGGATGAGTGAACATGACGGCACTAATGGCTATCATGAAGTATAAGAGAGAATACAGAACTTCTATGATCACAATATAACATGGATACATGGATGTTCCCACCTGATGTACCATATCGCCTGCCCCTTTGATTCTGGACGCCATGAGAAGAGCACTCTAAAACAAAAGGTTGGAAGAATTCATGTAACGAACTCTTTCCAATTCTGCCCATCTCAATCAGGCCCATAAAGATAAAACAACAAAAATCCTTCTCACGTATTCCCGTTCCTGGTGCAATGGTCGCAAACACAGAATTCTTGGACGTGTAGGGCGCAAAGCATGAACAGTTTAAAGCGGTATTTCGAGTCTTCAAAGTGATCATTTCAGATATCATATGGAAGACTACTTGCAGATACTTTAATGAACGCTTTGGAATGCCTTTTGAGTTTCATATAAATAAAATGGAATGCTCTGCATCGCGTAACTGCCATGACTCTAGCCTAACAAACAAATCCATGTGACTCGTTTGGTACATGTGACTCCATGTTATTCATGTGTCAAAACAGAGTTCCAAATGAATCATGTCATATATCCATCCCAACAGAATTAGATGGCAGCTTTGATTGGCAAACAAATGCATTAGAGCATATTTGGGGCCGGAGATTCCATGGTACCAATCAATAATCGTTACTAAATGCTGTATTAAGCCGTGATCTAATGCATCCGAACACCTTTTGGGCTCGATGTTCCATGGTGCAAATCACAATCAAACTTCAATGGTACATGGGTTAGTTACAGATAGCCGTTTTTTAATTGGAATTGATCACTTCAATTTTTTTTGTTAATTAATTTTTTGATCTTATAGTCTAAATTGAAACACGTAAATATATTTTTGGTGATTACCCACTCATCAATGAATGAAATTAAAATTGAAAATGATAATTTTCTAATTACATAATTTAAATTAATTGTTTACCAAACTGTAATTTAATACCATTAATAATTGATGACGTTAATAATTAATCACGGATACTGATTAATGAAAATTAAATTCATGCCTAACGTATTTGGAAAAGTTTCTTCCTTTTAAAAACCGCATCAAATTATGATGGATGGCCACATGTCCATTGCCTTATCACAATAAAATTGACGGTTTATAATTCAGTGTATAATGTAATTTTTTTCTAATATAATATTTTCTTTGGCTTCTGAAACGTGGCAACATTCAATAATGAAACGCCAAACCATTGGGATTCATTCACTTATGGGTTCATTTAGTGATGAAACGCATTACGGTTAGCATTCTACATCTGATGTGGTTTTTGATGGGTGGTTGTGTAAATGTCTCAATTGTTTAACTCAAATCAAATAGATATACGATGGCAATGGTTTACGGTCAGCAATTGTGTTAAATTTAATAATGTTTTTTCATTTTTTTTCTATGAACAGATTTAGCTTCAACAATGTTAAAATTGTTCAAATGTTATTCAATATCTATTATAATTAATTTTTTTTCTCAATTATTATGAATTTTTAACAAGCTTTTTAGTATGAAATTTTAATAAGTTTTTTAATTAATTATTTGTAATAATTTTGTGTAACAAATTGTTTTTTTAATAGTTGCTTATGAACCATGGATAGAAGCTTGATGTCACATTGTTCAACCGAAACGATCCTCCAAATTTTGGGATCAACTCAAAGAAAAGTTTTAATGTCAAAAGTTTTGCTAAAACCAATACACCTGGACGCCAATCGGCCACTGATTTTTTGAGAGTGATGAGCCTAAGATTCAAGGCATACAGTTATTATTATTAATTTAATATTCATATTAAATCATATAATTAATAAAATAGAATTTTTTTCAATGCCTCTAAGTGTTAACCATACCCTTCTGGTTTGATAGGATGAATGTGTATTTCAATGTCACCCACATTATTGTTTTGATGAGCTCTTACTTCTTTAATGACTTCATCCTTGGAAAGCATAAAGCTCTGAAACGTGGATAGGATTGTATTATAAATAAATAGTTGTGCATATATTCTTGTGTCTTTGTTGCAGCAATTCAATAACCTAAACAAATAAACAAATAACCCTAATAGAATTAGTATGTTGCAAATATTATATACAAAAATTTCACTGTGGAGTGATATTAAGTACTCTATTAATATTAAAAATAGGTTTTAGAGTGAGTATTGATATTAATAAATTTTATTAAGCTACTAATAAGTTTTATAGTAAATATTAATAATTAATTAATATTAAAAACAAATTTTATAATAATTTTTTTTTTCATAGTCCTAGTAGGTGAACTTTGAGTGAACTAGCTAGCAAGCGCCTCCCTGCGCATTTCCCTGACCTAGCAGCCGACTGCTGGTAATTTCTTTGCACCGCGAGGCCTCTCCCCTCTAGCCTTCCATGGCCTCTCCGAACCCTGCCACGGAGGGCCCTGTTGATCAGCCCAATGAAAATGCATGTTTCCAGTCCGCTGCAGATGCGTTTTCAGCTTTAGTCAAATCTCTTCAGCCTCAGAGAACTCGTCGTGCGCTGTCCAAGTTTGTCAAGAAACTGGATGGGTTGCAAGAGGTTGACCTTCCTCCTACGTTACCATGAATGGCTGCTCTCTCTTTAGCTGAGCGGCGGATCATCAGTGAGTTCACCGGCCTATGGCCTTCCCAAAAAACTATTCAATGATGGATCGAAAGAAACTGGGCGGACAAAGTTAATGGTAAAATCTCCATTCATTTCTGTGGAAAAGGTTATTACACTTTCCACTTTGAATCTAGAGCAGACAAGGACCTAATCTTCAGAAATGGGTTGTACTTCATGGACTCTCGTGGTCTGTACCTGAACAAATGGACTCTAGATTTCGATCCTGAGCTGGATGTCCCTAATGTTGTTCCGATCTGGGTTCGTCTTCCGCATCTCCTGCTCCACTGCTGGGGAGATGACTTGGTTCGAGCCATCGACAATGCTGTTGGAAAATACATTGATCGGTGTGAGCCCAAGGATAATATGCAGGCATGTGCACGGATATGCGTTGAAGTTAATCTCGCCAAGGGTCTTCCAGAAGCAATCAAACTAAAAGTGGACGATTGGATGCATATTCAGCAACTCAACTATGAATAAATTCCTTTCAAATGCAAGGTATGTCACGAATACGGCCATTTTTCCAATCGTTGTTCTAAAATTGTTAATGTTGAACCTGCTCAATCAGAAGAACAATGGGAAACTATAAAGAAAAAGAAGACTGCCTCTGGCTTGAAAGCAAACTTTGAAGAGGTTCCTCCCAAAACTGTCCCTCCCAAGCCTAATCCCCCTTCAGCTCTGCCCAAAGCCTCCTCCTCAGCTTTCCCTTCTCCGTCCTCTCCTCTTGGTCCACCTATCTTCCCCACCTCGGGGCCATCCACTGGTTCTCCCCTGATCTCTTCAAATCCCTTTGGCGCCCTCTCTCTCCCTGATAATGACCCCCTGACCCCCCTTGAAAATGACCCCCCCATACTTTTTTCTCTTTCTCAATCCTCGCCCTCCCATTCCCTCGCCCCTCCCCCCCCACCCCGAGCTAGTAGAAGCTCCTCGAAAGAGCATGGAATGAATCAAGAATCTCAAAAAAAAGGACCTGGCAGGAAATCAAGTAAATAACAAAGGAACAAAAATGCTCAAAAAGACATCGCCATGGGAACTCAAAATCCCATAGAAACTTATATATTGGGGAAAAATAGCAATGAAACAACACATAAGGAGCAAGGGGGATGAGCATCCCTCCGAAACCCAAATAATCAATGATGAAAGTCATATCATGGAACTGTAGGGGACTAGGGCACCCCTTAGAAATTGCTGCCCTAAAAGATCTCACAGCTCATGAGAAGCCAGGAATTGTAATGATTTAGGAAACAAAGCAAAGAATGCAAGAGATGACAAGAATTATAGAACAACTCAGGCATTATGAGGGACAAATATGTGAAGCAAGAGGAGCTTCTAGCCGTATCACCACAATGTGGAACAAAAATACTTGGAAATGCAAATCCAAAACTATAAATCCATATTGGATCAAAGTCACACTAGAAAAAAAAGTAGAGGATAAGAAAATAGTCATTTATAACATTTATGCTCCGAACCATTTCAGAGATAAAGACCAGTGCTGGGCCACACTACAAGAAGACAATAGAAATATCATCTTTGGGGGAGACCTAAATCTTATATTACACTCTAATGAAAAAAGAGGAGGCATTTTTACACATGATCCTTAGAGAGAAAAGCTGGAAAATATCATGCAATAGTGCGATTTAGTAGATATCATCCCAAAAAATCGGAGGTACACTTGGAACAACCGCAGGCTGGGCAGAGATAACATTCTGGAGCATCTTGATAGAATTTTGGTAAATACTTCTCTCCTCTCTGAGTTTTCCACTGCTCATGCTGATATTCTGCCTTATTCAGCCTCCGATCACTACCCCATTAGCATTGTTCTTGAAGCACATTGTCCTTTGGGGTCGTTGCCTTTCAAATACAATTCTCTTTAGTGTAGAAATCCTATTGTGGATCAGCTTGTCCAAACAACCTGGCATCATCATATAGAAGGATCACTGGGATTCATTTGGGAATGCAAGCTGAAGAATACAAAACATGCCCTGAAGGAATGGGTGAAGCAGCATTACAAAGAACCAGAAAATGTCAAAGCTGAGCTAAAAAATAAATTGAAAGAAACTCACAGGAAAATCGAGGAAAATGGGTTGTCCCAAGAGGATAAAGCATTATAAAGTGATATATATTATCAGTTGTACCGGGTTAATAGAGAAGAAGAGCAGAAATGGAGAATTAAGTCAAGACAGCTTTGGCTTCATGGAGGATACAAAAATACAACTTTCTTCCATAAGCAAGCAACTGTCCGAAAAGTCAAAAATAATGTCACCATGATCAACGACGAGGAAGGTTGCCCTCAAAAACCCAAGAAGCTATCAAGCAAATTGCCTCAGCCTATTACAGCACTGTCCTAACTGAGAAAAAGGAAACAAAGGACTATTCAGACCCCCTACAACATATGTCCAAAGGAATCAATGAGGATATTAATTCAGATTTGACTAAGGAGATAAATGAAGAAGAAATACATGATGCCATCTGGGCTCTCTAGCCAGATAAAGCCCCAGGTCCAGATGGCTTTCCTATCTGTTTCTATAGAACATACTGGGGAAGAATAAAAAAAGATCTTGTCAAAATGCTAAGATGGGTCCAACGTAAATGCAAAATTGGAGGATTCACTAATGGCACCCATCTTGCCCTTATCCCTAAAGAAAATCGACCTTTTACTTTCTCACACTTTTGCCCAATATCCTTGTGTAACTCATCATATAAAATTTTGACAAAAATCTTGGCTGCACGCCTAAAACCTATCCTCCCCACTCTCATATCTGAAATCAAGGGGGTTTTTTGGCCAATAGGAAAATTTCAGACTCCATCCTTCTTGTCCAAGAGGCCATTCACTCCAGTCAAACCCGAAATGAGAAAGGCTTTCTTAAAGTTAAACTTAGCCAATGCCTTTGATCGTGTCAGACATTCCTTCCTATTTGTTGTGCTTGAAAAAATGGGATTTGCCACATCCTTTATTAGCCTTATCAAAGCCTGCATTACAGGACCTTGGATTTCCCCTCTTCTAAATGGTAGACCTGGACCTTCCTTCCAATCCTCTTGAGGCCTTAGACAAGGCTGCGCTCTCTCACCTTATCTCTTTATATTAATGGCTGAGTCTTTTAGTACATCTTTGGATTACAATCATCACATGGGCCTCATCACCGGGATCAAATTTGACAATGGAGTCAAAAAATCAATCACTCTCAGTTTGTCGATGATACTCTTCTAATGGGGGGAGATTTAAACATCATAGCCTGTTGTTTTAAAACCCTCCTGGACAAATACATGAGCTACTTTGGAGGTTTGATAAATTATCTTAAGAGTTGTATTTATGGGTGGAACACTTCAACACATGTTCTCCATAGGATTTCTCGTACTCTTGGGGTTCCTTGTAAGCTGAATTGGGAGCACTTTACTTATTTGGGCATGCCTGTAAGTGCCAGCAACTTGAAAGTTACAGCCTAGGAAGTTATTATTGACAAAATGAAAAGGAAGATACAGCATTGGGGCACTTCTTGGCTTAACCCTACAGGGCGCATAATTCTTCTGAAAGCAGGCCTCTCCTCCCTGCCCTTGTACTATTTTACACTTTTACAAGCCCCTGCTAACTTCCATTTTAAAATGTATGCTCTCCTTTGTCATTTTCTTTGGCAAGGAGGGAGAAATGAAAAAAAGAAATACAACTTGGTAAGCTAGAAGCAGGTCACTCAGCCGTGTGAGAATGGAGGGTTGGGAATCAGATCATCTAAATTCGTAAACCTCGCCTTTGCTGGCAAGCTGGTTTGGAGACTCATAACTGGAAGGAATGCTTGGTGGAAAACTGTTCTTGAACAAAAATACCTCAGCCACCCAAGGCACCAGCTTTTGGATCATGAGCTCCCCAACAGAGCATGCTTTAAAATCTGGAGGATGTGTAAGAAAGCTATACCTTTTCTTGACCAAAACACTTCCAAAGTGCCCAAAGGAGGCAGCTACATAAGAATTGGAGAAGACAAAATAATGGGGAAACAGCCCATAAGCCAACGACCTGGTACTCAACAGATTCTAGCTCTTTTCACCAGTGTAGGTATTCAAACTCTGGCTTAGATCGCTCAATGGGAAACCCACTCCCATACCTGGAAAGGTTGGAGTTTCCCTCATATACTAGTAGATGAAAAAATCAGTCTCAACAACCTGAAAACTTATCTTCATGGTATAGCGCCCTCCAAATGCTACCTTGCTGATGAATTTCGATGGGATCCTTCAGGCACTATCTACATTATTAAGGCTGCTTATCATCAGATCTGCATCAACGAGTATCCCATGGCAATCTGGGCACATTGGAGACTTGTTTGGAAGGTAGAAACTCTCCCAAAAATCAAATTCTTCTTATGGATCCTCTTAAGAGTGAAAGTCCTCACTGCTGAGAACCTCAGAAAGCAAGGAATAATTGGAACATCTCGCTGTCCAAACTGCCAAAATGAAGAAGAGACAATCCAACATCTATTTATAGATTGCTCATTTGCTTCAGCTTGCTGGAAGGAATCCTTTCAAAATCACAATCCCCCTGGGTGCCTGGCACTAGTATATTTGAAGTGTTGCACATATGGAAAAAGAGCTACCTGTGGGGAAGAAAAGCAAACACTACATCTCGAAGGGTCTCAATGTCGTGCCCTGTACACTTCTCTGGAACATCTAGCTAGCAAGAAACAGAATGATCTTCAAAGGCACAGAAACTAATGTTAGAAAGCTCTACAACAAAGCTTGGAATCTCAACTTGGAAACTCTATCCACAAAATGTCATGGGAATCTGAAGGTGTTGGACCTAAGAATTGAAGAAAGGAATTAAAATAGGGCATATTCTGGACAGAAGCAGCATAGAACAACAAAGATGTGATCCCAATAGCAGAGATAGCCCAGATGTAGCTGGAAATCCGGATGAAAGATGAAGAATTTGCTCGGTGGCTCAGGAACAACAATACTCATTATCTTTTTTTCGATGGCGCCTCCAAATCCAACCCAGGAATGGTTGGGGTTGGAGGTCTTATTTGCAACGGTAATGGAGATGTGTTAACTGAATATGAATGGGGTCTAGGCCATGCTTCAAACAACAGGGCTAAAGATTTCGCCCTCCTTCAAGGTTTGCTCCAGCTTCAGAAACTTGGTATATCCAAGGCTATTATAATTGGAGACTCTACCATTATCATTGGTCTGATGATAAGCAACAGAAAAGCCCAAAATCCGAGTCTGCAGTAAACGATTGAGCGATGCCATTCTCTGGACCAGCAAATGAAAGGCAATCTTTATTACCACATCCTTCGATCTCTTAACAAAACTGCAGATAAATTGGCAAATAAAGCCTGTTCACACCCTGTTGGTAACCTTCAGTGTAATGGCACTGACCACTACATTTTCTTGCCATGATCAGGCTATATCCTCTTTGTAGATTCACCCCGCAATAGATCATTGTTCGTGGTTTCCGAAGCTCTTTTCCCTGCCTCTTTGCGAAGAATCAAATCTCTACCTCCTGTCCAATGGCATTGGCCACCACAGATTTAACCTCTTCAGCACCAAACTTTGACTCTCTCTAGATCGCCCTTTCAAATCCCTCAAAGCTCTGCGTTCTCAGTGGTTCCAACGTATTGTGCTCAATCAATTGTTCTCATACTCTTGTTGACCTCTTCCTATCTCCAGCCTATCGGTCCTAGGCGCATATTGGACATGGCTCTACGAACGCAGCATCTCTACTCCCCCAGACAGAGTGTCCCTCTCCCAATTTTAGTCCTCTTGCAACCTTGTATTCATCTGAGTCTGCTTCACAGGAGGTTTTGATGATAAGTCAAAGAACTTCAAATAAAAATCTACTTGAACTGGATGAACAACACTACTTTTACCTCAGTGGGCGAAAAACACGACACTTCTGCAAAAATTAAAAATGAAGTGCAAAACCTGTTTTATTTTATTATAGTTTGTCAGAGTTTATACAACATTTCGCTTTTTCACAGCGACGGAAGCAAGTTGTAATGTTGATTCTAACATCAACTGCATCTGATGTTGGTTCTTCATATTCCAACATCATTCTGTAAAACTGGAGATCTGTCTCCCTCCTTTTTTCTTTTGAATATAAGCTAGCAACCGATCTTGTGAAAAAAAGTAAAAAAAATTATAATCAATATTAATAATTAATTAATATTAAAAAATATTATTAATAATTATATTTATTACTTTTAATATTAATAGATTTATTTTTAACAAATTTTATGGTTAATATTAATAATTAATTAATATTCAGTTTATGACTAACAATATTTATTAACATTAATATTTATTAATAATTAATATTTAATTATTATTAAATCCTCGCATTCGGTGATCTTGGTTCTGAGGCTTGCATACATAAATCCAAAGCTCCATGATCTTGGATCTGTCGACGAACTCGACATTCCAATACAGATCTAACATATATAAATACTTGGGTCTGCGGCATTCAAGCAATATATAAATCCTCAACGAACTTGGCATTCTAATATGGAGGCTGCATTCTGATACGGATCTAACATATATAAATACTTAGGTCTGCGACATTCAAGTAGTATATAAATCCTCGACGAACTCAGCATTATAATATAGAGGCTCGCATTCTGATACAAATCTAACATATATAAATACTTGGGTCTGCGACATTCAAGCAATATATAAATCCTCGACAAGGCTCGCATTCTAAACTATATATATATTCTTGGGTCTGCACCAGTTCTGAGGCTCGCATATATATAAATCCTCGGTCATGCTTCGGTGGTCTTGGTTCTGAGACTCGCATATATAAATCCTCGCTAAATTATATATATATTCTTGGGTCTGCTCCTATTCTTGGGGCTGTATATATACATCCTCGCTCGCCCTTCGGTGATCTTGGATTTTTCGATGAACTCAGCATTCTGATACGGATCTAACATATATAAATACTTGGGTCTGTGGCATTCAAGAAATACATAAATCCTCGACGAACTCGGCACTCTAATACAGAGGCTCACATTTCTGATACGGATCTAACATATATAAATACTTGGGTCTACTCGAGTTCTGAGGCTCACATTCTAAAGGTTTGCGACATTCAATCAATATATATATCCTCTCTCGCCCTTCGGTGATCTTGGATCTAACTTATATAAATACTTGGATCTGCTCCAGTTGTGAGGCTCGCACTATATCCTTGCTCTGGTTCTAAGGCTCACATTCAAATAATAAGGGTCTCTTTGGTGATGTTGGGTCCGTCGACAACGTATACATCTTCTGAACTCGATCCAACCAGGTTTGTGAGCTGCAGTGGGCAAGTGCGATCTACAGGTAGGGTTTATATCAGGTGCACACTTTCCTTATATTTTTCTAATACATATTTGCTCATATATTTTCAAGTATGAATATTTCACCACAGCTACCAAATATTACCAAAGGCAGACCTAGCACAGTTACTCTATAAGGCCTCTATGAGTATATAGAATCTATAGAGAAACGTAGAGAAGAAAGAGAAGTCAAGCTACAAACAGAGTTAGGAGCCATGCTGGAAAATAAATTTTCATCTCTTAAAGACACAATCCAAAAAAAAATAGAAAATAAAATAGAACTATTGGAGAATAAAATGGTGGCAATAGAGACTAGGTTTCATGTTATAGAAAAACAAAACCAAGATACTAACCAAACATCCCAACAAGGAGATCTTTAGAGATCCTTAAAATGAAGGACATGATTAAAGAACTAGAAGAAAAAGTTAATAGCCGCCTCACCCTAAATAATGTGGTAGATAAATTAGATATCAAACCAATTAAAGATGAAATGAACAAATTAATAGAATTAGACCATGAGCGTAAAAAAAGGGTCTTGAACCTTATAATCTTTGGTTTAAAAGAGGAGGTAGATGAGGATACTTTAGCCTTAGCCCAGACAGAATTACATAATAGATTACAAACAACGTGTCTCACAGAAGCAACAAGGTTGGGGAAATTAACTGAAAGTAAAGGAAGATTGATTTGAATAAAGGTGAGCTCTAATGATCATAAGTATGACATACTTAGCAAAACCTCAAGTCTAAAAGGAACATGAATATTTATAAATGAAGATCTCATTCCAGAAGATCAATCAGAATTAAGAGAGGAGATTCAAAAGGTAAAAGAAGCTAGAAAGGAAGGAAAATGGGCAATAATTAGAAATAGAAAAGCCTTTATTCGAGATAGAAACCAAAAAGATAGTATTAAATTGCAATTCAACATGCTTCGGATTCTTTCTTGGAACTGTTGGGGCTTTCCATGGAACAAAGGCCCCAAGTTAAGCTGGATCTCAAATGATGTTGATATTATTTTGCTTGCTGAAACTTGGGAGCACGAAGAATCTAAGGTCCCTAACATAAATGGCTTTACGCTATGGTCTACCTGGAAAAAACAATCCTCCCGTAGTGGCATTGGTGGAATAGCTTGCTACATTAAGAAGAGCATCTCCCCCCATGCTAGGATTTATAAAAACAACCCTTACAACCAATATAGTATAGATTTTAAGCCCGTAAATAAATTACCTACATACGAATTCTAAAACAGAGAAAAATAAACAATGCGAGAGCATAACACATAAAACACATATATACAGAGATTTTCCCCTGGATCCCAAAACCGGGACTACCAGCTTGATTTTTCATTATGTTCCTTTCAATGTTAGAATACATATTTATACATGCTAAAGCATCCAATACCATGGATCGAAAACCATCGCGTCCAAAACCATGGACCGAAAACCATAGGTAGGTTCGCCCAACCTAATATAGGGTCCAAAGAAAATTTTCCCGAGGCGTTTTCCTAGACCCCATAGAGGGGGGCTACCCGCCCCCCTCAAACCCCCTGTGCCCCCCTGCTACACAGTCCACGTAATGAAGGGGGGGCTTTGCCCCTCCTTTAACCCCCCAGTCCACTACGTCAATTAGTCGTGGAAAGAATATAACACAACCCAACATTCTCCCACTTGCTGTTTTCTTTCCACAGGGGGCCACATGAGAGCTTAGTCATTTTTCCAGCCCTGAAACACCCTTTCTTTCTCTAAAACAAGAGAACTTCTCAGAGATCACGGATTTTGTCAATGCTTCTACAGTATTCTTCAAAGTTTCCACCTTTACCAGCAACACCTTTTTTTCTTCTATCATATCCCTCGCAAAGTGATACTGAACATCAATGTGCTTTGTCTTTGAATGATAAGTAGGGTTCTTTGCCAAGAAAAGTGCACTTTGGCTATCACAGTCTATCCTTATAGCTCCCTTTACTAACCCCATACTTGAACACAATCTCTGCAACAAAACTGCTTCCTTGCTTGCATGAGTGGTTGCCATGTATTCTGCCTCTGTTGTTGATAGTGCCACTACAATTGTTTCTTACTCATCCAAATGACTGCACCTCCAAATAGGTTAAACACATACCCACTTGTAGATCCTCTCTGATCCAGATCTCCAGCCTAGTCTACATCAACAAAGCCATGGATATCCAAAACTTTGTCCAATCTTGGTCTTCCTTGGTAGCAAAAACCATAATCACTAGTGCCATGCAAATACCTGAAAACCCGCTCCAGTGTTGTCCAATGCTGCTTCACTGGTTTTGACATAAACCTGCTCAATACTCCCACTGAATGTGTAATGTTTGGTCTAGTATAGACCATTGCATACATCAGGCTGCCGACTGCACTTGCATATGGAACACGGGACATATCCTCTTCCTCTTCTTGTGTCTTGGGACACTGTTCAACAAATAGCTTTACACCTACAGGAATAGGAACCTTCACCGGTTTACTATCCTACATATTAAACCTCTGTAGTATTTTATCGACATACTTCCTATGGTTTAACCAGAGCTTCCTCTTTGCCCGATCTCTTTTAATTTCCATGCCCAAAATATAGTTTGCAGCACCAAGATCTTTCATGTCAAATTTGGAGGATAATTGGGTCTTCAAATCCTGGATAATTTCTTTGTCATTTCCAACTAGCAACATATCATCCACATACAAGACCAGTAAATAAAACGGTCACCAATTAATTTAAAATACACATAGTGATATGCTTTTCTTCTCGTGAATCCAAGTCCTCGTATAAATGTATCAAATCTCTGATACCACATCCTTGGTGACTGTTTTAACCCATACATAGACTTCTTTAACTTACTTACTAGTTCTTTCTTACCCTTCATGGCAAAGCCTTCAGGCTGCTTCATGTATATCTCCTCTTCCAGATCCTCATGAAGAAATGTTGTCTTCACATCCATCTGTTCTACCTCAAAATCAAAATCATCAGGAACAGATAGCAGTAATCTAATAGAAGTTACCTTGGCAATGGAGAAAAAATATCACCAAAATCAATTCCTGGCACCTCGGAATAACCTTTTGCTACCAACCGAGCTTTGTATTTCTCCACCTTTCTTTCTGCATTTATCTTCTTCTTGAACACCCATTTGCTTCCAATGGGTTTCCTTCCAGTTGGCAACTCTACCATTTCCCAAGCCTCATTTTTGTGCAAAGATGCCATTTCATCAACCATGGCATCTTTCTAGAGTTTTCCATCCTCTAAATCTACTGCTTCCTTCACAGTTCTGGGATCATCATCAGTAATAGATAAAGAAAAATTTGAACAAAAAGTAGAAGGACTATACCTTTCTGGCTGCCTTCTTTCTCAAACTGATCTTCTCATACCCATAGTTTGTGGCTCTTCATATTCTGATTCCTCCTCTTTTGTAGAGTCTGATTCTTCCTCCTTTAGCTCAAACTCTATATTCTCAGGTTCCTTTGGTTGGACTTCATGTTTAATAACATATTTCACCTCTCTGCACATCACATCTCGGTTGTACACAACCTTCCTTGTTACTGGGTTCCAAAGCTTATAACCCTTTAAACCATCCTTATACCCAATAAAGATGCACTTTTTAGATTTACTATCTAACTTGATTCATTTCTCCTTTGGAACATGTACAAAAGCATCACATCCAAATACCCTCAGATGTGAAAGAGATGGTTTCTTACTAGTCCATACCTCTTGTGGAGTCTTATCCTCCAATGCTGATGAAGGTGATCTATTTACCAGGTAACATGTTGTCAACACCGCCTTTGCTCAGAATTCTTGTCCTAACCCAGCACCACTGAGCATGCTTCTTGCCCTTTCCATCAACGTCTTATTCATTCTTTCTGTAACTCCATTTTGTTGAGGTGTATATGGAGTAGTCTTCTGTCATTCTATACCACACTTCTTACAGAATTCTTCAAATTCCTTACTGAAAAACTCTCCACTGTTATCTGTCCTCATCACCTTTATCTTCTTCTCTGTTTGCTTTTCCACCAGAGCTTTAAATTCTTTAAACTTGTTAAAGACTTCAGATTTCTTCTTAAGGAAATATATCCATGTATTCCTTGAGAAGTCATCTATAAATGATACATGTTACACATACTTACCCAGTGATGGAACCTTCACAGGTCCAAACACATCACTGTGCTCAAGCTATAATATCTATTTCGCCCTCTTACCACTAGAGGTGAAACTCACCCTATTCTACTTCCCATATACACAATTTTCATAGAAATCAAAATCTAGAGAGCTATTACTCATACCTTCTACCATACATTTACCATGAAGTACTCGAAGGCCCTTCTCTCCAATATGTCCAAGCCTTTGATGCCATAGCATGGTCTTCTCTCTAGAGGCCACTAGATTTTCTGCTCCACTTTTAGGAACACATAATTGTTGCACCCATCAACAACAGTGTTACCTTGCAGCTTGTACAAAATTCCAGTCCTAACTCCCCGCATCAATACCAGTTCTCCCCAAACCATCTTGCAGGTATCCTTCTTGAAAATTGTTTTTACACCTACATAATCCAACTTGCTTACAGAAATCAAATTTTTGGCTAATGCAGGAATATGCAGAATACCTAGAAGTTTTCTAACTCTTCCACCTTGCAACTTCAACTTTACTTTTCCGTGACCAATGATTCTAGCCTTCTTGTCATCCCCCAAGAAGACATCACCACCATCGTATTTTTCATACTTGCATAACTACTCTCTATGGGGAGTGAAGTGAAAGGATGCACCTGAGTCAATCAACCATGCCACATGATTTACATAAGTACTTGAAGAAGCCAAGTATACATCCCCACCTTCATCTAAGGTGGTTTTCGCCTCTGCAAAAGGAGCATCATCGGATCCCTTTCCTTTATCAAGAGCTTTAGATTTACAGTCCCTTTTGTAGTGCCCTTCCTTTCCGCATTTCTAGCGCACCACCTTTACACGTTTTCTTAGAGATTTAGATCTCCCACTCAATGACTTATTTTTGTTTCTATTTTGGGACCGTCCTCTTACAGACAAGGCATCACCATTCTGGCTCTCCATATTTTTCCGTCTCATCTCCTCCGTCGGCAAGGATGAGAATATTTCATCAAACTGCAAGGCGGTTGCATTGCTACCTATTGCAGTAACCAGACTATCCCATGAATCTGGTAGAGAACACAATAAACTGATGCACTTATCTTCATCTGAAATTTTAATATCAACAGACGTTAACTGACTTACCACAATATTAAATGCATTCAGATGCTTTGTCACCAAGTCTCCATCTTTCATCCTTAGGCTATACAACGTTTTCCATAGGAACAATTTATTCACCAGAGACTTAGATTGGTACAAAGTCCCTAATTTGTCCCACAAAGCCTTCACCGTAGCTTCCCCTGATACATTCAACAATATTGAATCTGAGACACAGAATCGTATTGTGCTCTTTGCCTTCTGATCCAACTTCTTCCATTCTTCATCGGACACTCCCATTGGTTTAGTACCCAGATCTACCGCGATCCGCTGAACTTTTTCCACCAACAAATCCTCCATCTTGAGTATCCACAACTCAAAACTTTGACCATTAAATTTCTCGATATCTATCTTTCCACTGCTTGTCATCTTCTTTCATCACCAGAATCGATCTCGCAGATCTCCCCCTGAACAGGGTCTACCATAGGCCCGAGTGAAACACCTTAGCAACAAAGGCATCCCCTTGAAGCCAAAACAACTCTAATACCAATGTAGATTTTAAACCCGTACAGAAATTACCTACATACGAATTCTAAAACACAGAAAATAAACAATGCGAGAACATAACACATAAAAGACATATACAAAGAGATTTCCCCTGGATCGCAAAACCGAGACTACTAGCTTGATTTTTCATTATGTTCCTTTCAATGTTAAAATACATATTTATACATGCCGAAGCATCCAATACCATGGACTGAAAACCATCGCGTCCAAAACCATGGGCCGAAAACCATAGGTAGGTTCGCCCAACCTAATATAAGGTCCAAAAACAAAATTCTCGAGAGCTACCTCGGACCCCGTAGAGGAGGGCTACCCGCTCCCCTCAAACTTCTCGGACAGGGGGGGCTACTGCCCCCCTGTGACCTCCTCGTTGTGCAATCAGCACAATGAAAGGGGGGCTCTACCCCCCTCTAACCCCTCATTTCACTACGTAGGTTAGTCGTGGAAAGAATATAGTACAACCCAACATATAGTTGGATAGAGATCAATGCCATTAATAATAAAAAGACCTACATAGAAATATGTTATTTTCCACCCATCAATTCTAACTTCCATAAGAAGAAGCATCTAGATAAAAATAGTCCTTACAATGGTTTGGAGAATGATATTTCTAGCCTAAGGAATGAAGGTAATATCATTTTAATAGGTGACTTTAATGTTCAAACTTCAAGCAAACAAGTTATGATTCTAAGCAATCAATCAAACCCTAATCCTCTTTATTTGGATGAAGACCCTACCCTGGCTAGTAGGTACAAAAGGAGCTCTGAAGACCTCAGGGAGAATCTGTTTGGGTCAAAGCTAGTTAAGCTCTGTAGTGCTCAAGATCTCATAATTTGCAATAGTATAAAGAAGTGGCCCAATTCTAGCCATATGACCTCCATACATGGGCTTGGTAGCAGCGTGGTAGACTATGTTATTTTGGATCTCCCTTTATACAATGAAATAATAAATCTTGACATTTTAAACGACCACGAGCCTGACTCTGATTGACATAGGCCTTTACTTATAACTCTCAACTTTTTCATGCATAGAGATCCCATAGAAAATAATCCTTATAGCCAAAAGAACTTAATATTTGATAGAAATAGAAATGATCTATTTATAAAATAACTAAAAACTAATTTGCTTCCTTTATCTAGTATAGACAACATAGGAGACCTTTACCATAATTTTACTAAAACCCTCTCATATTCTATTAACAAATTCTCAATTAAAGTTTCAAATAATAAAAGAAATAGCGAAACCAACCCATGGTATGACAAAGACTATAAAAATGCAAGGAGAGCTATTAAGGAAGTTGTTGATGAATCTCTTAAAATGGACAAGATAAAAATATACAAAGCCCTTACTAAAATAAAAAAGAGGCAGTACATTCATAAAATACAAGAGAATCTCTTACACCTCTCTAAGGTTGCTCCTAAGAAATTTTGGAGGCAGATTCTGACTAGGAAAACTAAAGATAATAATAAAATTGCATTACACGATTGGAATTCCTATCTTAAAAAGATCTATGAATCTCCAAATGTCATGGCTAACTTTGAAACCCTGCCCACAACGAAAGAAGTTTTCTCTCTAGAAGACATTGATTTTGGGGTTAAATGCTTGGCTAATGAGAAAGCTAAAGACATTGAAGGTTACGAGGCGGAAATCTTAAAAATTTGAGGCCCTGACCTCATCCCCCACATCCACAAGCTTTTCAATCAAGCGGTGAAGTAAGGGTTCCCTAAGCTATGGACTGAGAGCCTCATTATCCCTATTTTTAAAAATGGGGATACAATTAACCCTTCTAACTATCAGATAATTATGATCAGCCCTCTCTTAGCTAAGTTATATGGTAATATTTTGGAAAAGAAGTTGAGCATATGGCTTGAAAGTGAAGGTAAGTGGGCTAAAGGCCAAGTGGGTTTTAGAGGGCATCACTCAACAACAAACCACCTGATTACACTTAGGATCATTGTGGAGGAATGTCGTAATGATAAATCCAATCTCTTTCGTTGCTTTGTGGACTTTAGAAAGGCTTTCGATATGGTTCCTAGAAACAACCTTTGGAATAGATTAGAAGAGCTAAAGGTTCCTTTCGAGTTGAGGGCTGCCACTATTAGATTATTAAAAAATGTAATTGCCAAGCTAAAGAGCAATGGGGGGTGGTCAAAAGATATTTAGTGTAATATTGGAGTTAAACAAGGTTGCCCTCTCTCCCCTACCCTATTTGGCATTTACATTGACAAGCTCAAAGGTTCTTTAGAGGTAGCAGGATGTGCTGGCATGATCTTAGCTGGGATAGTCTTCATCCTTCTTCTCTATGCTGATGATATTGTTCTCCTCGCAAGGTGTCCATCTGAGCTTGATAAGAAACTTAGGCTTCATAAGGATTTCTACTCTACCATGGGTATGACTGTTAACACTGACAAAACAAAAGTTATGATTATCAAATCCAAGAATGACACCTACGCTAATTTTAAGTATGACAATAATAACTTGAAGGAAGTGTATTCTTACAAGTACCTAGGAACTGATATTCATCACAAGCTCAACTGGAACTATAGCATTGAGAAAAGAATTAATGGGGGGTGGAAAGCTTACTTTGGTCTTGAAAATAATTGTAAAATGGCAAACCTCATAATGTGGGATAAAAGGAAGTTCCTGTTTGAAAATTTAGTCACTCCTGTTACCTTATATGGATGTGAGGTTTGGGGTTGAAACATCTCTAGAGAATCCTAGAGAAATATTGATCAAATCCAGAAGAAGTTTAAAACGTATAACCTGAAAATTAAAAGCAATACACCCTACACTATTCTCCTTATAGAAGTAGGTCTTTCCCCTATTGAAATCCTAGCTATGACTAGGCTTTTGTTGTACAAGCACAAGCTCAATAACATAGGAGATCATAGACTTCCCAAGCTAGCTTTAAATTCCGGCCAAAACCAACTAAGGCTCAAACACGGGTGGTATAAAGACACGAGGGCCTGGTTAAACCATTGGGAGATCAACAAGAACGATGCAGTGCAAAACATTAATAACATTAAAAATATTTTTACTTCTAAGTTCAAATAAAAAATGTGGTGTGAGAAAGATTTAGCGGCTAAAAGAAAATTAAGTTATTATAAGAAGGTCATCATCCCCACCCTAGAAGATCAAAAGTATCTCTTTGTTTAGCTAGGTCAAAGAAGAAAATTAATATAGCAAAGATTAGAACGAACTCTCATGAGCTCCATGGTGAAACAGGTCGTTGGGTAGTTCCTAAAACACCATGGATGGAAAGGATCTGCCATCTCTGTGATAATAGGAACATTGAGGATGAAAACCACTTCCTCTTAGAGTGCCCCGCGTACAACCATATTAGATCGTTTCATAATCTTTGTCGCAGTACTAACCTTCCTAGACTTTTACGATGTCAAAATTATAGTGAACTTGGGAGGCTTCTCTCCAAATTTTTTGAGCATAGAAATAAAATCTTAAATCAAACTAAATAATTTGTTTCTTTAGGTCCGATAGACCAAAGTTTGATCTTAGTGTACATTAACCATCATCATCATCATCATTAATAGGATTTATAATTAATATTAATAATTAATTAATATTAACTTTTATATTTTTTAAAACAAAATTTGGATTAAATTTTATTAATAATTAGATTAATTACTATTAATACTTAATAATTAATATTAATAGATTTATTTATTAATTGATATTAATATTATTATATTTTATAATTAATATCAATAGTTAATCAATATTAAGTTTATGAATAACCCTATTTATTAGTAATTAATATTAATAAACTTTATAAATAATATTAATAATTAATTAATATTACGTTTTATGTTTTTTTATAAATTAGTTTGTTAATAAGGTACTACTTTAATAATCAATTAATATATACCTATTATATATTAAATATAAAATAAATATATATTAATTCACCCTTAAAAAGGTATTGTGTTAATTATTTAATATAAAAACTAATTATTAATATTAACCTATTAATTAATTATTTATTTATTAATTTTATTTTTAATATTTAATTATAACACTAATATAATATTAAGGCATATATAATATTGTTAACACATTAATAATATTAATATAATATTTAAATAACATTAATTAGAGTTTAACATAACATTAATGACAGGTTAATAATATAGTAAATTACACATTTATAATTGTATTAACTATAACTTAATCTATACATTAGTGCATTTAAGTATGGTTTAGTGTTGTTGACATTCTCAATTAGAGTCAACATGGTCATTATAGTCAACAATATTCAACATGACTGTCCCCGTGAACCATAATTACTAAAGCTATCTGTATGTACCTATAATGGACCATAGTAAACTATATTGAGCCTTGATGGATGACCATGGCAGAACATGGAAACCTATGTCCTCTTCTACTAAGGCCGAGGAATTACCCACATAGCCAAAAGTGACTAGAATTTGAGCAAAACAATTTCAAGAAATCTTGTCGTCGGGCAAAAAAAAAACAAGAAATCTTGTTGTAGTCATGTTTTAATCATATTTTTGATGGTGGAAATGAATTCAGAACCATAAAAAACCATTTGGGCGCCCGAAATCTTGAAGTTCGACAATTGTAACCTGGATTTACAGAAATCCCTCTTGGATTTTATCAAAATATTGCCGGAATTTCCATGATTTCTAGAGCAAGAAAGTTGTCTGGATAGACTACTGCAAAACCTATAGTGGATGGTTAGGGTTAACCATAGTTAAACTGTGGTTAACCACATTATTTAATATTAACAATATTATTAAACTCCTTAAGGTCAATTTCTCAGCCCCCGGTACCATCAGACATAGTTTGAAGTCCGTTAAAGATGATATTGACAATCTTCAACTTAAAGGAGTCTATAAAATAGACTGTTCTTGTGGAAAAAGCTACATAGGTGAAACTGGTCGCTCCCTCCAGACAAGGCTCAAAGAACATGGCGCTGATATCAGAAATGGAAGATCTCGTACCTCAGCATTGGCGGAACACTCCCTGAAGACTAATCACCATATTTGCCTAGAAAGCGCATCCATTATCGCAAGAGAGGAGCATCATCAAAGACGAAAGATCAGAGAAGCTCTTGAGATTATTAAACATCCTCAGAATCTGAACAGAGACAATGGTATGGAAATTAGCGGAAGCTGGCTCCCCGTGATAAAAGAAATCAGAAGTCGCCAACCCATCCCCAGGTAATGCAGGTGATGCAGGTATGTTGTCCCCCCCTCTCCTTTTTTTATTCTATTTTCATCATTTGTCTTCTTTAATAATTTAATTTAATATATTTTATTATATTATATTAGTTAACTATAAATATTAACTATTTATAATTACTAATATAATTTAAATATATTAATTAAATTAAATTAAATTTATTTAATAAATTTAATTTATTTAATAATTATTATATTAATTAATATATTAATTAATTATTATAATATTTATTTAATTATCATTTTATACCAATTATTAATTGATTATTAAGAATTACTATATAACTTTTGATTAGTGTCATATTAATATTATATTAATTTATTAACTATTATATTAATTAATTTTTGAATATTAGTTAGCCATAAAAATTTTAATTATTAATTTGTATCAATATATTAATTAATTAATGTGATAAATATTATTTAGTTTATTAACATTTTATTAATCATCTTTAGATACTAATCCCCTATAATTTAATTTATTTAATAATTATAAATTTATTAATACATTAATTAATTATTATAATATTTTATAATATTTTAATCATCATTATATTGGAATATTTAATTAATAACAATTGATCATTATTATGTTTATATTATCTAATTTATTTATTATCTATTACATCTTTTAATATTTGAATTATTATATTAGTTAGCTATAAAATTAATTATTAATAATAATTATTAATTTGTTTATTATATTAATTAGTTAGTTTGACTTAATCATATTAATTAGTTAATTATTATATTAGTCAACCTTAATCCTAATCACCTAAATTTACTAATATGATTTGAATTATTTACTTTATATAATAATTATATTAATATATTAATTAGTATATTAATTAATTAATTAATTATTATTATATTGAATTATTAATATTCAATAATAATAATTAATTATTTATTATACAATATTAATTAATTATTTATATAATAATTGTTTTCTGCGTTGTAGTTTCATATTAATTTAATTTGATTAATTAATTTCTTAATTATAAATATCATTTATGTTTAATAATTAGTAATTAATATGAATAACAAGAAAATATGATTATTATTAATTATGTATTATAATTAATAATTTTTTTTTTTTTAAATAATAATTATTTATAATAATTAATATGTATAACAAATAATATTATTAATACTAATTAATTATTTATTATAAAAATTAATTATTTATAATATGAATAAAATAAAAATAAAAATAAAAATATATAAAATAAAAATTCAAGCCGACTCTTTGTTCTCTCTTATTCTTCCTCCTCATTAGTATTTATTAAAGTCTTTTGCTCTTCTTGTATCATCATTCTTCAACCCTGATGATGGATCCCACTTGGGATTTGAAACGTTGGTATAAAGATGTTAAAACTGTGGATTCTCCGATCACTGATTCAAAATAATAGTAATATTAAAGGTTTATATTAAAAGTTAATAACAAGCTTTAATGATTTTAGTAATCATATTAATATCTTAATAATATTATTTAAATACTAATAAATTTATAAAACTATATTAATAACTATATATTAGCACATTGATCTACAAATTAATAGATTAATAATGTCTAAATTACAAATAAACATTTAGTGGATGGTCAAAGTTAGCCATAGTCAAACCATGGTTAACTATGGATAATTGCCATTGTAGTGGTAACAATAGTTAAACCATGGTCATCTATAAACAAACCATTGTTAAACGATGGGCAATCATAGTCAAACTATCTTCAACCATAGTAAAAAAAATTCAAACCATGTTAAACCATAACCAACCATGTCTCAGTATGTTTGATAGTCAACACTCTTCAACTTTGGTCAAACATAATTGCACAGTTGAAGAGATTCAACCACATTAGATAAACATAGTAAAACCTTGATAAACAATGTTTAAATAGTTGACTGTTATCAAACTTGGACAACCCTATGTTGACCATATTTAGCAATAGGTAATGTGGTGACATATTCAAACATAGTCAACCTTTCAAAGGTCAACATAAACAACGATAGTCAACAAGGTTCAACTTTAGTCAAATAATCATTAATCATAGTGAAAAAATAGTCATCGATGTTTAACAATAGTCACACATTGTCAACCATAGTCTAACTGTTAAATTATGGTATGTTCTATGCTTAGAGAATTTTACTTATTTTTCTTCTTATTAGCCATAGATTAGCAATCACATATACATTAAGTAAAGTATATATAGAACATTAAATGATAAAAAAATAAAAAACAAGCCAAGACAAGAGACATAAGATGTGGCGGCTAGCCAGGGACAAACCCCAATGCGGGGAAACCCTTTGATAAAATCTTCTTTTATCTTCAATAGTTCAGCAGAGAGAAATAGTACAAAATCTAAATTCTGTAATTTTATATCAGTAGCAGCAAACCCTTGATCAACAAAGTCAAACTTGGTTAGAATAGCTGAAATTGACCTCTAAAATACTTGGTCAATTTCCGGTCAACTTATCCTCGAACAACCTGAAGAAACATCCATTGAAGAGCCCCAAAAGTTTAGTCAATTTGCAGATTTTTGAAGTCAACTTGCAACCTATCAAACCAGATGTTAGATCACCTCGATTTTCGTACCAAAAATTGCGGCCTACCTAGGAGAGGCAACCACACCCAATCCACACTTCTGGAAGGTCACTGCTTGGTCAACACTTGTCAAAGAGATGACCTGCTCCCCTAGCATCCTTCTTTCCGCGTCTTCCTTGCCCTAGGACGTCTTCCTTTCAGCCACACATGTGAGAGAGAGAAGCTTCTTTTATGCATAGTAGAGAGAGAGAGAAGATGAGTGAATTGAATTGTCTAAATGAGGAGAATGCTCCTTGTATTTATATGCAAATGTTGAGGTTGAATAGACAATATTGTTGGGCTTCTAAGCCTACATAAGCTTCTTGGTCGACCTTGACAATTTGTCCATAATCAAAATAAATTCATATCTCCATAAATACTTATCAAAATCAGATGATCTTTAGATCAATCCTACACCTCTCAATGAGAGGAATCTAGGAAAAATATCATAAGCCATAAATAAGGTGATCCATTTGGAGTTTGGCCCTAGTTGCCAATTTTAACACACCCTCTCAACTAGGGAGAACTTCATCTGCAATCTGTTAGACTGTCATTGCTATCCATCTATCAAATGCATTTTCCTGTATAGCTTGACCCCACTCTGCTCTGCTCTTTGCTCTGCTTGAGCTATGAATAAGAAGAAATGATCGAGGATGTATCATACCATCCTCCACTGACCCGAGGTCAATCTCAGAGTGTGAACCGCTCTCACTGATCCCAGATTAGTATCATTGATATGAGATCAGTATCATTGATCCTAGATCAATGGAGGTCATCATAGCATAGGGAGTACAGTAGATACAGCGATGCGTCCATCAATAGTACTACTATGGTCCCTATCCTCATTTCCTTGCTCATTGATAAGATGAGAGGTACTTCCGATGAGTCCGAGACTGCATGAGTAGGATGCCTCGGTAGGAGAACTAATCATCCTATTCACAGGAGAACGAATCATCATGTCCAGTGGATGCCACAGAGAACTAATCATCTTGGCCTACAAGAGAACTAATCATCCTTCTCCAGAATCACCACGGAGAATGAATCATCTTGGCCCTTAGTAGAACTAATCATCCTATTCCACAGTCGTCACGGGGTGTCACAAGGGAAGGTTGAACCTTTACCCTGAACATAGTGCACCACCAGGGGATGGTGAGTCACCCTGTGGTCACATGTCGCTCCAAGAAGTACCTCGTGCCCCCCTGGAGCTCCCAAAGCTCAATACATCATACTCGACCCTCATAAAAGGGTCTCTGAATGACACCAAGTTGTTCTTGGAAAGTCAGGAATTTGACCATTCCTAGGGGCTTTGTCAAAATGTCGGGGACCTGTTCATCTGTATCGATATGTTGGAGCCTTATTGCTCCTCGCTGCACCATATCTCGAATATAGTGGTACCTGGTATCGATATGCTTGGAGCGATCATGGAATAATGGATTCTATGATAAATGTATCCTGCTCTGGTTGTCACACAGAATCATGGCGGTATCCAATGTAAATCCAAACATCTCACTGAAGATCTTTCGCAACCAGACTACCTCACAGGAGGCCATGCTAGCAGCAATGTACTTTGCCTCAATGGTGCTCAAAGTCACTGACTTCTGCTTCCTGCTCATCCAGGATATCAAGGCAGATCCCAAAGAGAAACAACACTTGGAAGTGCTCTTTTGGTCCACTACACTACCTTCCCAATCAGCATCAGTATACCCAAGTAGTCTCACATCTCCGGCAGTGTATCTCAACCGATGAGTGATTGTGCCACGAAGATATATCAACAGATTCTTGGCACCAATCCAATTTGAGTGGTGAGGCTCAACCATATGTTGACTCAATGTGTTTACTGCAAAGCATATATCCAGATGCGAGTTCACCGAGAACATTAATGCTCCAACAAGTTGACAATACTCAGTAGCATTCCGTAAAACAGGTCCAACAGCGCTACTGCTTAACTTTTTGAAGTAAAGCTCCATCGCGGTAGTTACAAGCTTGCAGTCCACCATGCCGAATCTCTCAAATATCATCACCACATATTTTCCTTGAGATGGGAAAATATCCCCTGGTTTCTGCGAAACTTCCAGTCCTAGGAAATAGTGCATAAGTTCTAGGTCTTCCATCTCAAACTCAAAAGCCAGCTCCCTCTTACATTTGTGAATGACAGGGTCTGCACCTATTAGAAAGAGGTCGTCAACATATAGCACCAGTATGAGAGGCTTATCTTCTATAACTTTAAAGTAAAGGTTAGGGTTGGCTTCACTCCTAGTGAATCCCAACTTCATCAAGTAGCTATCGATCCTCTCATACAATGCTTGGGGTGCTTGCTTTAGCCCATAGAGGGCCTTCTTCAACTTGCACACATGAGATTCTCAATCATAAATCTCAAATCCTTCAGATTGTTCTACATAGACCTCCTCTTTGATCGAACCATGTAAGAACGCAGTCTTGTCATCTATCTAATGTAGGTTCCATCCTTGCAAAGGGGCAAGGGCTATAATTGATTAGATGGTGGTATATCAGGAAATAGGTGCAAATATCTCGTCATAGTCTATACCTTCCTTCTGGAAGAAGCCACGAGTGACAAAACGAGCCTTATACTTTTCTGCACTTCCATCAACTGCATGTTTTATCTTGTAAAGCCATTTTGAAGTGACAACTGCTTTGTCCTGGGGTTTGGGGACCACATCCCAAACATCATTTTTCATAATGGACTCATATTCCTCGGTCATAGCATCCTTCCATACTTTATGCTTGACAGCATTTGTGAATAACGAAGGCTCATTTTGGATGATCATGCTCATGATGGTCACGTATCCCTGATACATGTTTGGCTTCTTACTTTCTTGGAAGGTTCCTCGGGGTGCAATGTGTCCTTCAGCATTACCAAGTGTCCCCCTAAGCCATGAGGGCCTCTTCCTAGAAGAGGAAGGCTCTCGTGGAGGAGGGTCAATAGGATCCATAAGTTCTTCCATGTCGGGCATCATCTCATCTTCTTTTTCCTTCAGTTCCCCGGTGTTAGCTTCTTTAGATCCCCTTAAAGTAGGAAGATTGTCTACATTGTTAAGAGCCATATCTTCATCAAAGGTGGCATCATGACTAATCTTGACTTCCCTTTGACCAGCTACATAGATTCTATAACCCTTAGTTTTTTGGCTATAGCCCACGAAGATTCCTTTCTTTCCAGATGCACCCAATTTATTCATTTTTTCTTTAGGCACATGAAAATATATAGGGCTTCCAAAAATTCTAAAATGAGATACGTCAGGTTTCTTATTGTTGAACATTTATTGGGGAGTCTTGGAACCCAATGCTTGATGAGGGCATCAGTTTTGTACATATACAGTGGTATTTTTAGCTTCGGCCCATAGAAACTTTGGAAGTCTTTGATCATGGAGCATAGCACAAACATCTTCCACAATTGTATGATTCTTCCTTTCTGCCACACCATTCCGTTCAGGAGTATATGGTGTAGTAGTCTCCCTCTTAATGCCAACCTCTTTGAAAAAGTCATGAAACTCATTAGATTCATATTCAGTCCCATTATCAGTGCTTAAGATCTTTATCTTCTCTTTGGTTTGATTCTCGATCAAGGCTTCGAAGTGCTGAAACTAGGAAAACACTTCATCCTTCTTTTTCAATAAGTATATCCAAGTCTTGCGAGAATAATCATATGTAAAAGTGAGGTAATATAAATATCCTCCCAAGGAGTTCACAGGCATCATACTGGATATGTCTGAGAGAACCAACTGCAATATATCGGAGGTCTTGCTTTGGCTTGAGGGGAATGGTCCCCTTTTGAGCTTCCCTTCGGCACATGTTGGACATACACCTTCTTGCTCTAATCTAAATTTGGGCATCTCGGTCACCATTTTTCTTACATTGGGTAGAGCTTTATAATGAAGGTGAGTAAACCTTCGATGCCATAGTTCAGAATGAAGAGATGTGTAACAAGAAATGACACCCAGCGGACTACCACCAACGTGTTATAATGAATCAACTCTAAACCCAAGAGTAAAAGCATCTTTAAAGTTCTTTTTCCATACACGTACCTTGCCATCGTTGAAGGCCACCTTGTAGCCTTTGTCTTTCATTGCTAAAATGGGCACCAGATTCTTTTTGAGATCAGGTACATATAATACATCTTGTAAGTGGATGGTATTACCCTGATTCAATTGAAGAGTGACATTTCATATGCCTTTCACGGGATATTTTGAAGTATCTCCAAGAACAATTTCTAGGTTGGTTTCCTTCTCTATCAGATTATAGAGGGCTTCTTTGTAACGAGTGAAGTGTCTTGAGGCACCACTATCAATAAGCCAATTTCCCAGTGAGTCCGGGGGAGCAGTAGTAGATAGAGTTGCTGATAGATAATAGTCATCTTGCTTATTGTAAAAGTGTTAGATTCATACTTGGAATTTATTTCCTTCTTGAATGGTTGTCCTCTTCCTTGATTTTTGACACTTCTTTTACCTTTGCCATTTGACCTACCATTCTTTTGATTGCCTTGAGAGGGATTTTGATCATTGTCCTGGTGTGAGTCGCTTTTATCAGGGCACTCCCTTGCATAGTGACCCATTTTATTGCAATTGTAACATCATCCTTTTCTTCCACCCTTTGGTCCAGCCTTTCCTTTGAATTTAGCCCCGGAATTGTTTCTCCTTTTAGTATGAGAAGAAAAGGTAGAGGGATGAACTTTAAGTATGGGCATTTCTTGCTCTTCCATCCTCATTTCTTCTTCAATGCATTTGGCCATTAATTCCTCAAATCCAGGAATTATGTTATTGTTGAGAAGAGTAGTCCTGAATATATACCATTTAGATGGCAGTCCTCCAAGAGTTGTGAGTGTCATTTCCTGTCAGGAATTACATCCCCAATAGATAGGAGATCATTCTTGATCTCGGTGATCCTTAATAAATATGCTTGCATACTCTCATCTTTGCCCTTCTTAATTTCCTTTAGCTTATTTCTAAGAAACAAGACCTGATTTGCATCATTAACTTTAAATAAACTCACCAGTATATTGTAGATTTCCTTGGAGGTGTTCATCTCGGAAACATAGGCCACCAAGAGCTTGTCGATAAAGTCCCAGATGGTCTTCCTTGCTTTGACTTCTCCCTTGGTCCATTTGTTCCTAGAAGCAGCAGATGCATTTGATGGAGGCTCAACAATCCCGCCTCTCACATGGTTCAACACTTCCTTCTCTTCTAATGTTAGATCGAGAGACATCTTCCATCCGTGATAGTCAGAATTCTCACAGGAGTTTGTCTTCGACAGGGAAGTGTGTTGAGGACCCCATGATTTCTTTTTAAGATAGCCTTACCAACCTTCTCTTCTGTGATTGCTCTTGCTCTTGCACTTGCTTGGGCTTTGTCTTCACCTCAGCTCTGATACCATGTTAAATAATGGTATGTTCTATTCTTACAGCAATTTACTTATTTTTCTTCTTATTAGCTATAGATTAGCAATCACATATACATTAAGTAAAGTGCAGATAGAACATTAATGATCAACAGAAAATAAGCCAAGACAAGAGACAAAAGATGTGGTGGCTAACTAGGTACAAACCCCAATGCGGGGCAACCCTTTGATCAAATCTTCTTTTATCTTCAATAGTTCAGTAGAGAGATATAGTACAAAGTATGAATTCTGTAATTTTATATCAGTAGCAGAAAAACCTAAATCGGCAAAGTCAAACTTGGTCAAACTAGCTAAAATTGACCTCTAAAATACTTGTTCAATTTCCGGTCAACTTGTCGTCGAACAACCTGAAGAAACATTCCTTGAATAGCTCCAAAATTTCAGTCAATTTGCATATTTCTGAAGTCAACTTGCAGCCCTAAACTAAGGCAGTCAACGCCAATCAAACCAAAGGTCAGATCACCTCGATTTTTGTGCTAACAATTGTGGCCTACCTAGGAGAGGCAACCACACCCAATCCGCACTTCTAGTTGGTCAATGCTTGGTCAACTTTGCTCGAAGAGATGACCTACTACCCTAGCATCCTTCTTTCTACATCTTCCTTGCCCTAGGACATCTTCCTTTTAGCCACACGTGAGAGAGAGAGAGAGAGGCTCCTTTTATGCATAGGAGAAAGAGATAAGATGAGTGAATTGAATGGACCAAATGAGGAGAATGATCCTTGTATTTATATGCAAACGTTGAGGTTGAATAGACATGACTGTTGGGCTTCTAAGCCTACATAAGTTTGCTAGCCGACCTTGACAATTTGTCCATAATCAAAATAAATTCATATCTCCATAAATAGTTATCGAAATCGAATGATCTTTAAATCAATCCTACACCTCTCAATGAGAGGAATCTAGGAAAAATATCAAAAGCCATAAATAAGGTGATCCACATGGATTTTGTCCCTAGTTTCCTATTTTAACCATGATTAACTCTCATCAACTATGATCACTATGGTTTACTATCTAACCATGGTCAACTATCATCAACTATGATCACTGTGGTTTACTATGATTGACCATAGTTATCTATGGTTACTGTGGTTAACCATTGTCAACTATGGTTGACTGTATTTACCATGGTTGAACTTCATCAACCATAATTAGCCATGTTCAACCATAGGAAACCTAGGTCAACCATGTTTAATCATAGTCATATTCGGTTAACCATAGTCATCATAATGAATGTTTAACAATCTTGGTCAACCCATTGTCATTCATAGTCAACCATAATCAACCATGATTATCTATGTCAACCAAATTTATTTTAGGGTTTATATACCTTAGGTTTCTAATAATAACAATAATATTAAAGGCATAAATTAGAATTTAATAGTAAAATTTAATAATATTAGTATCTTAATAATAATATTTAAATCTGAATAAATTTACAACTAAATATTAATATATTGATCTATAAACTAATAGACTGATCATTAATATACACATTCATAATGTCTTAATTATAAATAAATATTTAGTGGATGGCCAAGGTTAACCATGGTCAAACCATGGTTAACTATTGACAACCATCATTGCAATGTTAACAATAGTTAAATGATGGTCAACTATAAAAAAACCATGGTCAAATTATGGTCAAGTCAAACTATCTCCAACCATAATTAATCATTTTCAAACCACGTTCAACTATAGTCAAACCATGTCTCACTATGTTCGACAATCAACACTCTACAACTTTGGTCGAATGTAATTGCATAGTATTATTGATTAATTTTAATAGTTGAATAGAGTCAACCACATTAGATGAACATAGTCAAACCTTGATAGTCAACCTTTCGAAGGTCTACATGAACAACCATAGTCCACCATGTTCAAGTGTAGTCAAGTAATCATTAACCATGTTCACACATTATGAGCCATTGTCTAACCATGGTCAACTATCATCAACTATGATCACTGTGGTTTACTATGATTGACCATACTTATTTATGATTGACCATACTAATAAAATACAAAACTAATATTAATTAATTATTAATATTATTTTATTAATTAATTATTAGCTAATATAAATTATTTTATTTTTAATATATTATTAATATTTAATTATAACAATAATATAATATTAAGACATATAATATTGTTAACACATTAATGATATTACTATAATATTTAAATAACATTAACATAGTTTAACATAATAATAATGATATATTAATCTACACATTTCTAATATCTTAAATATAAATTAATTTATACACTAGCTCATTTAAGTATGGTTTAGTGTTGTTCACATTGTCAATTATAATCAACATGGTCATCATAGTCAACACTATTCAACATGACTGCCTCGTGAACCATAGTTACCAAAGTTGTTTGTATGTGCCTATAGTAGACCATAATGAACTATATTGAGCCATGATGGATGGCCATGGTCGAAAATGGAGACCTATAGTGGATGGTTAGAGTTAACGATAGTCAAACCATGGTTAGTCACATTATTCAATATTAATAATGATACTAAAGCCCTTAAGGTCAATAATAATAACAATAATATTAAAGTTTTATACTAAAATTTAATAATAAGCTTTAATAATTTTATTAATAATATTAATATCTTAGTAATATTATTTAAGTTTTAATAAATTTATAGCAATATATTCATAACTATATATTAATACGCTCATCTATAAATTAATAGATTAATAATGTCTTAATTGTAAATAAATAATTAGTGGACGGCCAAGGTTAACCATAGTCAAACCATGGTTAACTATCGACAACCACGATTGCAATGTTAACGATAGTTAAACAACGCTCAATTATAAAAAAGCAATGGTCAAACTATGGTCAATCATAATCATACTATCTTTAGCCATAGTCAATCATTCTCAAACTATCTTCAACCATTGCCAAACCATGTCTGACTATATTTGAGAGTGAACACTCTTCAGCTTTGGTCAAACATAGTTGCATATTATGATTGATTAATTTTAATAGTTGAACAAAGTCAACCACATTACATAAACATAGTGAAACATTAACGAGATATTAATAATATAGTAATCTACACATTTATAATTCTGTAACTATAAACTAATTTATACATTAGCTCATTTAAGTATGATTTAGTATTGTTGACATTGTTAATTATAGTCAACATGGTCATCATAGTCAACATTGTTCAACATGACTACCTTGTTGAGCCATAGTTACCAAAGCTATTTGTATGTACCTATAGTGAACCACAATGAACTATATTGAGTCATGATGGATGGCCATGGTCAAACATGGAGACCTATAGTGGATGCTTAGGGTTAACAATAGTCAAACCATGGTTAACCACATTATTTAATATTAATAATATTAGTAAAGTCCTCAAGTTTATTAATAATAACAACAATATTAAAGGTTTATATTAAATTTTAATAATAAGCTTTAATAAATTTACTAATAATATTAGTATCCTAATGTTATTGTTTATATCTTAATAAATTTATAACAACATACTAATAACTATATGTTAATACATTGATCTATAAATTAATAGATTAATAAAGTCTTAATTACAAATAAATATTTAGTGGATGGTCAAGGTTAACCATAGTCAAACCATGGTTATCTATCGACAACCACCATTGTAATGGTAACAATAGTTAAATCATGGTGAACTATAAAGAAGCCATGGTCAAATGATGGTCAAACATAGTCAAAATATCTTCGGCCATAATAAAAAATTCAAAACATGTTCAACCATAGTGAAACCATGTATGACTATGTTTGATAGTCAACACTCTTCAACTTTGGTAAAACATAATTCCATATAATTATTGGTGAATTTTAATAGTTGAATATAGTCAAGCACATTAGATAAACATAGTAAAACCTTGATAGAAAATGTTTAAATAGTTGACCCTGATCAAATTTGGTTAACCCTATGTTGACCATATTTAGAAATAGTCAACATGTTGACATAGTCAAACATAGTCAACCTTTCAAGGTCAATATGAATAACCATAGTCAACCATGTTCAATTGTAGTCAAATAATCATTAACCATAGTAGAAAAAAAGCTAGTGATGTTTAACAATAGTCACACATTGTGAGCCATAGTCTAACCATGGTCAACTATCATCAACTATGATCACTACGGTTTACTATGATTGACCATAGTTATTTATGGTTACCATGGTCAGCCATTGTCAACCATAGTTGCGTGTATTTAGCAGGGTTGAACTTTGTCAACCATGGTCAGTCATATTCAACCATAGGTAACCCTGGTCAACCATGGTCAATCATAGTCATATTTGGTTAACCATAGTCACCATAATGAATGTTTAACTTTGGGAAACCCATTATCAATCATAGTTAACCCATAGTCAATCATAGTCAACCATGTTTATTTTAGGGTTTATAATATTTATTTGAGCGTTTATATACCTTAGGTTTATAATAATAACAATAGTATTAAAGTTTTATATTAAAATTTAATAATAAGATTTAATCATTTTAACAATAATATTAATATTCTAATAATATTATTTAAATATTAATAAATTTATAACAATATATTAATAACTATATATTAATACATTGATCTATAAACTAATAGATTAATCATTAAGCTACACATTCATAATGCCTTATAAATAAATATTTAATGGATGGCCAAGGTTAACCATAGTCAAACCATGGTTAACTATCAACAACCACCATTGCAATTGTAACAATAGTTAAATCATACTCAACTATAAATAGATGATGGTCAAGTGATCGTGAATCATATTCAAACTATCTTTAGCCATAGTCAATCATTTTCAAACCATGTTCAACCATAACCAAACTATGTGTGACTATGTTTAACAGTTAACACTCTTCAACTTTGGTCAAACATCTTTGCATATTATTATTGATTAATTTTAACAGTTGAACAAAGTCAAACACATTAGATGACCATAATCAAACATTGATAAAACAATGATTAATAGTTGAGCATTTAAACTTGGTCATCCCTATGTTGACCATATTTAGCAATAGTCAATGTGATGACATAGTCAAACATAGTCAAACCTTCAAAAGTCAACATGAACAACCATAGTCGACCATGTTCAACTGTAGTCAAATAATCATTAACCATAGTGAAAAACTAGTTAGCAATGTTTAAGAATAGTCACACATTGTTAGCCATCGTCTAACCATGGTCAATTATCATCAATTATGATCACTATGGTTTACTAAGATTTACCATAGTTATCTATGAATGACGATACTAATAAAATATAAAAACTAATATTAATTAATTATTAATTTATTAATTAACTAATATTAATTATTTTATTATTAATATATTTTTAATATTTAATTATAACAATAATATAGTATTAAGACATATATAATACTGTTAACACATTAATTACATTACTGTAATATTTAAATAACATTAATTAGAGTTTAACATAATGTTAAGGACATATTAATAATATATTAATATACACATTTATAATGTCCTAACTACAAATTAATTTATACATTAGCTCATTTAAGTATGGTTTAGTATTGTTGACATTGTCAATGATAGTCAACATGGTCATCATAATCAACACTATTCAAGATGACTTCCGTGGTGAACAATAGTTACCAAAGCTATTTGTATGTACCTATATTGAACCATAACGAGCTATATTAAGCCATGATGGAGTGCCATTATCAGACATGGAGAACTATAGTGGATGGTAAGGGTTAACCACATTATTTAATATTAATAATAATACTAAAGCCCTTAAGTTCAATAATAATAACAATAATATTAAAGGTTTATATTAAAATTTAAAAATAAGCTTTAATTATTTTAGTAATAATATTAATATCTTAATAATATTATATAAATCCTAACAAATTTATAACAATATATTAATAACTATATATTAATACATTGATCTATAAATTAATAGATCACTAATGTCTTGATTATAATTAACTATTTAGTGGATGGCAAAGGTTAACCATAGTCAAACCATGGTTAACTATTGACAACCACCATTGCAATAGTAACACTAGTTAAATCATGATCAACTATTAAAAAACCATGGTCAAACTATGGTCAATCATAGTCAAATACCATGTTCAACCATAGCCAAACCATGTCTCACCATGTTTGAGAGTGAACACTCTTCAACTTCGGTCAAACATAATTGCATATTATTATTGATTAATTTTAATCATTGAACAGAGTCAACCACATTACATAAACATATTGAAACCTTGATAGACAATGTTTAAATAATTGACCATGATCAAAATTGGTCAACCCCATGTTGACCATATTTAGCAATAGTCAACATGGTGACATAGTCAAACTTTCAAAGGTCAACATAAACAACAATAGTCAACCATGTTCAATTGTAACCAAATAATTATTAAACGTATTGTGAAAATCGTTAGCGATGTTTAAGAATAGTCACACATTGTTAGCCATAGTCTAACCATGGTCATCTATCATCAACTACGATCACTGCGGTTTACTATGATTGACCATAGTTATCTATGGTTACCATGGTCAACCATTTTCAACCATAGTTAATTGTATTTAGCATGGTTGAACTTCGTCAGCCATTGTTAGTCATCTTCAACCATAGCCAACCTAGGTCAATCGTGGTCAATCATAATCATATTTGGTTAACCATAATCAATGTTTAACAATCCTAGTGAACCCGTAGTCAACCATGTTTATTTTAGGGTTTATATACCTTAGGTTTATAATATTATTTCCTAGGGTTTATAAAAGGTTGGGGTTTTAGAATTAATACCTTGGGTTTATAATATCAACCCCTTTTGTTTATTAATATAAGGGTTTGTATTCCTAGGTGTTGATGGGCTAAAATGTACTGCCAACAACTAGGGGGTCTCCCCAAAGTTAAGTCCCAATTAGACCTCACATTGTTTGGATAGAAGCCCCATCTGGTATGTGGGACCGACTGCCACCATGAATGTTTCCACTCTTGGTTATCAAAGGATAAGGTGTCAGAGTGGGGATAAGAATGAAATGATGAGACAATAAAACAAAATTAACTCAAGATTAACAAATTGCATAAAGAAGTACAAACAAGTCTGAGCAACAATAAGAAGAGGTATGCTATGAGAGGGATTAGTGAGCCAAAACCTATTCAGACGTACAATAAATAGGAATATGACAGAAGTTAATTGAAAAATAGTTCACAATAGATCACTGACATGGCAAGAAATAAGTAAACATGGATTAGAAAGAAAAACATACTTGCAACAACTATGAATTAGTCCATAACATATTGCATAAATGAAAGCACACATACATATATAGTGAAAATACCACATGACCAATACAACCACCATGAATAAGCATGGGAATTAGTGCCAAACGTGAAGAACATCTTACTAATGTTCATGCAATTTCAAGTACATATTTGCAATTGGTAAAAACCAAATAGTGGATCATGGTTTGCTCATACCATTTCCCAATACAAAATCCTAGCTTCACCGCAACTCCCCTCTACTAGTTTCCAAGAGCTAAGTGCCTTTAGCTCTCAAGCACAAATAAGTTACGTCTAATCTTAGCCTCCACTCAAGTGCTAAAGTCCCTTCTTTTTTCCCCAATTCTAAAGTCCCTTGTTAATGAGGCACAAGGGCACATTTATAGAGATGAAAGGATTGTTCACCTACTATGACCCTTGACCTCCCCTCATGACTCTTGAGCTCCCTCCATACTTTCTCTAATCTAGTGACTATTACATGCTTGGATCAATCTGAGCAAATCTGATACCATTATTTATAGGCTTTATTGAGGAGAAAACTTGAGGAGAGTAAAGAGGGTTGCTAGAATCCTTAATGTTGTTGCACAATCATGATGAGCTACTGGATGCTCTGATTTCTTGCTGTTGGAGTTATGCTAGCCTTGTGGTGTGATGTTGTATTTGCCACACAAAAGTGCTGCAATATCCACTGTGCGTGGAGAAAGTGGAGAGCCAATTGTATGAAGTGGTTGTGAGCATGGTATTGGTGAGTTAAATCACCATTGCTTGGTGAGCATCTCATGTTAAATCAAGTGATTGAGTGCTTGCCTTCTGTTTAAGTGCAGTCCTGGAGACCGTAGTTCCGGAGACATTGTGAAGTTTGAGGCTGAGTTGTGTGGAGAGCTTGTTGTGAAGAGAGTGTGAGCGCTATTGGAGTCAACAGTTAGTTCTCCAGAGGGCTGAGACTGTGAAGATTAGTGAGGTTGTTTATGCCTGTTGTGGATGTGTTAAGATTCTTGGTGGTGCACAGATTCTTGGTGGTGCACGGTGTCGTGGAGTGGTGTGTGAGGGCGCATAAGAGTGCTGAGTCAGCTGTGGAACCGGCCAGACTATTTGCTGGCCTGTGGAGTAAATCCTGTCGTTCCCATGAAGTTCTTATTGCTCTTTTGAGGAGAGCTTTGAGAAGAGGCTGTTATAAAGTTTGCTTGGACATTGAAGCGACCTGTGCTGGAAAAGGCCGCCGAGACCTCATCATTGATTTAATTTGAAGGTGAAATTGTTGTTGGAAAACGCTGATCAGAAGAGGGGCAGCGAAAGTGTGGTGCGCATCCTGGAAGTGAGAGGCAGAGCCAAGCCTGGTGCACCTTGAATTCAAAGCTGGCTAGAGTTTAAGGAAAATTTAAGCCTAGCTAATATGTCTATCTTTTTATACTTTTTTGACAATGATCTTTTTGATGATCATTTTCTCAGGAACCCATTTGGAAACATTTTTGGGTCTGGCAGTATTTTTGGGTTCGAAGAAATCTTTGACAAATAATGTCATTTTGTTGAGGATCATATTGTGGAAGAAATCACTCATGTTGTTGAAGAAATCACTCAGAGTAAAACTTGCTTCTCTCATAATCCAGTTGTTAGAAGTTTTATTGGATCTGCTTTCAAGATGACTGCTACTATGGAGGATACTATCATGGATGTTCTTTGGAGGCCACTCATGTTCAAAGATGACTGCATTTTGGTGGCTCCTTTGCTAGTTCCTCATGGAAAGTGGGGAGAACATGAATTAGATTACCTTGTTCGGGATCTTGCATTGCATCCCAATCCAAAAGAGGTTGTTGACATTAAGTACATAAGCAAGGAGCAAAGGAATTTCATAAGGAAACCCAGAAAGGTGAAGATGAAACTGTACTAGCTAATGCACAAGCATGGACCCTTTAGCAAGAAGGTAAAAATGAAATGTTTTGTTGTAAGCCTAGCTGAGACTTGGACCAGCAGGAAAGTTAAAGCTTCAGTGGTTGTGATTAAGGGGAGGTGTTAGAACATTAATTACAATTGCGGAAAGGGCATCGCCCACTGTTCACATGTCAGCACATCATTTCGATATGGCGGAGATCGGCGGAGGTCATTATTGACTCTCCTTCATATGTATCTATAAATAATTATGTTTAGTAATGAAATATCAAGCTCATTCTATGAGTCCTCAATGTTTCTGACACAAATTTGCGAGGAACGATGATTTTGCTGCTATTACTCTTGTCATCATGATTGTCACAGTGCTTCAGATAGCTACATGGATCCATCTAGCCTATTAGCCGAAACCCTATTCCATTCTCATTCTTCTACCTGCAGAGAAACGACCTTGGTAACATATATTTGCAGATAAAGAATAATGCTAGAAACACGACAAACTAATTGAAACAAAGATACTGATTTGGACCCCGTATAGTCCTCTTTTCTACAACGGTATTGCCAATGTGAGAGTTTTAAGCAAGATCTTTCACACATTAAAAAGTGTTTACTTTAGATCCCAACATTTTCCTCTATTCAATTTTTATGGTAGACCCCTAGCTAGTTGCAGGACCTCGATCTTCGTATGGTTGTAGTAGATGAGTTCTTGACCATGTCTTTTAAATGCCCTTCCTCCTAGAAAGACCTTTTCTCTTTCACCTCACTTTGGCTAGTAAAGAGGATAAGAGATGGAAAAGGTGTGACTCTGCATCTTTTATTTGTCGAGTTCAGAGACAAGAGAGTGTACTACCGCCACCATCCAACCCATCTCTTTAGAAGGGGAGTACAACCACCATTTTATCAATGTGGCTAACTTCTTCTATTGATCCATCTGTGTTTGTATGATACTCTTGATGTCTCATGTTGACATTCTTGGCTACAAGTTGCCTTGAATCATCACTTTTCAAACTAATTCATTATCTTCGCTAGATGTATCAATATTTCTCACTGCATTGGTTCTTGATGTCTCATGTTGACATTCTTGCCTACAAGTTGCCTTGAATCATCACTTTTCAAACTAATTCATTATCTTCGCTAGATGTATCAACATTTCTCACTGCATTGGTTCTGTTTATATCTTTCCACGTTTGCGGGTACCATTTTCATGTCGTTGGGCATGTAAGGTGAGACACCAACACAAAGTAGCTCTTATAAAAGTCAAAAGGAGATTTTGAGCATTTGTTTGGCCTACATTTGTGCTGGCAAGAACGCTGGTAGGGCTACCCATATTAGAAACTAATAAAGCGTTTGACACCATCAGCATACAAGCATTCACACCCTAAGCTGATCATGGCTTTATGCTTTTGTGGCTTTTATGTGATCCAATCATGCCTCTACACCTTGGCCCCATTGTTGGTACCATTCAAAATGCATGCACTTACCATTCATGTCTAATTCGATCGAGATCTCGAGCATAGAATCGGTATTGAGATGATTATGTTAAGATTCCCCAGGTGATGCTTTGCGTTAGGATTCCCCCTGTGATGCAGCTCATGACTTGGTTGCGATTCCTCTTCCTTAAGTTGGGATGAAATTTAAAGTGTAACACTTTTGAAACCTAAATGCGTGTTTGTGGCCTTTAAGTAGTCACACATCAAAATCACAGTGTGAGTTGCACGTTGGTCATGAATGTTAATAGCTAGGGAACAGATCTGCGACCTAGAGAAAATCACAGGCTTTTTTCACCAAGCAAGTCACACTTTTAAATGATAGTCAAGGTCACATTTCTGTTTACGGGCGAAGATGGAAACTCGCGGAGGATACGAAAGGAATGTCATTCATATAGGTCGCATGGTTGCAGTGGGGTCAGGTCATACCTTTGGCTGCATGGCCAGGGCTTCAAAGTGCAATTTTGCGACCTTCAGAGAGGCTGTTGATCGAAAGTGCAACTTACTGGAGGTCGCAGGTGAGGGATGCGACTAGGAACAATCTCACAGTCTCATTCAGTGTAATTGCACTTTTTGGCTACATACTGGAGTGTGACTCCATGAATTTAGTGAATGTTTGACTCACCAGGGTTGCATGTTCGCATACATGGCTAGTCGCACCTTCTGGCTGCATGCTGGAGTGCAACTCCGTGACTTCAGTGAATGTTTGACTCACCAGAGTTCGCATGGTCGCATACATGGCTAGTCACATGCCTCGGTGACTTTCCTGAGGCCACGAGGTGTGATTCTACGATTAGTATCCATTCCACCATAATAATGTGCTTGCCATTTATTTTTTAGACAAGATGGCACATTTAACTCAGCTTCGTTTGCCATAACCTCATGCACTTAGATTATGCGATAGCCATCCAACGACATTATCAGATTGTTTGGGTGGCTTTGTAGCGAATATTTATGAATCGTAAACCCACTTAAAAACCTTGAGTAATGTGTAAAATCGTATTCCATATCCATCTTTACTCGAGATTCGATATCCCTAAACAGACCCCCTCGAAACCCTACTAAAATTTTCAAGTCGGTTAACTGTGATCTAGTTAGATGAAATGGATCCCTTTGTGGCGTAAATAAAAGATAAGAACATTGTAATTCTGATCTCTGTGAGGTGAAAGAACCCTGTAATGTGCATCTCAACATGTCATTGAAGATTATATTACCTATGTCCCTCTGCAGTTTAGATAGTTCGAAATTGCAATTTCTGGTCAAATTATGCCACGTAATAACTACCACGCTAAGCCAGTTTCTGAAGGAATCCAATATTTAACCTTGTTTGAGCATATTATCAGCGATCCGGTAGTAATATCTGAGGGACATGCGACTGTCGACATCGACTTTCTGGGTGCTGGCGGGTATACTCAACATTTTGGAAGGCACCCTCATCTTCATGTTCTAAGTGACACACGAAGACAATCATGTCATTTGGTGTCCAATGAAAATCGATGAACGAGCGAATGCATTAGCCTACTCCTTGTTTTCTTTCTTCCCTTTGTGCATTGGATTGCAGTAATTTGGTGTTGCTGCCATCAAAGATCTGAGTTGATTTGTCAACATGCTCATACGTCAATCTCCCATGTAGAGTATGATAGGGCCGTCACATATTAAGTCGAGATACTCCGTGACTATGAGACGTGATTTACATATGGTGGAGAGTCTTTATGTATGTCAATCGACGCACCTTCCTTTCTTTCGACTTGGTGGTCCTCTCTTGATGGTCAAAGGAAGGTCTGCAACGCCATATTGCAAGAAGGCATGAGTCACAATGTAAAACAATTTGAACACGTATGCAAATAATAAGTCCCTTTATGACTCTAGGCTACCAATATCCAATGTTATTTCGTGTTTGCAATATAAAGGTGAGGATATCAATCGAATTGTAGAATTTAGCCACGTTCCAGGTAAGGACTTTCACGAGCATGATCCAACTACCCTCAAACCGGTAAACCTTGCAATGATTACACTAGATATCTTTGGGTGACTTTGTAAACCATTATGACTTAACTTATTCAAACGTTATCTTAGTGATTAACCTATAAATCAGAATGACGAGCTTTGGAGGCTTAATCTTTCGTGGATAAACGTCAAACCTTATCTTGGGAAGTGAATGCCTATGTTGATGGACATTAAGGGAATGATGGATGTGATTGATGTCACTAAGGACCATTAAAACTAGGTGGGGAGTACTGTGGGTGATGGGAGCTGAAGTGAACCTCAAGGGAACTAGGTCTAACTTCACATTCGGAAAAAATCATAGTCTTCTAAACCCTAAATTGAAACTGTAATGCACATGCTGATGAATAGGACCAATGAAGAACATAGGGGAAAATGTTTTGCAATGACTCTCACCATGATGTCATGCGATGTTGATGAGAATGCGCCGCTAGAGGCATGTGAATTAGGTTAAAACAGGGAGGGATCACTCTTTTGACAATCTATGGTTTCAACCAAACCCTAATATTTTCAATCATAAGGAAAGACAAATTGAATTCATGCTTGTCCAAATATAGGGCATCTACTGACCACGAGGCTTATAATGGAAAGATAAGTTTCAAAATCATTGCAGACTCTTAATGCATCAATAAAGCCACATGATCCAGATTTAAACAGGAATGCAACAAATTACAGAGATAACCATAAATACAGAGATGAGATAACCATAAATACTGAGATGCAGCGGAAATAATACTTCATTTCATTACTGTAAAATACTGAAATATGCTTACAAACAGAAATGGGAAGAAACCAGCTAGGGCGATGGTAGCTTATCTTTGAGAAGAGATGTGGCGGCTACATGCCTCTGAACTGTTCCGAACTGTATTACAATGAGGCTCAAAGGCCTATTTATTGTTGAGAAACAATGGAAAACCCTTAACATTCCGAAATCTAACCCTAGAAGATGAAACGCCAAATTGTGGGCCCCGTTTGGGTAAATTGGTACATCAATTTCCCAGGGTCGTAACTTTGGCATACGATCTCCGTTTGATGCGTATAATAACTCGTTAGAAAGATCTATCCGAGCACTACAACTTTGGGAGGCAACATTTGTCCATGAGCCCATGTTGCCCTAGATTCCCAAAAAAACGTCGTTTAGGGCCTCAAAACGGCTCTGGAAGTTCAAGACCCGAAAAACTGCTAAAAATAGTAAACTGTGCTACAATTTAGGAAACTGAAAAGACTGAAAGAGACAGTTGTGGGGGTCCAAATGGGATAGGTAGGTGGCCACCAACATCCACCTGGATCATTCCTCCCCCCTTAGGAAGCAATGATCCCCATTGCGTTGAGTTCCTCCCTGAGATGAGGAAGCTTCTGCTCAGCGGGGTCTTTGGTGAGCTGTTCTGCAATCTCTGATGTGTCCAGAAATGGTGGAAAGCATGGTCGACAATGGTCCACATTGAACACTCGGTGCAAGCGAAGGAATGGAGGAATGCTGTGCTTCAAAGCATTGTTGCCCGTAGCCTTGGTACTGGTGTAAGGACCATGTCGTAGTGGTCTGAGTTTCTAATGGGTTCTGGTAAGGCGTTCTTTATGCAGATGTAACCAAACTTTGTTGCCCACCTGAAACTTGTGTGGTACCCCTTTGGGTGAGGAGAAGTTGTTCCTGTGCTCTATCATGACCGTATCCCTTTGATGCTGCTGCTGTGTGGAGGAATCCTTTGCGAGGGTCATGGATGTGGTAACGATCTTCCCCTTACTTTGGGAGTGAACCAGACAGATGAATTTCCTGGTCTGTGATATGAGCTTGCTGCCTTTCTTGGTAGTGATCAAAGAGGTGGCGATAGGTGGGGCTACCTCTGGTATCCTGTATAATGAATTATCCAAAGAAATAATGACAGCGCGAGGCCTTGACTCATACACAGCATGTCGCCTCCACAAGTATGGCTGGCCTAACAATACATCGCAAACATCCAGAGGTGTAACATCACACAATAACTCGTCTGTGAAGGGCTTGATGTTGTAGGGAAGGCGGCACTGCTGGCGAACTTTGAGATCTCGTCCTTCATGAAGCCACCCGATATTGTACGGCTGTGGGTGTGGTGTAGTCGGTAGGCCCAACCGCTTCATGACCTTTGCTGAAACAAGGTTCTTTTGGCTGCCACTGTCGACAATGAATTGCAGCGGCGAACCCTTCACCCACATCTGTGAGTGGAAAAGACACTCCCCTTCTTCTAGATTTTCGGGCTCATCTTTCTGGATCTTGGCAGTGGCAATAGTGGCGCTGGGATCCGCATCGATGATCTGCTTCCCTTTTCCATTCCCCTTGTTGGGTTCTGGCTCAGGGTCAGAACATGCATCTGATTCAGAAGCCTTCAACTCGGCCACTAGCGACTGCTTGGTCCGACACTCACTTGTGTTATGAGTGGGACTTTTGTGGAACTCACACCACTTCCCTGTGTCCTTCTTCGGCTTCGTGGTGTTGTTCTTTTCTTGTGGCTTCGACGGGTTGTCTTGGGTCACCCTGCCTTGGCTTTGTCCTTTGGGCTTCGGATTTGTAGATCCAAAGTCTCGCTTGTTCTGTTTGAACTTTTGCTCGATTTTGACAGCATATCGGTATGCTGTGTCGAGTGAGGAGATGTTCAAGAACCCCATCTCTTCCTGGATGTATCTGTGTAGGCAGCCGCGGTATTTGAGTACTAGATGCAGCTCAGAATCTTTGATACCCAACTGTGTGCGAAGGGTATGAAAAATGTTTGTGAACTCCAGCACATCTTGGTCTCGTCCCTGCCGCAGTGTGGTCCATTTGATGTATTTGTCCTCATAGCTTCCGACAGGGTAGTACTGCTCCTTGATGGCATCCCGGAAGTCATTCCAAGTGGGTGCGGCTGAAAATAGTGAGCCTGTACTTTCATCATTCTGCTCGCAGTAGGTTTCCCACGAGTCCTTGACGTGGGGGGCTGCTTTGAGAAGAGCAAAAACAATCTTTTCCCGACTTGAAAATTCGTGAACAGAAAAATACCCATCTAGCAGATTTAACCATTTATCTACGGCATCTGTGTCTATTTGACCCCCGAAGATGGGGATTTCAAAATCAACTTATACCTTAAATGGTGTGGCGTTTCCAGAGTCGCTGTTGGAAGCCGATGCGTCGCCTCTGGGTAGTCGCTGAAGGATCTGCGCAAAGCTATCCATCATCGCGTTCCTTTGTCGCTCGAGTGCTTCTTCGAGCAAGATTTTGATAGGATCTCATGCTCCCTCGTCTTTCTTCTCATCCACCATGGGAGGCCGTCGGGATTTGCGAGGCTGGTCTGGCAAAGGTTCGACCAGTTCAATCCCTAACTCCTTATATCCCGACCTCGTTGGGGACATGCAAAGAAAAATAGAGAAAAAGCAGACCGCTCTGATACCACTGATCTAGATTTAAACAGGAACGCAACAAATTACAGAGATAACCATAAATACTGTGATGCAGCGGAAATAATACTTCATTTCATTACTGTAAAATACTGAAATATGCTTACAAACAGAAATGGGAAGAAACCAGCTAGGGCGATGGTAGCTTATCTCTGAGAAGAGATGTGGCGGCTACATGCCTCTGAACTGTTCCAAACTGTGTTACAATGAGGCTCAAAGGCCTATTTATTGTTGAGAAACAATGGAAAACCCTTAACATTCCGAAATCTAAGCCTAGAAGACGAAATGCCAAATTGTGGGCCCCGTTTGGGTAAATTGGTACATCAATTTCCCAGGGTCATAACTTTGGCATACGATCTCCGTTTGACGCGTACAATAGCTCGTTAGAAATATCTATCCGAGCACTACAACTTTGGGAGGCAACATCGGTCCATGGCCCTATGTTGCCCCAGATTCCCAAAAAAACTTCATTTAGGGCCTCAAAACGGCTCCGGAAGTTCAGGACCCGAAAAACTGCTAAAAATAGTAAACTGTGCTACAATTTAGGAAACTGAAAAGACTGAAAGAGACAGTTGTGGGGGTCCAAATGGGATAGGTGGGTGGCCACCAACATCCACCTGGATCACCACAAACCTTCAAGACCCTAATGCAATCATAAGGTCTATATTTGAGATAAAACATGATGTGTGGATGCAATGTATGAAGCGTGAGTGGGTACATCAACAGGGTTTGATAGGAAGGGTCACGGGAGAGTAATTGGATGAAAGCCTTATCAAAACCCTAGTAGCATGGGGCGAGGAGTGGGGTACCAAAAATTTTGGATATGGCCAAGAATTTGGGTGTTGTTGTAGAGGTTACAACAATTGGCGAACCACTGGTACAATCCAACATCTCTGCCAGCATCCCTATAATAGTTCGAGTCTAGATAATGACGCAAGGGAATATTGAACTGTCACTACGGTTAATTCTTGTGTTACCTTGACCTTTACATATATGCCTTCACGTTGTGTCTGAGCTAGGTGTTGCTAGTCAGTAAACACCCAATTAGAAGTTCATGCATGCGAGTAGTTGATGACGATGAAAAGAACGAACCAGCAGGATTATTGTATTCAAATTTTTTAAAATAATTTTCTAGTGTTGCTTTGCTGCCAGTAGGCCTAGACAGTACCTAGGTAGAGTCACTTCAAGAAATCACAGATGTTGCTCCATTGCGAGCAAGCCTAGTCAGTACCTCAAAGGAGTCGTTGCATTACCTCTATATGCAAGAAACCTTTCTCAATCCTTTACCCTTTATTTAATTTCATTTTCTTTCATGTGTGCATTTGCACTTATTATTAAGTGTTCATTATGCGAGGGTGGATGAGGGATCTCGACTTATTTTACGAGAAAGAGAGGTTGTTTCTTGTTTAACAGAAACTAAAAGATATTATAGTTTGGTTTTTCCTCATGCCAAGCTTCCACATCGCATCTCCAGTTAACAAGTGAACAATGAAACAAGTCATCAAAACATTTGATACCATGTTCAACACAAGGTTCAGGTTATGGGTATAGGTTGTTCAAAATGATTAGGGTTCCCCATAAGAAATTAATGCCATATTCCTTGCTAATGAGCTAGACTCGTAGGAAATATGTCAAGGTTATAACTTTGACAACCAGTTCTAAGAGAATCTACCTCTTGGAGTAACCACAACACCACACACAATCATTAGGTTAGGGCTTTGATATTAGGGCAAGGTGACTAGGGCAGATCTTCTAGGGTTTCAACATGGTCGAAGAGGTAGAAGCAACCACTTTAAGGTTTGAGCACATGCAAATAGGTGTGAGAAAGCTAGGAACAACACCTAAGGGTCAAAGGCTCCAGGTTCGTGAAGGCTCATGCAGTGGCACACGACATAGGGAAAATACACGTCTAGGTCCATGGCTAGTGTACGATTTGCAAGAAGATGAACACATGATGTAATGCAGGAGGAAGAGCTCATGATGCAATGCAATGTTTTTTTATGTAAATGTGCAGAAGAGATAAGATAATTGCAGATAAAAGAACCATGCAAAGATGTTATGCACGCTATGCAGCAACAAGGAGTTTAAGAATATAAATGCAAGCCAATGGAAAATCAAAATGCTGGAAACTACACTACCTATAGTAAAGAAAACAAAACATAACAAATTTAAACCCTAAAGAAAATAATAAGGGGAAAACCTTATTACAAAGTTAATAAGAAAAAACTAAAACATAACTAGTCTAAACCCTAAACCCTAACTTATCCAGAGAGGAGGTCGGGTCATGTGAAATCAAAATTCCAATGTAGCCACTGCAACAGTTCCCAACCTACAGAAACAAAGATGTCAACGATTAGAATCTGTAAAAAAAATTATGTAAAAACCAAAATGCTCACATGTGAAACACACACAATATCAATAAGCTCACCTCTACTTACAGGAAAACATGGTAGGAAAGACCATTCAAGCCAAACTGCAATCCAATGTTGGTAAACAGAATGACAAACTTGAAATTTATAATCATCCAACAATGGCATACATCCATTCATTCTTAACCCTAAACACAATGTAAGTGAGGCAAGATGTTGCCTGCTAGTAAAGAAATCCAGTAGATAAGATCCTTCCAACCAATCAACCACCCTATTATGATATTGAGGATGATCCACATGTTGACTTTGAAAAGAGGGGTTCTCACTGGGTGTAACTGAGATACATGAGTAGTTAAGCATGGAAACACTAATCTCAGAAATCCTAGTATGAATTTGCCCATGAATTTCATCGAAGGCATGAGGTCTTGACATTATCATCAATGAAAGCTAAAGTGCCTCACCATCCTGAAAAATATCTAAACCTTCAAACAATAAGCAATCAAATATTATTGGTTTCGTAAGATTGATAGGTGAATGCATATGGTCATCATTAGCTGTGACAGGACAACTATCAGTGAATATATTGTTGATTGGATTACATGTCTGAATACTGATAGATTTGCAGTTCAACAGATCAGATTCTTTAGATTGCCAAGAATGAAGTGAATCAAACGGAAGAGCCTCAGACAAAGTAGAGGTTAGGCAATTGGTACCTTCACATATCGAGGATTGTAAGACATCATCTTGTTGTATATGTTCACAAACCGTACCAGTTGGGAAACAGTAAAAAAGACTTGGGACAGTGGTCAATGTACTCCCTTCAGCGAAAACATTAGGGTATAGAGGTTGATGCATATCAGCTGATAGGTGATGGAAATATTTTCTCATAGAGACGTCACTCGAATAAGAGGCTTTCCAAGATGAGCTCGTGTATGGAAAGATGATGTTGTGAGGGGCATGGTGTGCGGAAACCCTAATTTTAGAAACCCTAATTTGTCTTGATTTAGGGTTCTCATTAGGATCGTGAGAACATGACATAACCATCAGTGAAAGCTGAAGTGCCTCAACTTCTTGATGAGCCCCTGGACCTTCACAAATGGAAAACATAAGAGGTATGGGTGAATATGTTTTGGATAGAATGATAATCATTGAAACTTTGATTAGGTTGCATATCAAGCACATAAGGCTCTTCTTGGATTGAGAGTGAAGAGGAATTAATGAGAGAACCATCTTGAATTGGTCGATATGTAAGGCCTTCTTCACCTATTAAAGACTATGGAAGTAAGAGATCAAGAATAAGAGATTCATCACTCTCGTAATGCAATTGTGAAACATCACACTCATGTTCATCAGTACAACCAACACCAACAGGATAAAGTTCTAAATGTTTTGTAGAAATCACTGGTGTGGTAGACATATGAAACCAATTAGGGTATAATGGATGAAATGGTTTAGATGAAGGGGCACCAATCGTACCAATAGTCACATTCTCCACAAATGGATTTGCATGCATGTCCTAGCCCATGGATTTGATAGGACAATCAAGTTTATCTAATATAAGACCCAAGTCATTGTCGATAGGTGAATGAAATTTAGCAATAAACTGAGGCATATGTTCAGTGGACCCTATCTCGGTTTCATCCATAGGGAGAGATTTTATAACAATTTGATCTTCAGGCTTGGATTCACTAGGTTGTATGAGAGTCTTGGAGGTGATACAACTGGTTGATTTCCTTGTAAGAATTTTTCATCATCTAAATTGTTTGTGACCAAAACTTTGTTAGGTAACAAAGAAGGAGGAGAATGAGAAATCCCATAAGCAGTGATTTCGTCCTTGGAGGCTTGAGGTTGTTCCTCATTATGAGAGATAGGAAAAAATATTAGGGGAAAAATATGGAAACTTTGTAACATTAAAATTATCATAATACTCATAAGAATCAAAATTTGTTTTGAATTGAAGATGCAGAGAAACAAAAACCAACTATTGAAAATTTTCATTCAAATACACCTAGTCGACATCTCTTTTAGTAAATTCAAGACAAAAATGGACAAATCTAATAGAAAAATGCTCTAGAGATTCTTTAAGTTTCACTCTGAGCTCATTTATCCTTATTAACACCTTGAAAATCGTTCATGTGAAAATATTGTGGAGCTTACTAATGATTTGCTTGAACGAATGGATGGAAGTTGATGGAAATATGTGGCAACATTACTTGACACGACCTTCAATGGGGAGGCAGAAAATGACACACACAAATACTTCATAATTGATCTCGTAATATTTTCAAATATAAGGAAATACAAATATGCATGACTAAGGATGTTCCATCCTTGCCATCAAACTTTAACTCAGACATGTGATGGAGAGGCTCGTCGGGGATTAAACATTAAAAAACAGACAAACTAGATAAACACCCTAGAATCAAGATTCCAGACAGAGCCATTTACATATATGAGACTAAACTATAGGCTCTAAGGACTTAGCTTGTCATCTTGCCCTCCTTCTAGCGTCAATTTGTTAATGGGATGAAATGTACTGCCAAAAACTAGGGGGTCTCCACAGTGTGAAGTCAAAATTAGAAATCACACCATTTAGGATAGGGTCCCCATGTGGTATGTCATCCTCGCTTCCACCATGAATGTTTCCACTCTTGGTTATGAAATGAGAAGGTGTCATAGTGGGGACAATAACGAAATTAAAAAATAGTGAAAAAATCATCCCAAGATTTAAAAATTGTAGAAAGAGGTACAAACAAGTCTCGACAACAATAGGAAGAGCTATGCTATGAGAGGGATCATTGAGCCAAAAAACAATCAGACATACAATAAATAGGAACATGTCATAATTTAATTGTAAAATAGTTCACAATAGATCATTCACATGGCAAGAAATAAGTAAAAATGGATTCAAAAGAGAAACATGAATGAAAAAACTATGAATCAGTCTATAGCATATTGCACGTATCAAAGAACACATACAAATACAGTGAAAATACCAGAAAACGAATACAACCACCATGAGTAAGCATGGGAATCAATTCCAATCATGAAGAAAAACTTATTAATGTTGTTGAAACTTCAAGTACATATCTCACAATTGGTAAAAACCCAATAGTGGAGCATGGGCTTCTCATACCATTCCCGAATGCAAAACTATAACCTGACTGCAACTCCCCTTTACTAGTTGCCAAGAGCTGAGTGCCTCTAGCTCTCATGCACAAATAAGCTATATCTAATCCTAGCTTCCACTCAAGTGCTAAATTCCCTTGTTAATCAGGCATGAGGGCACATTTATAGATATGAGGTGATTGTTCCTCCCTACTTTCTCTCATCTAATGACTATTACATGTTTGGATCAATCTCAGTGAAGCTGCTGGCATTATTTACAGGTTGATTGAGGAGAAAATGTGAGGAGAGTAGAGAGGGTTGTTGGAATCCCTATTGTTGTTGCACAATCATGATGAGTTATTGAACAGAGTTACGATGAATGTTGATTTTCCTACTATTATTCCTATCATCATGATTGTCACAATGCTTCAAACAACTACATGGATCTAGCTAGCATATTAGCCGAAACCCTATTCCATTCTCGTTCTTCTACTTGTAGACAAATAACCTTGGTCATATATATTTGCAGATAAATAATAATGCTATAAACATGACAAATAGATTGAAACAAAGATACTAATTTGGACACCCATATAGTCCTATTTTGTACAACGATATTGCCAATGTGAGAGGTTTGAGAAGCATCTTTCTCGACTTAAAAAGTGTTTATTTCAAAACCCAACATTTTTCTCTATTCAATTTTTATGGTTCCCCCCTAGGTAGTTGTAGGACCTCGGTCTTGATATGGTTGTAGAAGATGAGCTTTGGACCATGTCTTTTAAATCCCCTTCCTCCTACAAATACCTTTTCTCCTTCACCTCAGAGGATAAGTGATGGAAAAGATGTGGCTCAACATCTTTTATTGGTCGAGTTTAGAGACAAGAGAGTGTACCAGCACCACCACCCAACCAATCTCTTTAGAAGGGGAGTATAACCACCCTTTTATAAATGTGGATAACTTCTTCTATTGAACCATCTATGTTCTTATGATACTCTTGATGTATCATGTTGACATTATTGTCTACAAGCTACCTTGAAAAATCATTTCTCAAACAAATTCATTATCTTCCCCAGATGTATAAACATTTTTCAATGCATTGGTTCTCTTTATATCTTTCCACATTTGCGCGTATAATTTTCATGTTGTTGGACATGTAAGGCGAGACACAAACTAAAATTATCTCTTATAAAAGTCAAAAGGAAATTTTGAGCATTTGTTTTGCCTACATTTGTGCTGGCAATAATGATCGTAGGGTTACCCATATTACAAACTAACAAAGCGTTTGATACCATCAACTTGCAAGAATTCAAACCCTAATTCGATGATGACTTTATGATTTTCTGGATTTTATGTGATCCAATCATGTCACTGCACCTTGGCCCCATTTTTGGTACCATTCATGATGCATGCACTCACCGTTAATGTCTAATTCGATCGATCTTTCGTGCACACGTTTCGGATTGGGATGATTATGTTAAGATTCCCCACGTGATGCTTTGCATTAGGATTCCCCTTGTGATGTGGCTCATGGTGTGGTTTCAATTCCTCTTCCTTAAGTCGGGATGCAATTTAAAGTGTAAGACCTGTTGGAAAGACAAATAAGACAAAATAAATAATTCACACACAAATACATGAGCTACAGTTGTTCTATTGATCACACAAAACATGATACTTACAATGAACCCGCTGAAGGTTATTTAATCTTTTCCAACTATCGACGTGCCTAAAATATCTTGACATGCAACGACATGCAACTACACACTAAAATTCATCTATCACTTAATTCGACTTGATTTAGCACTCAAACAATCAACCCTCGACACTTAGTTAAGTGACTCTAAGTTTAGCCAACTCCTCATGCGGGAGTAATTAGCTTATTTTAACACTCCCCCTTAATTACGATTGCTAAACTAAAACGTTACTTATGAAAACTCAAACATGTCTGCTGGTCTATGTCTCAGCTAGGCTTACAATACCCAAGTTTCTTCTTTGAAACTCACACACATCTTTTGCTATTGACTTAGTAAATATATCAACCAATTGATCACTAGATTTACAAGGCTTCAAGTGAAATTCTCCATTGCTCACAAGTTCTGTAATAAAGTGATATCTAGTATCAATATGCTTGCTCTTTTGATGACACACACTATTTTTGGATAGTCCAATCGCTGAGGTGTTTTCACAATATATTGTTGTTGATCCTTGTTGTTTCTGCCTGAGTCCATCTAATACTCTTCTTAACTAGACTGCCTGACATGCTATTGATGTTACTGCTACATATTTTTCTTCTACTGACAAAAGTGTCACAATGGGTTGCTTCTTAGATGCCCATGAAATCACACCTGAACCAATATGGAACAAAAAACCAGAAGTTCTCTTCCTATTCTCCAAACTACCTGCAAAATCACTACTTGTGTATCCAATTAAATCTTTATTTTCTATGATTGCATACATTATGCCACAATCTCTAGTTCCTGCAATGTATCTCAGAATTCTTTTTCCTGCACTCCAATGTGTGTCTTTTGGAGTCTCCATAAATCTGGAAATAAAACTCAGTCCTTGCATCATATCTGGTCTTTTAGCTGTGAGATATATGAGGTTTCCAAACAATCTTTTGAATAGAGTTGGATTGACATATGATCCTTCATCATCCTTGTTTAACTTTGTACCTATTACAACTCGTGGAGGGATAGGTTCGCAATTTTCCATCCTGAATATTTTCAAGAAATCTTTGGCATGTTTATTTTGACAAATAACAATTCCTTTTTCAGATTGCCCAACTTCTATGCCAAGAAAATATTTCATGAGACCAAGATCTGTCATCTCAAATTCTTTCATCACGACTGCTTTAACTTCATCTAACTCAAATTCACTTGTTAAAATCATGTCATCAACGTATAATCAAACAATCAAAATTTGTCCATGCTCATTTACCTTTGTGTACAAGGTAGGCTCAATGTTGCTTCTGCAAAATCCATTCTTAATCATGTAGCTGTTGATTCTGCTATACCAAGCTCTAGGTGCTTGCTTATATCCATAGAGTGCTTTCTTCAACCTCTAAACTTTCTCTTCGTTACTTTAAACTTCATATCCTAGAGGCTACTACACATAAATTTCTTCTTCTCGAATTCCATCCAAGAAGGATGATTTCATATCCATCTGATATACTTTCCACTTGTTCTGAGATGTTGTAGCTAGAGCTGCTCTTACATTATCCAATCTGGCTACCGAAGCAAATGTGTCTCCAAAATCTATTCCCAGTTGCTATGAGAATCCTTTTGCTACAATTCTTGCTTTAAAGTTGTCAATTTCATCTTTTTCATTCAACTTTGTCTTGTACACCCACTTTACGCCAATGAGATTTTTTCCATTTGGTAAATCAATCAAATCCCATGTATCATTCTTTTTAATAGTTTCAATTTTTTCGTCCATGGCTTGCACCCAATTTTCATCTTTGATTACTTCTTCAAAGGAAGAAGGTTGGAATGACAACAACGCAAAATTTTAACTAACAACCAAATCATCATAAATATCTTTTAGGCTTCTCATCTTTATCTAATGATTGCTTGATTCATCACCTGATTAACTGTTAGGAGAATCTTGATCTGTTGATCTACTTGAAGATCCATGCTTCTCAGAAAATCTTGGATTCCTTGTTGGTGTGTGTCTGTTTGGTGTCTTCACTTGTGATTCTTGCTTCTCCTTTTCTGCTATATCATCTTCTTCTATCAGTGGCACTTGAGCATCAACTATATTTTTTAAAATTCCATTCCATGACTCTTATTCTTTGAACACAACATCTATGCTAATTATGGTCTTCTTTGTGACAGGTTTATACAATTGGAAGCTTTTTATTTCTCACTATAACCAGTAAATATGAATTTTTTCACTTTTATCATCCAATTTTCCTCTTCGCTCTTTAGGAATTTGTACATAAGCTACACATCCAAATACTCTGAGATGAGATATGTTGCAATACATACCTAATGATGCTTGTTTTGGTACTCTGTTCATCACACTCGTTGTAGGAGATCTATTGATCACATAAATAGCACATGCAATTGCTTCTGCCTAATACTCATTAGACAAGTATCTTCCCGTCAACATGATTCTTACCATGTTCATAATTGTCTTGTTATTTCTCTCTACTACACCATTTTGCTGCATTGTGTATCTAGTTATAAATTTCCTTCTGATTCCATGTTGTTTGCAGTAATCATGGAATGAATTTGAGACATATTTTCCACCACAATCTGACCTCAATATCTTTATTTGTCAATCACTTTGGTTCTCTGCTAAGGCTTTGAATTCCTTAACTTTGAAAAAAATTTAGACTTCTACTTCAAGAAGTAAACCCGAGTCTTTCTACTATAATCATCAACAAAAGTGAGGAAGTAACAACTTCCAATAATCAACTGTGTCCTCATAGGTCCACACAAATCTGTATGCACTAGTTTAAGTGGTTGCTTTACTCAGTATGCAACTCCCTTTCGCAAAATTTCACGGTGTTCCTTTCGCAATATGCAACACTCACAAGTACTACTAGGTTTGTTGATGGGAGGTAATCCTCTGACCATTCATTTCTACTAAAAAATCTAAACCATAAAATTACAAGTGTCCAAACCAAAAGTTCCATAACCAATAATCATTATAACACGCAACTGTAAAATAACTTACCTGATCACTATAATTCATCATTAGAGGAAAGAGTTTGTTCTTCGTCATCTGCACCTTCGCTGTCAACTAATTTCTTGGGGGATTTTCATATATAACACATTCTTGACCTTGAAAGATGACTCTCTATCCTTTCTGTGTCAATTGACCAACACTTATCAAATTATGTTTGATAATAGGAACATAATATACCTCTAATATTCTCTTCGTCTCCCCCTACTTGGTCAGAATGTTGACCACTCCTTTTCCATCTACTTCCATAGTCTTGTTAGTCCCCAACTTTACCTATGTTTTCATAGATTGATCGAAATTTGCAACCAAATTATTGTTGCTTGTCATGTGGTTACCGCAACCACTATCTAACAACCACACACTAGTAGAAGGTTCGTGTATGGTATGGAAAGCTAGGAACATGGAGTTAGTACTCTTTGTAGTGACATTAGCTCTTTGGTTCCCTTGATCAACTATCTTCTTCCCACAATCACAAGCATAGTGACCAAATTTATTGCAATAATAGCATCTCACCTTTGATTATTGGTGAAGCTTCTATAGTTTCTTACACATTAATGTTCATGCTCTTCTCTGCCATCTATCTGACCACCATATCTTCTGCCTCATCCTATGCCTCTCGAAATACTTCTGACTCAACCTCTGTCTCTTGAAATAGAAACCTGGCTTTTAAAAGCAGTCTCTAAAGTGGAATCCTTATTTTTGTCTATCCTTGCCTCATGCAATAGAAGTGATCCCATTAGCTCATCAATTCTTAATGATGCCAAATCCTTGACCTCTTCTATGGTTGATACCATAGCATCAAATTTGGTAGACAAAGATCTGAGGACCTTCTCAACCACTGTTTGATATTTAATTTCCTCCCCATATATTTTTAACAGATTTATGATAGTTATGACCTGATTCATGAAAGAATTGGCATCCTTTGTCTACTTCATATGCAGATTTTCAAAATCTCTCCTAGTACTCTACAAATTAACAATATTGACTTTGGTCATACCTGTATAGTTTGCTACCAAAGTATCCCATGCTACTTTCGCTAAAGACATGATCATAATCTTCTAGAACGCTGCTCGGTCCACTCCCTGCTGAATAAGCTGCAATGCTTGTGCATTCTTATTTTTGTATGTCTTCCATTGTTCTCTCTTTGCATTAGTGAGATCTCGTGCTTCTGCTTCATCATTAGGTTCTGAAAACCTAAACTGGACATAATCCCAAACATCATGTGCCTGCAATGTGGTCACCATCTTAATGGCCCACACATCATAATCTTTGCTGTAAATGGTGGGAACCGGGGCTAGAAATTTGAGAAATCCATCTTTCTCCAAAAAATTCTCTTAAGAAAACATAAAATTCTCATTTTATAAGCTTTGCAAAGCTCATTTTTCAAAAATATCCCTTTCAATAAAACCCTAATTTTTATTTTTATTAAAAAAACCTTTTTATAAAAAAAGTTTTTATAAAAAAAATCTTTATAATAAACCCCTTTTAGTAATATCTATTTTTTGAATAACCCTTTATATAATTTTAAAAACACAACCTTATGTAAATCTCAAGTGAACCTCATAAAAACACTTTATAAAAATCAATAACGTAAACCTTATTGCTCCCACATGAGTTTTAAGACCTTTGATTTCTCATTTACGTATGTCCACACAGTCGTTGTGGTTATGGCATGCGTGCTATCGCCTTCCATAGTGATGGAATCCCGCGTTATTCCTATAACACTTCAAACACTAAAGGAATCCACGTGCATGTAAATCACAGTATTTTGAGACTTGTAACGCGGTTCTTTCTTACACCGGTATGCATTATAATGCCCTGTGTATACCCTACAAGGTGTGTTATAGCATTAACCAAGAGAAAAAATGTGTTTCTCCTCTCGCACGGACTGCTGCTAATCCATTCTCCCTCGCTTTTTGTAACCTCGCTCTGATACCAATTTGCTGGAAATAAAGAGAAGACAAAACAAATAATTCACACACAAATCCATGAGGTGTGCCTCTTCTATTAATCACACAAAACATGATACTTACAATGAAATTGGTGAAGGGTATTTAACCTTTTCCAACTAGCGACTTCCCTAAAATATCTTGACATGAAACCACATGCAACCACACACTAAAAGTTTTCTATCAATTAACTCGAATTGAATCAACACTCAGTTAACTAACTCTCTAAGTTTAGCCAACTCCTCATGTGGGACTGATGCAGGAGCATTCGATTCAGAAATATCAATATATTTTAGTAGACATAAGGGGTCTTGTGTTTTAAGGAAGTTGGTTTCCAAAAGAATTAAATTAAAGTAATTTTAATGTTTTTGAATGATTTTAATCTAGAATAGGAATTAATTAAACATTGTGAGGATATTTGTAAATTCTCTCGAATGTAGAAGAACATGAGTGATGATGAGTGATTAGTGAGGATTAAGAGATTTTGAAATATTGTAAATCTTAGATTAGGAATTGGTTTCATGATTTTGGGGGTTAAAGACAATCCTTAGGATTTAGTTGAGTTGTTGAGATCCCCAAGGGATCATTGGGAGATTTTACGACTTGATGAGAAGATTAAGAATCTAAACTAGAATTGGTTAACAAAACCTTTCGTATAAAATGTGAGCCTCAAAGGCATGAACAAAGGTAGAATCATCGTTAGATAGGTAATAGAGAATATTGATTGTAGCCTACAGGAAGATAGAGTGAAGTTGTGTCAAGAGGCCATTGATATAGAAGATCAGGCTGGGAAGGAATTCATTGTGTAAATATTTATTTATTAATACAGAAGCACAATTTTTTAGTTTGTGTGGACTGTATTGTATAATTGAACTATAAAATTTGCATAGTATCAGAGTATTTGAATAACATAAGTGTGCAACGAATTCAAAAGGAATCTGAGAGAGAGGACAATGCACAGAGGAGTATTGCAGTGATCGGACAATATTGGAATCTGATTGAATAACCAAATCAAAGCTCAGGAGTGGTAGCATTTAAATAATACACAAAACAAAGCTCAAGAAGGAGTTAAGCAGAAGAAAAATCAAAGATTGAAATCACTGAAAGGAATAAGAAAATGAGCACACACGTGATCCCTTGTAATAGGTGAAAGTCAAGTATCTTCTCCGTCGTTCCGTTGATCACTATTTCCATGACTGATATTGTTTCCATTCAGTCCTTGCTTCAACCTGGTTCTGTGATTGAAGTTTTCGATGCAATGTATGGATTGGTCGAGCCCCGGAGCAAAGTCATTGAACAGTGAAGCCACACACGGAAGATCAAAGACATAGAAAGAATTAAAACAACAAAGAACGAGAACCGTCAGATCGGCCAAATCGATAGATAATATCGACGGAAGATGAATGGCGGAGATTAAAACCACATGTTAACAGAAGGATGAAGCGGTCTTGAAAAGCGGTAATGGTATATCGTGTAGTTAGAAAGTGGTAAGTGGTAAATTTTGGAGTTGTGCAATAAAACATGGAGATGACATGTAGTTGTAGAAAACTACTTTTCTCGCGTGATTTTGGAAAATTAAGCGTCATGCTAGTTATAGTGCGATATCGTCGATAACCATCAGATTAGGGAATGAGATCGATGGTGGAGATTTAATGCACTAAAGAGAGCATCGATATATGTGAAAAGTTTTGTGGAATGGTGGAAAGGTAAGGTTTTAAGTGTGGTTTATGAAATATTTCTATTATATGGGAATTATAATAGAAATAAGCGGGATTAATGTATTATGGTTTAAGTTTGAGTTTTAACCAAAGTCTAAAGACCATGGTATGGTTGATAAGCGCGGGTGATTAAAATCAAAGTCGAAGCTTATATGATATTTTGTTGCCGCAGGTAATAAAATCAACCGAAGGGTTGAGTTATAAGGATTGAGAGAGAACCAAATATATTTCCACTTAAAGAATTAAACTTTGATAAAGTAGGTTTTCATCAGATGTTGTATTTCCACTTATTAGAGCTTGGTTATAGAGGGTTTTCACCATTGATATTGGTGTTTATCTTGGGACATGACAGATACATAATTTGACATGCAATTTTATTTGCATAATGTGGGTATGTTGTGGCTTTTGCTGCGTGAGGGAGTAATTAACTTATTTTAACAAGACCTTTGAAACTTAAATGCGTGTTTATGTCCTTTAAGTAGTCACACATTAAAATCACACTATGAGTTTCACGTTGTTCATGAATATTAATATCTAGGGAAGAGATCTGCAACCTAGATAAAATCACAATCTTTGTTCACTAAGCAAGCCACACTTTTAAATGATAGTCAAGGTCACATTTCTATTTATGGGCTAATATGGAAACTCGTGGAGTCTATGAAAGGAATGTGATTCTTATAGGTCGCATGGTGGCTACATGGCTAAGGCTTCAAAGTGTGACTATATGACCTTAGCGGAGGTTGTTTATCAAAAGTGCAAATTATTGGAGGTTGCAAGTGAGGGATGTGACTAGGATCAGTCGCATTCTAGTGTAATCGCACTTTATGGGTATTTGCTGGAGTGCGACTCCATGACTTTTGTGAACTTTTGACACATGTGAGGTTGCATGGTTGCATACATGGCTATTCAAGCCTTCTCGCTACATTTTGGAGTGCGACTCCATGACTTCAGTGAATGTTTGACTCACTAGGGATCACATGGTTGCTTACATGGCTAGTCACAGCCCTCGGTGACTTTCCTGATGCCACAAGATGCAACTTTGTGACTGGTCTCCATTCCACCATAACAATGCTCTTTCCATTCATTTTTAGATGAGCTAGCACATTTTACTCAACTTCCTTTGCCCTAACCTCATGCACTTAGATTATGTGATAGTGAACTAGTGACATCATTAGATTATTTGGGTGGATTTTTGGCGAATATTTTTGAATCGTGAGGCCACTTAAAAACCTTGAGTAATGTGTAAAATCATATTCCATGGCTAGCTTCACTCAAGAGTAAATATCCCCAAACTCCCCCCTAGAGAACCTACCAGAATTTTCAAGCATGTTAATTGTGATCTAGGCACACGAAATGGATCCCTTTGTGGCATAATAAAATATAAGAACGTCACAATTCCAATCTCTGTGAGCTGAAAGAACCCTATAATGCGCATCTGAACATGAAATTTAATATTATATTACCTATGTCCCTCTGCAATTTAGACAACTTTGAAATTGTAATTTCTGGTCAAATTTTGCCACTAAATAACCACCACATGAAACCAATTTTTGAAAGGACCCAAAATGTAACCTCATTTGAGTATATTATCAATGATCCGGTAGAAATATATGAGGTACATGTGACTGTCGATGTTATGAAACCAGCTAAAAAAAATAGAAAAGAAATATAAATGCCTTAGAATTCAACCTCTTCGAGGGGGAAACCTCCTTTACATTATAGAAGTGAACAATTCTTGGATGATACAAATGACAAGACCTCCTTTCTATATATAGGAATCTAAGGGGTCATAATATAATCATATCTGACATAACAATAATAATGTAAGGGCACAATAATAAAAATATGCGGACTACATGGGCACAACAATATAATAAGAGGGTTGTACTAATAAAAAGAAAGGGTTACAATAGTAGTATAGGGACCTAACATGCCCCTCTCCTTCAAAAAGTATTTTCCTCAATACTTGAGTAGTTCTTGATGCTTCTGTATAAAATTCTTTTCCTCCCATGTGGAATCTTCCGTATGTATGTTATTCCACTTGATGAGAGACTCTGAAATTGATCAATTTCGTAGCTATCAGGTTCTTGTTTTTGTGACTACTCTAGGTTCTAATATGATTTTTCCTTCCTCGTAAAGTTTTAGAAATATTGTTTGAACTGGGATCTTCTGTAACTTTTGAATGAGTGGCCACACTTCTTCATCCTTCTTCCATTCATATCTTGCTTTGCTTATCCAATCTGGTTGGATAATAGAAATAGCACAAAATAATGCTTCCACATCCTCATTCTTTCCTGAGAGTGCATGATCTCATAATCACCCTATGAGTGACCTCAGTTGAAGATTTATTAAACAAAAAGGTATTACAGACCCATGTGCTAGTGTGTGTGTTCTGTGTTATTAAAACAACAGATCGATCAGATTGCCAATAACACAGAAACAAATAGTTTTTAATAAGGATTTCACCTTATTCTTCAAGGCTATGTCTCCGGTCCAGCTTCAGTGGTGGCCTTATTTTATTATGTCTTTCAGCAGAGAAATTACAATGCAGGGACTCAATATGAGTTCTCCTTAAGCAGATTTTTCTTGGCAGGGTGGTTCTTGGATTCCCCAAGCCACTTGGAGTACACAGACTCTTGTTCTTCCTACCAGCTCTGTGACCCTCGGTCTACAGTGGAAAGAGCCAACTGTGATGCTCAATCCAGACAGATTCCTCTATGGGAAGGCTTGAATCTTCAAGCTCTTTGGTGCTCGATGCTGCCTGTGGTCAGCTCGACCCTCTGTCTCCTCTGCTTGGCATTACTACTCTCTGTGCTCAGTCCTCCTCTCAGGGTTCACTATTCACTGTCTCTCTTGGTAGCTTGGACTCTTCACTCTCTGGATCTTCCTCCAAAAAAACTGAATTCGACTGTCTCTATTCATGGCTTTAGTCATTCGATCTCCACACCTGTTCGGTTCCTCTCCCGCCTACGTCGATTCGCCTACCACCTATGTGCTTGGAGTTCCCTATTTGGCGTAAGCATGAATTCTTGGGAAGTAGCCATGCGTCCCCATCGGAACAGCGCCAGCCTGTTCATCAACTCGTTTCTCTCTCCGCCATGGCAATCAACGGATTCCAAATCCCCTTAAATTGCGGCTTAATTCTCTGTCAATTCCGCTTTGTCTATCAGACGCAATCTCAGCCGTCTGATCTGGGCTCCTCCAGATCCAATGTCATTCGCACGCCGAGTGCGGTTGACTTGCTCGACCGATAACACGCGATCACGGCGGTTTTTCTCTCACCTCTGCTGCCACGTGTCGATCGTTGAGTGTGATCACTCCGCTTTCTCAAAAGCCGCTTACGATTCAAGGGTGCCCTGATCAATACCGCCAGTTTCTAGGGCATAGGTCCTACCTTTATACTTTAGTGCCTTTACCTTTTTCCACCCGCGGTCCTCTGGTTCGCCCACGCGACCAAGTGCTTAAGGCTCCTCCTTTTCGACCCTGCTTTCCTAGAGATGAGCGCATTGAAAATTAGCTCCTTTTCCCAATCTGAGGCTCTCAGGGGCTATTTTGACCTCCTACGCAGTCTCCATGGGCCTCGGTCAGCGCGCTTTGACCAAGGTCCTCGTTGTTCCACACCGGTTGTCATGGCCACTGGTTCAGGGTGTTTTCGATTCTTCAAGGGTTTGTTTCATCCCGATATAGTCATGGTTCTATGACAGTTGTTTATGGATCTGATTCGGATCACGGTCTACCAACTGAAAAGCTTTTGGACCACCAAAAGTTGGTTTTCTTCCAGCATCGACTAAGTGAGGAAACTGCTATCTCACTTGTCCAATCTCAATCTACTTCGCACTGCTCGGCTTCAAACCTTTAAGCCCAATTCTAAGGTATTCCACTTGTCCACTGTGCATCGTCCTTACCTTCCTGTCTAGCACTGTATCTTCTTGCAACTCATTAAGATATTCAGGTAGTATGTCATCAACAAAATTCAATTGACTCTTCTCTTTAGGGGCGTCAATCATTGAATGTTCAAACAAACTCAAGCAGTCTGCATTCATGACTGAGTAGATGTGCATGTAAGCTGGCAGATCAAGGCGAAAAACATTCTCACCAATCTTCTCAAGTATCCTTGAGGGTCCATACCTAATAGGTTTTAGCTTCTTGCCTTCACCTTGCATCCTGTCCTTGCTGATATACAGCCAGACTTGGTCTCCAACTTGAAAACTATGCTCCATCCGATTCTTATTATGCCTAGCTCTTTTCCAGCTGTTCCTGTACTTCCTGGTGGATCTCCTGGATCTGTTCAATGAACCTAGTTTCTCTATCCACATCACCGTGTCCATCAACCATGGTGTCTTTACCAAAGAAGAAATCCAAGGGAGACCTTGGTATTAAACCAAAGTAGGTCTGAGAAGGAGATCTTTGTGTAGAAGAATGTTTGGCTCTATTGTAAGCATGCTGCACATAACACAAGTGTTCATCCAAAAGCTTAGGGTGTTTGTTGCAATATCCTCTCAGTAACTGGATCACCGTCCTGTTAACTACTTCTGTCTGGCCATCTCTTTGTGGATGAAAAGTTGTGCTTTTCTTTAATTTGGTGTCCATTAGTTCCCACAGAATGGACCAAAACTTTCCCACAAATCGGGTGTCTCGATCAGATATAATAGAAGTGGGTAATCCAAAATGAACCCATACATGTTCAAAGAATAATTTTTTAGTTTGTTCAGTTGTAATCTGTTTACTACAGGGTATCAAAATACACATTTTGCTGAACCTATCCACAACAACAATAGATAATCATGAACTTTCCTAGATTTAGGAAGTCCTCCAACAAAATCCATGGAAATGCTTTCCCAAGGGTGAGAAGGAACTGGAAATGGAGTGTACAAGCCTAGTTTTCTGTTGTTGGGCTTGCTTTTAGCACACATAGCACACCCCTTTACATATTTAGAAACTAACTCACTCATTCTTGGCCAATAGCAGAACCTTTGCAGCCGTGCAACTGTTTTACTTACCCCAAAATGACCTGATATTAGAGAAGTGTGTGCTTCCCTAATTATCTTTACTCTCTCATTTTGTGGAATGCAGAATCCAACAATGCTCATCATCATGCCCCTCCTTTTTACAGTGAGTGCATGAAGCTTTACCTTTTTGTGCAGTGTTAGCCTTCCTTGCTTTCCACTTCTGTTTTCTTTTCTCCTTGTTCTTGCTTACAATGGGTTGGGATGGTACCCCAACTTCTGGATTTCCATTCTTTCCTCTGGCTTCTAGATGAGTAGCTTGCACAGATACCTCATCTATACTAGTGGGATTAAACATGAGGATGGTATGCCTCTTGTAACTGTGTAGACCACGAGTGTACTTCAAACGCATTTCTGGTGAGTCTAATGAAATACCCAACATCAATGCTCTCTTTCTGAACTCTTGAGTATACCCTTGTACACTTTGCCCTTTCAAGTGCTGAAGAGTTTGCCAACTCATCATGGCTTGTTGCATGTAGGCCAATGGACAGAACTGCTTTTTGATTGCAGTAACAAATTCACTCCAGACATAGATGGTCTTACCATGCTTCCTGATATCAGCTTGGGTTCTGCCTTCCCACCATACCAAGGCAGTGCCCCCCTAGGCGAAGGCTTCCCAGCTGAACTGCTCTTGTTTGAGTCTATATTTTGTACTCTGCAATACACATCAATTTGTCTTATCCAATTGTCCAACTTCTCAGCATTTAGTTCTCCATCATATATGGGCAAATCAAATTTAACATGTAACTTAATCAAAGATGCTTTCTTATTATGCATAGGGCTACTAGGAGGTGTAGGGAAGCTTTCTTCTTTCACCTTTCCTTTGGAGTGGTCATGGGAATGAGATTCATCTTCTTCTTTATCTTGCTTAGAGACTGATGAATCTTCACCCTTATGCTTTCTAAAATCCCTATACATTTCTTCTACCATGGACTTTATAGCTAGGAAACTTTCTATGAATTGAGGGTCTGGCCCCACATAACCTTCTTCTAACATGGTCTTCCGAGAATAGACTCTCCCAATTTTAAGATTAGTTTCCACCAACTCTCCTTCTCCTAATTTGAGCTTTGATCTAGTGAGAATTTAAAGCTAAACCAACACAAGCTTTTCTAACCTTACAGCCTAGAGCTCTGATACCACTTGATCTGATAATCACCCTATGAGTGACCTCAGTTGAAGATTTATTTAAAAAAAAGGTATTACAGACCCATGTGCTGGTGTGTGTGTTCTGTGTTATTGAAACAAAGGATCGATTAGATTGCCAATACACAGAAATAAATGGAAACAAAACAGAGAAATACAGTAAGCAACACAAAGAAACAAACAATTTTTAATAAGGAGTTCACCCTATTCTCCAGGGCTACGTCTCCGGTCCAGCTTCAGTGGTGGCCATCTTTTATTGTGTCTTTCAGCAGAGAGATTACAATGCAGGGACTCAATATGAGTTCTCCTGAAGCAGATTTTGCTTGGCAAGGTGGTTCTTGGATTCCCCAAGCCACTTGGAGTACACAGACTCTTTTTATTCCTACCAGCTCTGTGACCCTCGGTCTACAGTGGAAAGAGCCAACTATGATTCTCAATCTGGATAGATTCCTCTATGGGAAGGCTTGAATCTTCAAGCTCTATGGTGCTCGATGCTGCTTGTGGTCAGCTCGGCCCTCTATCTCCTATGCTTGGCATTACTGCTCTCTGTGCTCAGTCCTCCTCTCAGGGTTCACTATTCACTGTCTCTCTTGGTCGCTTGGACTCTTCATCCTCTAGATCTTCCTCTGAAAAAACTGAATTCGACTGTCTCTGTTCATGGCTTTATTCATTCGATCTCCAAGCCTGTTCGGTTCCTCTTCCGCCTACGTCGATTCGGCTGCCGCCTGTGTGCTTGGAGTTCCCTGTTCGGTGTCAGCATGAATGCTCGAGAAGTAGCCAAGTGTCCCCATCGGAACAGCACCAGCTTGTTCGTCAATTTGTTTCTCTCTCCACCATGGCGGTCAACGGATTCCAAATCCCCTTAAATCGCGGCTTAATTCTTTGTCAATTCTGCTCCGTTTATCAGATGCAATCTTAGCCATCCGATCTGGGCTCCTCTAGATCCAATGTCATTCGCACGCCGAGCATGGTTGACTTGCTCGACCGATAACACGTGATCACGGCGGTTTTTCTCTCACCTCCATTGCCATGTGTCGATCGCTGAGTGTGATCTCTTCGCTTTCTCCAAAACTGCTTACCATTCAAGGGCGCCGCAATCAATACCGCCGGTTTCTAGGGCGTGGGTCCTGCCTTTGTACTTTACCGCCTTTACCTTTTTCTGCCCACGATCCTCTGGTTCCCCCTCGTGACCCAGTGCTTAAGGCTCCTCCTTTTCGGCCCTGTTTTCCCAGCAATGCAGAGGTATTTTGACCTCCTGCGCAGTCTCCATGGGCCTCGATCAGCGCGCTTTGACCGAGGTCCTCATCATTCTGCACCGGCTGCCATGGCCACTGGTTTAGGGTGCTTTCGATTGCAATTTTGGATTCTTCAAGGGTATGTTTCATCTCTATATAGTCATGGTTCTATGACAGTCGTTTATGGATCCGATTCGGATCAATGCATCTGTAACAACATTTTTCTTCCCTTTTTTGTAGATGATTTCAAAGTCATAACCCAACATATTTGTGACCCATTTTTTTTGTTCTTCTAAAGATAATCTTTGTTCTAAAAAGCATTTAAGACTATCATGATCCATTTTTACCTTGAAGTGTCTTCCCATTAGGTAAGGTCACCATTTCTTAAGTGCATGTTGAATTGCCAACATTTCCTTCTCGTAAATAGCTTGCTTAATATGTAGCCATAAAAATACCCAATTGCCGATATCAAAACTTCTTTCTCTGTGATGTTCATCTGCCTGTTATTTCATTCGATTCTACACCAAAGTGGCATTATCCTTTAGAAGTTGGAGAACTTGTTGTTGATGCTCAATGTGATCTTTCACTACTTGAATCTTTTTCTTCTTGATATCTCCTTCTATCTTGAGAGTTTGAGGAGTGGTAATTTCTTCCAATGCATTACAAGATATGATCAGATTCATTTCTTGATGCTTGATGTGATCTTTCACTTGAACATTTTTCTTCTTTATATGTCCTTCTATCTTGATAGTTTGAGGAGTATAATTTCGACCAATGCATTACAATATATGGTTAGATTCATTTCTTCTTTCTCGAAGTGATCTTTCACTTTTTGAACCTTTTTCTTCTTGATATGTCCTTCTATCTTAAGAGCCTGAAGAGTGGTAATTCTTGCCAATTCTTTATAAGATATGGTCAGATTCGTTTCTTCTTTCTCTGGGGTGGGTTCATGGTGTATATCCTCTTCTTTTGATGTTTACTGATCATTTTCTTCCTCCTCTTCATAATCTATGTAAAATAATTTCTTCTTAGCACACTTATAACCTTTAGTGTATTTGTTATCACAATTGTAACAAATCTCTTTTCCTCTTTTTTCTTCCAATTCTTGTGGTGTAATCCTTGTAGGTTGTGGAAGGCTAGGAGAAAAAACACTTCCATAATTACAGTCATGAGCGGTGGGATTCCTTGTTTCCATAATGTCACTTTCAATTTTTCTTGCCAACGTAAATGCCTTCTCCAATGAATCAGGTTCCCAAGGACGAACCTCATGTTGAACGTTATCCTTTAAAGTCCCTATGAAGACATCAATCCTTTGGTTCTTTGGAATATCATTTACCCTTATATTCAATTTTTGAATGTTCTCAATGTGCTCTGCCATTGAACCCTTTTGTTTGAGAGTTATAAATTGGCTAAAGAAGGTGTTTCTCTTTGTATCCTCATAATGTGCTATCATTTCCTCCGTGAAAACTGACCACGTGATAAGTGATTTACGAGAACAAAGCCCTTCATACCATAAAAATTTATTCGGTTCTAAATATAAATTTGCAATACGTACCTTTTGTAATAGTTTCACCTCATGTAGATCAAAATATTGCTCCATTTGTAGTATCCAATTTACCGGATCCTTTCCATCAAACTTTCTCATATTGCCTTTTCTTGATTTTAGGAGCTATACCTTGAAACTACTGCAACTCTATAATTTTGGATCTCCCAGTTCTGAAATTGCAACCTGCAGTAGCTCTCCGAGTCCTATTTCTAACCCCGCAAGTCTGATCAAGATTGGGTTTTGCAAGGAAGAGTTATGTCAAATCTTCCACTATGGCTTGATTATAGACTGGTTTCGTAGAGTGAAATTGTATGAAGTTCCACGTGTCACTCTTTCAATCTTAGGAATTGAAATTGATACACAGAGAACTATATTCCAGCCTCTTTCTGTAACTTCTTACGAAATTTCAATCTGATGCTCAAAGTAAAAGTTATGACAATTTTCCCAACGTCACCTATTTGGGATGTAATTTAGGAGCCTGAAGAAACCCTAACTGTCTTGAACTGTATCTCTGAAAATATAGTGAACTAAGATCTAAAATTCAGGTCCGAGCTTCACCATGATATCGGCTAAAATGGGTGTTAATCTCAGAGTCTGAAACTTTGTATAAAAATAATTATAGTGCAAGTGCCACGATGACCTGTTTGCGATGGAATTATGGATCTTGCAAAAACCCTAACTTCCTCATATCATATCTCCAAAAATATAGCGATAAAATATCTTAATTTCAAACCTGATGTTCAGATTGATTCGTCACAAATGGGTTTTCCTTTTATCTTCTGAAACGTCGCAGAAAAAAGGTTATAGCGAAAATGTCATGAACACTGGTTTGGAGTAGTGAAAACCTAGAATCCAAAGCTCTGATAACAAATGTTATGAAACCAACTCATAAAAAGATAGAAAATAAATATAAATGCCTTATAATTCAACCTCTTCGAGGGGGCAACCTCCTTTACACTACACAAATGAAAAATTCTTGGATGATACAAATGAAAAGACCTCCTTTCTACATATAGGAGTCTAAGGGGTCATAATATAATCAGAGCCGACATAACAATAATAATGTAAGGGCACAATAATAACAACATGGGGATTTCATGGGTACAACAATATAATAAGGGAGTTGTACTAATAACAATAAGGGGTTACATTAGTAGTATGGGGACCTAATAGTCGACATTGACTTTCTGGGTGCTGGTAGTTATACTCAACATTTTGGAAGGTGCCCTCATCTTCATTTTCTTAGTGGCACGCACAGGAGATCATGTCATTTGGTGTCCAGAGAAAATTGAATGAGAAAATGTGTTAGCGTTATCCTTGTTTTATTTATTCCCTTTGACATTCCCTTTGTACATTGGATTATAGTAATTTTGTGTTTCTTCCACCAAAGATCTTAGTTGATTTGTCAACATGCTCATACGACAATATCCCATGTAGAGTATGATAGCACCATCGCATATTAAGTCTAGACACTCCATGAGAGGCGATTTACATATGGTGGAGAGTCTTTATGTATGTTAATCGATGCAACTTACTTTCTTTTGACTTGGTGGTCCTCTCTTGATGGTCAAAGGAAGGCTTGCAATGCCATATTGCAAGAAGGCATGAGTCACAATGTAAAACAATTTGAACACTTATGAAAATATTAAGTCCCTTTATGACTCTAGGGTACCAATATACAATGTTATTTCATGTTTACAATATAAAGATGAGGATATCAATCGATCAGTAGAATTTAGCCACGCTATAAGTAAGGACTTTCGCGAGCATGATCCAACTACCCTCAAAGCCAAGTAAACCTTGCAATTATTACACTCGATATATTTGGGTGACTTTCCAAACCATTATGATTCAACTTGCTTAAACATTATCTTAGTGATTAACCTGTAAATCAGAATGGTAAGCTTTGGAGGCTTAATTGTTCCTTGATAAACAAACCTTATCTTGGGAATTAAATGCCTATGTTGATGGATATTAAAGGAATGATGGATGTGATTGATGTCACTAAGAACCATTAAAACTAGGTCGGGATCATGCTGGGTGATTCGCGATGAAGTGGACCTCAAGGGAACTAGGTCTAACCTCACATTCTTGGTCATGATAACTTAGGTTTTATAATATATGGAAAAAACCATAGTCTTTTAAACCCTAAATTCTTGGAAACCCTAATGCGCATGCTTAGGAGTAGGACCAGTCAAGAACCTAGGAGAAGTTTTTGTACAATGACTCTCACCATGATGTCATGCGATGTCAGTAAGAATGTGCCCTTAGAGTCATGCGAATTAGGTTAAACAGGGAGGGAATCACTCTTTTGACAATCTATGGTTCCTCCCAAAACCTAATATTTTCAATCATAAGGAAAGACAAATTGAATTCATGCTTGTCCAAATATAGGGTCTCTACTGATCTTGATGCATATCATGGAAAGATAAGCTTCGAAATCAAGGGAGACTCTTAACGCATCAATGAAGCCACAAACCTTCAAAACCCTAATGGAATCAGAAGGTCTATATCTGAGATAAAACATGCTGTTTGGATGCAATATATGAAGCATGGGTGGGTACATCAATATAGTTTGATAGGAAGTGCCGCGGGGAGAGTAACTGGTTGAAGACCTTATCAAAACCCTAGTAGTCTGGGGCAAGGAGTGGGGTACCCAAAATTTTGGATATGGCTAAGAATTTTGGGTGCTATTGTAGCATCTACAACACTAGGCTATAATATTATTCATAACATTTATAATATTCATCCTAGGGTTTAATATAAATACCTTGGGTTTATAGTCAAGGTCAATGATGGTTAACCAGGGTCTAATTTCACATTATGACAAAGATTGTTTTGATATGAAAATCAAGCATGGTAAACCATGGCCAACCATTTTTATTTTAGGGTTTATAATATTTATATTAGGGTTTGTAGACCTTGGGTTTATAATATTTATCATAGTCTAACCATGGTAAACTGTCATCAACTATGATCATTATGGATTACTATAATTGACCATAGTTATCTATGGTTACCATGGTCAACCATAGTTGACTGTATTTAGCACGGTTGAACTTCATCAACCATGGTTAGTCATTTTCAACCATAGGTAACTTAGGTCAACCATGGTCAATCATAATCATGTTTGGTTAACCATAGTCACCATACTCAATGTTTAACAATTGTGGGCAACCCATTGTAAATCATAGTCAACCCATAGTCAACCATAGTCAATCATATTTATTTTAGGGTTTATAACATTTATTTTAGGTTCTATATACCTCTGATTTATAATATTATTCCTTTGGGTGTATAAAATGTTGGGGTTTTAGAATTAATCCCTTGGGTTTATACTATCAATCCCTTGGGTTTATTAATCTAAGGATTTGTATTCCTAGGCTATAATATTATTCATAGGATTTACAATATTAATCCTAGGGTTTAATATAAATCCCTTGGGTTTATAATCAAGGTCAACGATGGTCAACCATGGTCCAATGTCACATTGGGACAAAGATTGTCTTAATATGAAAATAAGTGATGGTATACCATGGTCAACCATGGTCTGGTGTTGCATTGTGACAAAGATTGTCCCGATATGAAAATCAAGCATGGTAAACCAAGGTAAGCCATGTTTATTTTAAGGTTTATAATATTTATCTTAGAGTTTGTATATTTTGGGTTTATAATATTCATCCCTTGGGTTTAATATTATTTTCGTATGTTTATAATACCTTGGGTTTTTAGTATTAATCCCTTAGGTTTATCCCTTGGGTTTAATAATTGATTTTATTTAACATGGTTGAACTTCATCAACCATAGCTAGTCATGTTCAACCATAGGCAACCTAGGTCAACCATGGTCAATCAAAGTCATATTTGGAAAACCATAGTCACCATAATCAATGTTTAACAATCGTTGTCAACCAATTGTCAATTATAGTTAACCCATAGTTAACCATAGTCAACCAAGTTTATTTTAGTCAATCATGTTTACCTTAGGATTATAATATTATTCCCTTCAACTTATGAAACTTTTGGGTTTTAGAATTAATCCCTTGGGTTTATTAATATAAGGGTTTGTTTTCCTAGGCTATAATATTATTCATAGGGTTTATAATATTAATCCTAAGGCTTATTATAAATCCTTTAGGTTTATATACAAGGTCAACAATGGTCAACCATGGTCCAATGTCACATTGTGACAAAGATTGTCTCAATATGAAAATCGACCATGGTCCGCCATGTTCAACCATGGTCCAACGTCGCATTGTGACAATAATTCTCTCGATATGAAAATCAAGCATGGTAAACCATGGTCAACCATGTTTATTTTAGGGTTTATAATATTTATCTTAGGGTTTGTATACCTTGGGTTTATAATATTTATCCCTTCGATTTAATATTATTCCCTTGGGCTTTTATCATTAATCCCTTTGTTTTATTATTTTCTTTGGTTTATAGTATCAAGCCCTTGGGTTCATTAATGTAAGGGATTTTATTCCTAGGGTTTATAATATTTATCCTTACGTCTAATATAAATCCCCTTGGTTTATAATCATGGTCAACCATGGTCCTACCTAACATTGTGACAAAAAATTTCACAATATGAAAATCAACTATGGTCCAACATTGCATTGTGACAAAGGTTGTCTACATATAAAAATCAATCATGGTGAACCATGGTGTAATGTCACATTATGATGAATATTGTCGCAATATGAAAATCAACCATGGTCAACCACGATAATTCTAGGGTTTACAATATTTATCTTAGGGTATATATACCTTGGGTTTATAATATTAATCCATTGGATGATATTATTCCCATGGGTTTATAATCCCTTGGGTTTATTATATCAATCCCTTGGATTTATTACATCAATCCCTTGGGTTTATTAATCGAAGGGTTCATATTCTGAGGGTGTAATATTATTCAAAACCATGTTTGACAGTCTACATCCTTTAACTTTGGTCAAATATAATTGCATATTATTATTGATTAATATTAATAGTTGAACAAAGTCAACCACATTAGATAAAAATAGTCAAACCTTGATATACAATGTTTAAATAGTTGACCACCCGGATGCGGGTGAAAGTACTGAAAGCATGGCAAGGCCACATGGCCAGCGAGAGCTGCCACGAGCCAGCCCGTGGAGGGACGAGGCACATCATGCCGGGGGAATAAATGAGGGAGCCCCTGCTCCAGTTCTTAATGAAAATTAATGTTGGCAGAAGGTGAGAGAAGAGCGCATTCATGGCGCTCAGGTTCCAAGAGAGGGCCATGGATTTTAAGGCTGGAGCAAGGATGTTGCAGCGACATTCTTGGCAAGACCAGTTTCAGGTGCAGACGAGCCGGAACATTCTCTGCCCTCTGGAGACTCTGGAGATTGGGAATTGGATCCGTGAAGCGGACATTCTGGGCAGTTTCTCTGTTCATATGGCAAGAACAAGAGAAAGACAACCATGTCGAAGAGGGCCTGGTCGTGGGGCACCTTCTCGCCCTCCCGCAGCGGCAGAAGGGCATCACCACTGTTGTTGTTGCTACTGTTTTCGTAGAGTTGGAATTCCCCACCTGCAAGTATCTCAGTTCATGGACACCTCCGACCCGAATGAGGGACCGCCAGGGCAGCCTGCGCTTCCGGCATTTGGCACAGCAGTATTTAAGCTGGGCAATCTTAATGCCCATATTTCAATCCTCTTTGCCAGAGACGCAGAGGAGGACCTCGATGGAGCAAGCAGCAGAGAATTACCCTCTGCGAATCCGTTGGACAAGGTCGAGGATCAAGCAGTTGATGCAAAAGGGAAGGCGCCCATCCAAACTCAGACGCAGGAGGCGTCGTCGTCCAGAGCGGGAGCGAAAGAGGTCCAGGAAGACCCCTTCGAAGGCTTTGGGTACCCGGTCGTGGAGATGGACCCGGAAGAATTGGAGCCAGAAGAATAGCACCATCATCCTCCCTCCTTTCAGGTCCTGTTTTGTAGTCTTCTGTCTTGGTCGCTTGGTCCTGTTTTGCGGTCCTCTGTCTTGGTCGCTTATTATGAATGGGTCTGGTAATCTTTATATAGGTCCTGCTCTGTTTTCAATTATGTCACCTAGTTTATTATGGAAGTCTGCTAATATACAGGGTCGCCCCTGCGTGGGTAGTGTTTTTGAGTCTCAGCCCCTGCGTGGGCAATGTCAAAGTTAAACAATGACTTTTTGATAAGGTTTTGGGGCATCCAGCGCACAATGCAAGCAACTGTCAGCTGCAATACCACAGTGCCATCGCTGGCCTTGGAAAACTTGTTTCACTGCATGTAATTTCTCTCTGTATATAATATAATTTCCTAGAGTAGTCTTACTGAGAAAAAAAAATGTTTAAATAGTTGACCATGACCAAACTTGTTCAATCCTATGTTTATCATATCTAGCAATAGTCAACATGATGACATAGTAAAAAGTAGTCAACCTTTCAAAGGTCAACATGAACAACCATAATCAACCATGTTAAACTGTAGTCAAACAATCATTAATTATAGTGAAAAATAGTCAGTGATGTTTAAAAATAGGCACACATTGCCAGCCATAGTCAAACCATGGTCAACTATCATCAATCGTGATCGTTGTGGTTTAGTGTGATTGACCATAGTTATCTATAGTTACCATGGTCAACCATTTTCAACCATAATTGATTGTATTTAGCATGGTTGAGCTTTGTGAACCATGGTCAACCATGTTGAACCATAGGAAACTTAGGTCAAACATGGTCAATGATAGTCATATTTGGTTAACTATAGTCACCATAATTAAATGTTTAAAAATTGTAGTTAACTGATTGTCAACCATAGTCAACGCATAGTCAACCATGCTTATTTTAGTGTTTGTATACCTTAGTTTATAATATTAATCCCTTAGGTTTAATATTATTCCCTTTCATTTATAAAACGTTAGTGTTTTAGAATTAATCTCTTGGGTTTATAATATCAATCCCTTGGGTTTATTAATATAAGGGTTCGTATTCCTAAGGTATAATAATATTCATAGGGTTTAAAATATTGATCATCGGGTTTAATATAAATCTCTTGGGTTTATAATCATGGTCAATGATGGTCAACCATGGTCCAATGTCACATTATGACAAATATTGTCTCAATATGAAAATCAACCATGGTCGAACAGTGCATTGTGAAAAGGATTATGTGCATATGAAAATCAAGCATGGTCAACCATGGTGCAATGTCACATTATGACAAAGATTGTTTCAATATGAAAATCAACTATGGTCAACCATGATAATTCCTGGGTTTACAGTATTTATCTTAGGGTTTATATACATTGGGTTTTTAATATTAATCCCTTGGGTGTAAACTATTCCCTTGACTTTATAATCCCTTGGGTTTTTAGTATTAATCTATTGGGTTTATTATTCCCATGGATTTATTCCCGCGGATTTATTATTCTTGAAAGGATTTCTTCTACATTATGGATCACAAAAGTCTTAAATCTAACAAACCCAAGTTAATTAATATTATTAATATACTTTAAGTAAATATATAAAATATATTGACAATTATATTAATAAATATATAATAATTTTTAACAATAGCACAATGATAAGAGATAAATACATATTATTAATAATAACTAAATGTTATTATTATGTTAAATGTGAATTATATTGTATTTTTAAATATCACTATTAATTTATTACAAATACTTTATGTAATAAATAATATTATATTAATATACAAAATAATATTAATATAATGAATATAATTATATAAATAAAAGATAATGTAACTATTATTTATATAGTTATCAATAATGAAAAATAATAATTAATCTTTAATAAAATACACCTAAAAATTATTAATGTAGTGGATGGTGGATATATAGCTATGGGCTTTAATAAACCACATCGATCAATGTGATCGTAAATGTGTTTCAAATATGCCTATACCTAACCAACTCAACATGGAAATAGATTTCGTAGGACATGCTGGCCTACGTTCTTGACAAAGTGTTGTATTGGAAGAGTAGAATCTGGATTTGTATACGGTGATAATCTATACATAAAATCATGCAACAAAGCATCATGGAGTTTATGGAAAGCGAGGATTCCGAAGCCGACTGGAAAGATCGTTTTGTGTTGTTTAACAACTCGGAAAGTAGAAATATCTGACGTTGTCAAATGTGGGTTCCAAAGAGTGGTGGAGAAAAACCAAATAAAGTGCAGTTCTACATATGCCAGGTGGCAATACTATTACATATAATTACATGGATGGTTATGAAGCAATCGTGGAAAATAGATTGAAAGGGTATGTAAACTCATTAAGAAACGGTGGGACAAACTGATGGAAATGCTCTATTTAACACAAACGTGGCCGGGAATTGCTATTGAAAAATGTCTCTAATGTGAGAAGCAAGGTAGCTGGGAAATGCAATTGAAAAATGTCCGTGTGTTTAATATGACAATATAGTGGATGGAGGAAGATGATGGAAGTGAAAGCTATCATGAACGATAACAGAGAATACCGAACTTTTATGATCGCAACATAACATCCATACAAGGATGTTCCCACCTGATGTACCATACTATCACGAACAATTTCAGAAGGATCTGCCTTTCTCCAGCCCCATTGACTATGGACGCCACGAGATGAGCACTCTAAACCAAAAGGTTGCAAGAATTAATGTAACGTACTCTTTCCAATTCTGTCCATTTCAATCATGCCCATAAAGATAAAACAACAAAAATCCTTCTCACATCTTCCCGTTCCTGCTGCAATGATCACAAACACATAATTCTCGAACGTGTACGGCGCAAAACATGAACAGTTTAAGGCCGTATTTCGAGTCTTCAAAGTGATCAGTGCAAATATCAGATGGAAGACTACTTGGAGATACTCGAGCTAAGGCTTTGGAATGCCTTTTTGAGTTTCATATAAAGAAGCTTCACGCATTTAGTTAATCATGAAAATGGAATGCTCTGCATCACGTAACTGCCATAACTGGAGCATAACAAACAATTCCATGTGACTCGTTTGGTACAATAGGTTTCATGTGATCCGTTAAGATGACAGAGGCAATTCATGTTATTCATGTGTCAAAACAGAGTTTCAACAGAATTAGATGGCAACTTTGATCGGCAAACAAATGCATTAGAGCATCTTTCGGGCGGGAGATTCCATGCAGGTCCCGATCAATAATCGTGTCTCAACACCGTGAACGAACGCATCGGGAACACCGTTTGGGTTGGATGTTCAGCGGTGCCAATCACAATCAATCCTCAATGATGCATGGGTTAATATATTATTACAACTAATGTGGTTATTCTACATTGAATATAGGCATATATCAGCCAAACCCGCAATTACGTACATAAACCGCATTGATATGTATGATAGAAATTTAATAGTAGCAATTGAATCACGTGTAAGGGAACGCTAAAGAAGTGAGAATGTAGAAGGTAATAATTAAGTAAAAGATATGGAATTAATTATTTAAATGGAAATTAAGGTGGAAATTAAAGTATTTTATATATTGCTTAATTTGAGTTTTTTTAAATTATGTAGTTTTTAATAATATTTTTAGTTAATATTGAAATCATGATTTATATGGTTTTTAATAACATTTTTAGTTAATATTGAAAACATGAGTTAAATGTGATTTATTACCATATGAGGTAGCATCCAAATGTGTGCGGTTTGTTGTATTAACATTATGATTTTGATAAGATTGTTTGGTTTTCATTCCTCTATGCTTTTAGGTATATTTTTTTATTTGTTTATTTATTTTTAGTTATTGACTTTGAATCTTCCATGAAAGTCAATATTATTAAAATAAATGTTCCCATGCCTTGCATCTTGAAATAAAACATATTTGAAGGACATTTAGGTTTATGCATATTTGTTTTCATCTGTTCCTCATGATTTTTAAAGTTCACAACTCTGTCAAATGTAGGCATCTCATTTGGCATAAGTTTCTTCCAAGTGAAAATGAAAAAGTGGGTGCTTAATAAACAAAAGAATAGTATAAAATTAAATGTGAATTTGGTAATTTGACTATTTTTGTATGTTAAGTCATCTCTCTGATATTTTTTATACTTAACACATTTTAATGTCCACTTAAATAATTTTGTGCCACAGCCAATTATTAAGGAGATTTTGTCACTAAATGCTAAACTTAAACACAATAAAATAATACATTAACGAATTAGAAAAATAGTAATAAAAAAAATTAAACTAAGCCATGTATAAAATACTTTAATTTCCACTTTAATAATTAATTACATATCTTTTACTTGATTATTACCTTCCACATTCCCCAGTCCTCCTATCGGCGTTCCTTTGCACCTATCGGTGCAATTGCATTCCCCACTCCTTTTAGCATTCCTTTGCACCTCTCGGTGCAATTTGCAAAGGAACACTGATAGGAGGAGTGGGGAATGTAATTGCACTGGGAGGTGTAAAGGAATGCCTATAGGAGTGAGGAATGTGGAAGGAATTTTTCTCCTTGCATGACATGTCAGGCTACAACATCGATGCCACCTTATGGGGCATGCAATGCCATGCTGAAGGGAATGATCTCTCAAACCTTTGCACCTTAGGAACCACTCCAGTACTTGCAGTCAAGGGGGGGTATGCCATCGAGTTCAATCGAATGACTATTAGAACTATCCCCACCACTTTCCTTCAAATAAACCCATATATTGTTGAAGGATGCCAGTTCCAACAACAGCTTCAGGAAGCATGTTTCAATGCATCCTCACCTTCACTTAGTCGAAATACACAGGCATCTCTAGAAGGCCCCTCAAAACAAAAACAATCTTTGAACTCAATCCAATGTCCCACTCTGAGAAATATCCTTGCATACCTATTCAATGCATAAAGAGGCATGTATGGGTTTGGGCATATATAATTCCATGGTCATTTAATGCAGAAAGAGGCAGTCTAGTTATACCAATGCAAGACGTGAGCTTAACACTGAATGTGAGGCATCTGGGATTTGGATAATGATGAGGATGGAGACTAGGAAGGGACTGTGTGGGATTTGGAATTGGTCAGCCACATAGCAGGGTCCAATTGGTCAACGTTCTAGATTTCAATTCGAGGTAGGTAGATGAAAATGAGGCTTTGGATTGGTTGGGGTGAACAATGCCTACCCACCCCAACTCCATAGAGGAATTCCTATCGCCATAAATACACAAGAACTTATCTACTAAAGTGTTATGAAACCAGCTCACAAAAAGATAGAAAAGAGAGATCCACGCCTTAGAATTCAGCCTCTTCGAGGAGGCAACCTCCTTTACATTACATAAATGAACAATTCTTGGATGATACAAATGACAAAACCTCCTTTCTATATATAGGAGTCTAAGGAGTCACAATATAATCCAGCCGACCTAACAATAATAATATAAAGCCACAAAAATAACAATAGAGGGATTCTATGGGGCACAGAAATAACAATATGGGGGTAATAGGGGCACAACAATATAAATAGGGGTATAACTACAATAGTAATGGGGTAATCACTAGTATTATAGGGACCCAACATGCCCCTCTCCTTCAAAAAAGTGTTGTCCTCAACGCTTGAGTAGTTCTGGATACTTCTGCATAAAATTCTCATCCTCCCATGTGGAATCTTCAGCGGATAAGTTCTTCCACTTGATAAGATACTCTGAAATTGATCGATTTCGTAGCTGTCGAGTTCTTGTTTCTGTGACTGCTTCCGGTTCCAATATAATTTTTCCTTCCTCGTCAAGTTCTGGCAATATTGTTTGAATTGGGAGCTTGTCACCTATAACCTTCTTTAAACATGAAACATGGAAAACTGGGTGCAATCGAGAAGCTGCAGGAAGCTCCAATTTGTATGCCATAGTACCAATCTTTTCCAACACCTTGTACGGACCATAATACTTTGGTGATAATTTATTATCCTTCTTAGCTTGCTTTAGGGACATTTGCTTATATGGTTGTAGCCGTAGGAATACCCAATCACCTACATCAAAACTTCTTTCACTGCGATGTTGATCTGCCTGTTGTTTCATTCTATTTTGTGCCAACACGAGGTTATCCTTTAAGAGTTGGAGGACTTGTTGTTGATGTTCGATGTGATGTTCCACTGCCTGAACCTTAGAATTTTCTCTTAAATATGATGTGATGGATGGTGGTTGATACCCATAAAGTGCCATAAATGGGGTCATTTTTGTTGCTGTATGGAAGGAAGTGTTATACCACCATTCAGCCAGAGGCAACCATTTGACCCATTGTGTCTGTTTATCAGATACAAAGCAACGAAGATATCCTTCCAAACATTTGTTTACTATCTCAGTTTGCCCATCAGATTGAGGATGATAAGATGAGCTATGAGCTAACTGAGTACCAAGACAAGAAAATAATTCTGTCCAAAAATTTCCAGTGAAAATGGGATCTCTGTCACTTACAATAATCTTTGGGTTTCCATGTAGCTTTTGAACTGTTTCCATAAATGCAGTAGAAACTGTACTGGCTTTAAATGGATGTGATAATGCACAAAAGTGTGCATACTTGGTAAGTCTGTCAACTACCACCATGATGACACTCTTTCCCTCAGACTTGGGTAAACCTGTGATAAAATCCATTGAAACCTCCTCCCAACGTTGGCTTGGAATGGATAAAGGTTGTAATAGACCTGGTGTCTTAATTGTTTCAACTTTATTTTGTTGGCAAACCAAACATTCCGCCACAAACTTTTGAATATCTGATTTAAGGCCATCCCAAAAAAATTCCTTCTTAACCCTGTGGTAAGTTTTTAAAAATCCTGAGTGCCCTCCTAAGGGAGAAGTGTGCAATTCCATAAGAATCTTTTGTTTTAGCTGGGAATTCTTACAGAGGTATAAGCGATCTTTGTACCATAACGAATCATTTTGCCAGCTAAATGTATCAGAAGTACTGGAATCTTGTTGTAGCTTTCGAATAAGTGCCCACACTTCTTCGTCATTCTTCCATTCCTCCCTTGCTTCGTTTATCCAATCTGGTTGGATAATAGAAATGGCACACAACAATGCTTCCACATCCTCATCCTTTCTTGAGAGTGCATCTGCCACCACATTTTGCTTCCCTTTTTTGTAGATGATTTCAAAGTCATAACCCAACATCTTTGTGACCCACTTTTGTTGCTCTTCAGAGGATAATCTTTGTTCTAAAAAGTATTTAAGGCTATCATGATCCGTTTTTACCTTGAAGTGTCTTCCCATTAGGTAGGGTCGCCATTTCTTAAGTGCATGGAGTATTGCCAACATTTCCTTCTCATAAATAGCTTTGCTTAAAAACTTTCCCTTGATTGGACGACTTTCAAAAGCAATGGGTCTTTCATCTTGCATTAGAACAGCACCAATTCCATTTCCTGAAGCATCACATTCCACAATAAAGGTTTTTGTGAAGTCCGGTGTAGCTAAGACCGGTGCTTGGCACATTGCCTCTTTAAGATGTTCAAAGGCCTTTGTTGCTTCCGAAGTCCATGAAAATGAATCTTTCTTCAATAATGTTGTTAGAGGTGCTGCTATTCTCCCATAATTCTTAACAAACTTGCGATAATACCCTGTCAACCCAAGAAATCCTCGCAGATGCTTTATGGATGTGGGGATTTTCCATTCCTTAATGGCTTTAATTTTGCTAGGGTCTACCTTAACTCCTTCATGAGATACAATATGACCCAAATATTCCACCTCCTGGACTCCAAAGAAACATTTGGATCTTTTTGCATATAATTGTTTCTCCTCCAATAGTTGTAGCACCCTGTCAACATGTTCAACATGATCCTTCCAAGACTTGCTGTAGATTAGTATATCATCAAAAAATACTAACACAAATTTTCTAAGGAATGGTTTGAAAATTGAATTCATCAAACCTTGAAATGTTGAAGGTGCATTGGTAAGGCCAAAAGGCATGACCAAAAATTCATAATGACCCTCATGAGTTCTAAATGCCGTTTTCGGAATGTCTTCAATCTTCATTCTGATTTGATGATATCCCGAACGAAGATCCAACTTGGTGAAGTAAATTGATCCATGCAATTCATCCAGTAATTCATCAATAACAGGAATGGGGAACTTATCTTTAATAGTGAGCTTGTTGAGCTCCCTATAATCTGGACACATGCGCCATGATCCATCCTTCTTGTGCACCAATACTACTGGAGCTGAGAAAGAACTTTGACTCGGTTGAATTATACCAGCCTCTAGCATTTCTGCAACCATACGTTCAATTTCACTTTTTTGGACATAGGGATATCTGTACGGCCTGATGTTTGGAGGAACACTTCCTGGAATCAGATGAATAGCATGATCATGATCACGCATAGGTGGGAGACCTTTGGGAGTCTCAAATACCTTGGAATGATTGTCCAGGACTTTTTGGAGATCTGGAGAAATAGATGATTCCAATGTGGAAACATCTAGCGAACATAATTGTGCAATTACACCTCTTTGCTCCTTTTTTAGAAGCTTTGTCATGCCATTAGAGCTGATTATCTTTCCTGGTTTCCCTGCAATACCCCTTAATTCAACTTCCTTTCCTTCCACAGAAAATTTCATGAAAAGTTCTTGAAAATTAAAAGCTATTGTACCCAAGGATTGTAGCCATTGGACTCCTAGTACAACATCAGCACCTCCCATTGGAATGGAAAGCATTGGGCTAGTCAATACATATTCTCCCATGGATAGCTTGATATTATGGCACTTTCCAGAACAATTTATTGTTCCTCCATTTGCAATCATCACTTGACACTCTGGTGCTGGATATAGGAAGCAATTCAATTCTTTTGCTACCCTACAATGAATAAAATTGTGGGTGCTTCCTGAATCAATCAACACTATTACCTTTTTCTTCTTGATTTGTCCTTCTATCTTGATGGTTTGAGGAGTGGTAATTCCCGCCAATGCATTACAAGATATGGTCGGATTTATTTGTTCTTCATCTAGGCTTTGTTCCTGGAATATATCCTCTTCTTTTGACCTTTCTTGCTCCTTTTCTTCTTCCTCTTCACAATCTATGTAGAATAATTTCTTCTCAGCACACTTATGACCTTTTGTGTATTTGCTATCACAATTGTAACAAAGCCCTTTTGCTCTTTTTTCTTCCAATTGTTGTGGTGTCAACCTTGTAGGTTGTGGAAGACTATGGGCAACAACACTTCCGTCTTTATAGTTGTGAATGGTATGCTTCCTAGTTGCCATAATTTTGCTTTCCATTTTTCTTGCTAACCTGAATGCCTTCTCTAATGAATCAGGTTCCCAAAGGCGCACATCATGTTGGATATTATCCTTTAAAGACCCTATGAACACATCAATCCTATGCTCCTCTGGAATATCTTTTACCCTTATGTTCAATTTTTGGAACTCCTCAATGTGCTCCATTATTGAACCCTTTTGTTTGAGACTTATCAATTGGCTAAAAAAAGTGTTGCTTTTTGTATCCTCATAATGTGCTATCAATTCTTCCGTAAAAATTGCCCAAGTGATAAATTGTTTACGAGAACAAAGCCATTGATACCATACAAACTGATTTGGTTCCAAATATAAAGTTGCCATACGTACCTTTTGTGTGTTTTGCACATTATTGAGATCGAAGAATTGCTCCATCTGTAATATCCATGTGGCGGGATCCTTGCCATCAAACTTCCTCATATCGATTTTTGGAACATGGTGAGTCTTCGATCCAACATTAGAGTCTATGGAATCATGATTAACATTCCTTTTGTTCTCATCATGAGTTTCCTTTACTACCTTTTCACCATTAGTGACCCTTTCTTGTAGAAACTTCTTCAGTTCTTCCATGTCTTTCTTCAAATCTATCTTCAAATTTGCCATTGAATCTTCCATCTTAGCTTCCATGCCCTTTATCTTAGATTCCACGCCATTTACCTTAGCTTCTGTTAGCTTTTGTGAGCGTGACATTTGTTGCACTTGTTCTTGTAATTTTGATATATCATGTAGCATTTCTTCCTCTTCTTCATGAGTCATGCTAGAGCTTTCAGGTTCCTTACTAGGTGTTTGCATTTTCTTTCCTCGGGGCATCAGTTACCGATAATAATGCTTTACTATGCCCTTTGAATTCCGTTAAACCAAGCTTACACAAAAATTAAAAAAAAAACTACACACTTTTTTTCACTTTATAGAAGCCTGATATTGAATCTGATGTATCTCTGTAATTTCGGATCATCCAATTCTGAAATTGTTACCTGTAGTAGCCTTCTGCGTCCTCTTTCCAATGCCACAAGTCTGAGCCAAATTGGATTCTCCAAGGAAGAGTTATGTGAAATCTCCCACAGTGACTTTCTTTTAGACTGGTTCAGTAGAGCGAACTTGTACGACGTGCCACGAGTCACTGTTTCAACCTTTGAATCTGAAACACACATACAAGAAACTACAGTCCGTCCTCTTTTTGTACCTTCTTACGAAATTTCAATCCGATCCCTAGAGAGAAAGTTATGACGATTTTCCCCAGGTCACCTGTTTTGAATGTAATTCAGGAGTCTGCAAAAAGGCCAACTTCCTCAGATCATATCTCCGCAAATATCGCGCGAAAAGCTCTGAAATTCGGACCCAAGGTTCACCGCGATTTCTTCTCAAATGGGTTTTTTTTGCGACTTCTGAAACGTCACAGAAAAAAATTTATAGCGAAAATGCCACGATGACCTGTTTGGAGCAACAAAACCCTAGAATCCAAAGCTCTGATACCAAATGTTATGAAACCAGCTCACAAAAAGATAGAAAAGAGAGATCCACGCCTTAGAATTCAGCCTCTTCGAGGGGGAAACCTCCTTTACATTACATAAATAAACAATTCTTGGATGATACAAATGACAAAACCTCCTTTCTATATATAGGAGTCTAAGGAGTCACAATATAATCCAGCCTACCTAACAATAATAATATAAAGCCACAAAAATAACAATAGAGGGATTCTATGGGGCACAGAAATAACAATATTGGGGTAATAGGGGCACAACAATATAAATAGGGGGTATAACTACAATAGTAATGGGGTAATCACTAGTATTATAGGGACCCAACATAAAGCTTCAATTTACGTTGGAATAGAGATCTAGATAAGGCATTTATTGGGCTTATGAATGTCCTGTTTAGGTATTTGAGAAATTGATCACTTAAAGCTTTGAATTTGAACGTAGCAAGACTATAATTAATTGACAAAGCTCCAACGAATGACATGAGGCCTGCACAGTAGAAGAACTTTCCAAGAAATACAATGGGGTTCCCCTCGGCTTCCAGGGATACAGTCCACTACAAACAAGGTCAAAAAATGCAAGTATCACTACAACCTTTATGCAAAACTCAATAACCATTGAAGATCATCCTTTTCCTAGTGTCTACTTCCTACTTCCTGCTGAAAAAGGCCAAGATCTCATCATGCATAGAAAAAAAATTGCATTTATTCCTCCACACATTTATCCCCACAATGATAACCATCCCGCTAAACGATTTGAAGAAAAAAATAAAGGAAAGAATGCATAACAAAATATATTCATGCAATTCATCCACACCTTTGAATAAAAACATTGAGTTCTCTACTTGATTTTCTAGTACCTATTGCTACATGTTGTTGGGAAAAGTATCCAATACGGAACGACCCTATCCCACTCTAAGGGTGATAGTACCTCAGCAACAACCGAATGCAAAGCTATTCAAGATTACTTCTTTATGAGATGTAAGAGAGAGGAGAAAGAGATCCACTAACCGTTATCTTCCGCTAATGGTTGATCCAATCTTCCCTCTTTGCTGCTTGCTCCCAGCTCCTTGCTCTTTCACTGGCCTAGCTACACAAAGATCCCGAAAAAGCACAAGAAAGGGAAACTACAAGAAGCATACATCCATAATTGATTCAAGGATTAGAATAAATCAAATATACAAGCATCAATACGCCACAGAGACACATGCATATAGAAGAACCTCAAATGCTTTATTAATGGAAGAAGTAAAGTTCTGAGAGTGTTACAACCATAAGAGGCCCAATCCAGCAACACCTCCCAGCAGAAAGAAATCTCCTCTTCACCTCCTTCAAAGCAATCACCCAATAGTTCTATGCACAAACCAACAACACCTCCTTACATTCACAAGATTCCAGCCTCCTTAGACCTCATGAGAGAGCTCTATATATAGGAGTTTTGGAGAAAGGATGAGTCATCTTGAGCTTGGCATGAAGCTGACTAGTGTCCTCTCCCACTTCAGTTATACTTCATTTCTTGAGTCCACTTGGAGTTTCTTGCTTCCACTTGGAGATCTAGATCCTCTTACTCATCACAAGGCGAATTCCCTGATCCAAGTGTCATTTTGGAAGCTTCCTGGGCATTTGACACCTTGCAGAATGACTGTGCCACTTGGCCAATCTCACCCAGCGCAGGTAGCCTTCATTAGATTTGACATTCAGCGCAGGTACAGAGTGGAGCAGTTCACATTCAGCGCAGATGCTCAGTGGAGCAGCTGACATGATCCAGAATTAGCTTGTTTTTGAGTGTTTTCAGGTGGAGAACTGATTTTTAGTGCTGTGGTTTGCTGACCTTGTTCCTCTAGGTGTAGGAACAACATGTTTAGGGACTTTGGATCCCTCAGATTATTGACATTTCATGCTTCATGCTGTAAGGCACAAAAATGTCTATAACAGTTGCGCCCTAAAGTATGAGGTCGTTTATCGGGTGAAATGCTTTATCAGGAGGATCCGAAGTTAATTCAATCGCTGAGAGGTGCCCTGTAATAAAATACAATACAATACATTAGTTTTCATTCTGCTTTCATGATCTAGATGAGGCGGGCATTCCCATGCTCAGCTTTACAAATTCATTTTGGTACATAGAACAGACGATCGTTTGATGGTAGACCGATAATTCTCTGCTGAAATTATCATTCTTTGAGTAGGATGATCATCTGCTACAATGATGTACATATCAAATGTCTTTATATCCTGAATATATATCGCAGCCCGGATGGATGAAACTAGATCCGGGGTCTTCAAACTCGTTCGATCTTCACTCTAAGTACAAGTCGATCCATGTGAGAATTGCGCTGAAGTCGAACATGGAAAGACATTGCTTGATTACCGGTCAATAATGCAAACCGTTAACAAGCGCGAGAGGAATCACCAATAATGACAATGACCCTCAAGGTACTACAGTACAATTCACGTGGTGTGAATAAAGGACTTGGCGTCGAACACCACACAAAATCTTCTGGTCGAAGGTCATTAATGTATACCTGTCGCCGGAAGTGAGAAACTTGCCATTGAGGCATGCAAGCTTCAAAGTACTGGGGGGTTTGTTCCTAGATCAACTTCTTGGATAATGAGCTGAAGTCGACAAGAAGTGATCCGTCAAAGGAGGGCCTTAATGAATCCCACATCAGTGACACGGAACGGAGCTAATGATTTTAGTGGAGGTGAAAACAATCTGTGAGATATGATTCAGGGTGGCGATCATGGGTGGATGAAGGATAATGTATGGCAGTGGATGGGACACGGTTGACTCTTTCTGAACACATCTCTTGAACATATAACGACACTGATGTGATGGATCGGTAGCATTACCCCAAATGTGGATGGTTTGGCGAGGACCATGGTGATGAGACCGGTGAATGAAATAGCCCAACCCGATGTGATACGGAGGACAAAGTGTCATGTTCAAGAGCGACTTGCTACCATTAAAGCTTTGAGGTTCTCCCAATTTTTCCCCAGTCATTTCTGACCAGTACCTCTTTATTTTTGTCAATCTTGAGGAGGATAACATATGCTTGTTCTATAACCTTCCCTTCGGGCAAGCCCATCGCTATGTTTTAACGAGCCTAGCGATAGGGAAACTCGTTCTCGTCTAAAGACAAGTTTGTCGCTATTTAATCATTTTAACGAGTCTAACGACAAGGAAAACTCGGTCCTTTTCATCTTTAGAGAGTCTAAAAAGGTACAGAAAGTTAACTCCAAAATTCCTTTTTCGTCATCTAATCCCTTAAGTCCGAAAAAGTATAAAACAATACAGAAGGGATGAGTTTTCGATTACTTTAACGAGCCGAATAAAACAAGCGCTCGACCTTTTTGTGTAATAATCCCTCAGGTCCAAAAAGATTAAAATCTAGAGGAGGGATAGCTCTTCTGGCCACTTTAACGAGCTGGAAGGCCAAAACTCGGCAAACTTTTCATATTTTAGGAGCCAGGAGAAAAGAGCTCAAAGAAGACTCGTCTTTTGAGGAACGAGTGATAAACAGGGATAGCAGCAGATTCCAGGTACAGGTTGGAATTTTCCAATCACGGCAGTGTCTCAAGGATGGCTAAATGAAATCACTCTTCGCAGCTGTTCCTAAAAATGGGTAAACAATCATATGGGGGTGAACGATCGGCCAAATGCAATGGAGGTGGCAAGTGAAAACATGACCAAGGCTTTTTATGGCTAATAAATTTATGATCACAATGGTTATTTACCGGGATAGGTTCATTTTTTAATGAGCTTAAACTCTGGAAGAAACTATTGCTCACGTTTTTCTATTTTTTAACGAGCATAAATTCCACGGTAAAACTGCTCGATCATTTGGTCAAATTTTGGTTTTTTACCATTACTAGCTTTTCTCTTTTCAAATATAGTACTGCTTTTTCAATTGCTGCAACAAACTTTGTTAGAAATGAATAATATTTGCATGAAAATGAGATTATAACCCTAATATTTCACTTTAAACTGTGTAAAAAGCCATTAAAAGGTGTTTTTACCTCTCATTTACCATTTCATTTGCATTTGGTTTGTTGGAGCTCTGGAGGTGCCTCTTCCCCCTTGATTTTCACCAGCTGATTCCGGGAGATTCTGCGGACGATTTTCGGCGCCGTCTGGACCAGGTAGGAGCTAAACCCTAGCTCTTTCTTTTCATGGTTTGATTTTCCTGTTTTATGCCTGTTTTCTAGTATTTCTGAGCCCCTGGGGTTTTGCCAGGGCGCCCTAGGATCAGCGCAGGTTCCCCTTTCGAAACCTGCGTTGAAGGTCAAGCTGCCTTAAGGCAGCCTGACCCTCAGTGCAAGTGGGAGACTTCCTGCCTGCGCTGGGCTCAAAAACTGAGTTTTTTAGGTCGTTTTTTGATGATTTTTTCGCCAGTTTCTCATCAAAATCAGGAACTTACTCCTTCTCTTGTTTGCCTTGCAGGGAACTTTGAACAAAATGTCTCTTACATGGCGAGAACGAGAACATGAAGAGGAGTACATGATTGCCCTCCATGACCTTGTCACGGTGAACGCGTTGCGGAACTGTGGCCTGCTAAAGTTCTTCTGTATCTCTAGCATGAGAGCACAGATTTCTTTACTGCAGTACATGCTTGATGCTTGGGATCCTGTTAACCAAGTGTTCCATATTAGGGGAAAGGCCATCCCCTTGACCATAGAGGACATGTACTTCTTGACTGGACTGTCAAGACGAGGTGCCCCCATTTCCTTGTCAGGTACGGCCCGGGGGACTGATTCCACCAGAGATTATGTCCGCCAGTATTGCAGGGAAGGTTCTCAGCTGAGCAGAGACGGCAAGATTGTTATTCGTGAGATTACTGATCGGGCTCTCAGGTCCATTCTGTTCACTATCGGTAGGATGGCCGGCAGTGCAGCTCTACATGTTGCCAACAGGTCTTATATGTAGCACACTTTGGAGTGTCTCCAACTGAAAGTATTCAACTGGTGTGATGCAGTACTTGTTCAGATGAAAAGTCAATTGACCAAGGTAAAGGACGGGAAGCTGAAAAACTTTGGATTTGGTTCTATTCTGACTGCCTTTGCCTTGGAGAAAATCCCACTGATGCAGCCTCAGTACATCATACTTGACATGGCTTCTCCGACCGAGCCACGCATGCAGAGGTGGGTCGACCACATGTCTAGGCATGCTGGTCAACCTCAGATTACTTTTACTGAGTCCTTCTTTAGGTGGTTCGAGCGTCAGGAGATGGCGTTCTCCGAGTATCCATATGTGGGTATGGATTTCTGAGGCGATCCGGATTTGGTGCTACCAGATGGTGAGCAGTGGGGCGCCATTGGTAAACTCTTTGACCATATTACTGTTTACTGTTCTTATTCATAATGTTGTTGTGCTTTATTCTATCAAGACTTTTAATTGTACTCTTGGGTGCATGCAGATATTGGTCCTGTTCGTCCAGCAGTTTGTCCGAGATCGCCAGTTGCTGCCCCGGCAGTGGAGCCTGCTAGGAGAGTTGTTATTCGCGATATTGACGACACTGAGACCCTTACAGCTGTGCAGGAGCAGGTTGAGAGCCTTACTTGCAGTCTTCCTGATGTACAGATTGACGAGTTACCTTTACAGCTGCAGCGGAATACTATCGGCGTGCCTAGACGATGGACTCGTCTCTTGCGCATGATTGCATAGGCCGTGACGTACTATCATGAGCACCACTAGGCTAGGGTGCCCCCTAGCATATTTTTTGAGTTTTTAGGTCATATGACCAATTTTGTCTTGGTTACAGAACATTATATATGAACTTATATAAACAACTTATATGTATTTTGATTTTCGGGTTTTATTCTGGTTGATTTATGTGATCCATATGTACAGTCTTTAATGATGTGTCATTTTTATAAATGTTGCAAATGTCTATCTAACACATAGTTCGCTAATGAGTTAGTTAATGTGTTTAAGTTTCTTGAAATATGTTGATATTGAATTGAATCAAATCGTCTTTCCAATATCTTAACCCTTAGGAACATGCGATAAATAGCTGGATTGCGAACAGAATATATACCATTGAGCTGTAGTATTACGAGCTGTGAGTCTAGCCTGACAATTAGTCGACGTATGCCACGTGTGATGGCATCAGAGAGTAGTTCTATCAACGCGCTATACTCAGCGATGTTATTCGTTGATTGCCCAATACATACACCTCTGAAACTTACTAACTCGCCGCTTGGATCAAAAATGGCCCAGGTTGCGGAGGACAGGTTTCGTGAACTACGACTCGCTCCGTCGGCATATCCAGCACATGTCTCCAGAAGGTTCGACATCTATAATGGAAAAAGGGGGATCACTCGACCAGAACAAAAACTTTAGAGAAAACAAAATACAACAAAAGCATGCAGGTTACTATTTAAGCATAGTAACGATTGAGGTACAACCCGTTGCGGGGCTGCGCCAGTGGAATTCCATCGTAATCCATTAACTCGTAGGCTCCTTTTGCTAACACCCTTTTAACAATATAGGGGCCCATCCATAAGGACTTGAATTTACCTGCTCCCAATTTATCGGATTCTTGGTCATAAAGCAAGATCAAATCACCTTCTGAGAAGACACGGGGTTTGACATTTTTGCCGAACTGAGCCTTGACTCGTTTCTTATGGGCCTCGTTAGCCAAAGCGGCGTCATGACGGGTTTCATCCAACTGGATTAATTCCAAGAAACGAGCCTCTTCTTCTGAAGTTCCGGGGAGAAGATCGATTGCGAGTTTAAGCGATGAAATTTCGCACTGGATCGGTAAGACTGCTTCCAGGCCATACACCAGTTGAAAAGGTGTGAACCCGGTTGCATTCTTTACTGAGGTCCGGTAAGCCCACAAAGCTGAGTACAGGATTAGGTGCCATCTTCTTTTATGAACCCCGATCATCCTTTGCAACATACGCTTCAGGAGCTTGTTGATTGCCTCAACTTGTCCATTGGCTTGCGGATAATATGGGGTAGAGCTGTCGTGAGATAGCCCTAGCTTGGCAGCTAATTCGACCATCATGTGATTGCGAAAATGCGATCCATGATCTGTAACTATAGCCTGTGGTACGCCGAACCTGGCGACTACATGATTGAAAAACAAAAGGGCAGCTGTTTCACCAGTGTTATCCAATGTAGGCATCGCCTCGGCCCATTTGGTAAAATAGTCAACAGCGACTATAATATACCCATGCCCCCCGGTCGAGGTGGGGTTACATTGCATGAAATCGATGCCCCACTTGGCGAAGGGCCCAACAGCAACTATCGGTTGTAAAGGTGCGGGTGGTCGTCTGGTTTTGCTATCAAAGATTTGACAAGCATGGCAACTTATGACTGCGGTTATGCAATCTTTGAACATGGTTGGCCAAAAGTATCCTGCTCGTAAGATTCTTTGTGCTGTTGCATATCCAGACTGATGCCCCCCACACGCGCCTGAATGACAATCATTCAGTGCTTTTTCGGCCTCCTCATGGGTAAGGCACCTCCTCAGAACTGTATCAATACCACGACGGTAAAGTGTATCACCGACGATCATGTAGTCTTTTGCTTGGTATCGTATACGTTTTTGTTTGGAGCGAGAGGTGTTAGGCCTGAATTTTTGGGTTTGGAGATAACCTATGATATCTCCATACCACTCATCGCTTACAGATATCAGAAACAAACTTTCGTCCACGATTGACTCTTCCGATGTTTCATCGTTGGACGATGATGGGAGATCGCACAATAATTCTGCGAAAACTAGAGCTTTCTTTGATTTGGATTTCACAAATTCCAGATCAAACTCTTGAAGGATTGCTATCCATTTTGAATATTTTCCCCCCAGCAACTGTCGCGACAGTATATAAGTCATGGGGTTGCAATCTGACAAGATGGTAGTTTTCCGAAAGAGGACATAATGTCGAAACCTTTGAATCGCTTGAACAGCTGCAAGCGCTAGTTTTTCAACATAAGAATATTTACTTTCTATATCATTTAAGTTTTTACTTAAATAATAGATAGGATGTTCAATTCCATCGACTTCTTGAACTAAAACCATCGCAATGGTCGTATCCGCTGCAGCCAGATACAGGTTAAAATCTCTTTGATAGTCCGGGGCATACATTAATGATGCTTTTACTAGACAATCTTTTAGAGCATCAAAGGAAGCTTGCGCCACCTGGTCCCAGACAAAAGGTACATCCTTTTTCAAAAGACGAGTATAACCCTTAGCAAGTTCTGCGTAATTTGGAATGCACCTCCTCAGAAAGTTTGCTTTCCCTTGGAGTTTCTGAATCTGAAGCAAATTTGAAGGTGGAGGAAAATTAATGATTGCCTGGACCTTACAGGGATCGAGACGAATCCCATCTTTAGAGACTACAAAGCCAAGTAAACGACCAGAACCGACGCAAAACACACATTTGTGCGGATTGAGTCTTATCTTGTAGTGTCGGCAACGTAGAAATATCGCTCTTAAATGCTGCGGATGATCAGTCCGCTTTCGCGAATGAGCCGGAAGATCGTCGAGATTAGGTTGAACGATGTTCTTGATGTCATGGAAGGCATAATTCATTGCCCTCTGAAACGTCGCCCCTGCGTTCTTTAAACCAAAGGGTAATTTTCGATAAGCGAATGTGCCCCACAGACAAATAAATGCAGTCTTTGACTGGTCCTGTGGGCGGATATTTATTTGATTATACCCGGAAAATCCATCCATAAATGAAAAGATTTCACATCCAGCGCATTCATCAATTATCTCGTCGATGAAGGGTGTAGGGTAGTTGTCCTTAGGACAAGCTTGGTTTACATCCCTATAATCAACACACACTCTAATTGTCCCTTGTTTCTTCATAACAGGGACAATATTCGATACCCAATCGGTTAGAGGAATCGGGTAGATGAATCCAGCATGGAGGAGTTTTTCAACTTCCGCCTTAATGGCAGCGGCTTTCTTCGGGTGCACTTGCCAAACCCGTTGGCTTACTGGTTTGACATCAGGATACATTTTAATTTCATGTTCAACGATACTCGAGTCAATGCCTGGCATTTCTTCATATTACCAAGCAAAGACATCTCTAAATTCGCGAAAAAGAGCGTTATATATTTCCAGTTCTCAAGGGGAACAACCTTTGCCGACATATATATTCTCTACAACATCTGTTTTAGTCGAGATATTTATGGCTATAGTCTCTCCAATATTGGATAGGTTTCGCTCGGAATCCACCGTGTTTACAGTATTTGTTAGGAATTCAAATACTGAAGGGTGATAAAGGTCACTTTTTGTTTCTTCTTCATATTCCGGAGGAAGGGAACGATGGTGGTGATCATTCCATGGTGCCCCCTCAATCATCATTGATTGTAATATTCCTTCGTCAGTCCCATGTACTTTCGACCAAGGATCTAATGGGGTTCCATATTCTCTAGACCTATCTACCCAAACGCTTGACGAGCGTTGATTTGGGCTCGCCTCCCATGCTTGAAACATTGATTGCTACAATATTTCTAAAGGGCTTGGGGGCAAAACTATTGAATAATCCATGTTGACCTTCGTGGAAGATATCATGTTGTAGGTTGCTACAAACGGTACATTTCCTCTATAAATAGGAGGTGGTAGCGCGAAAGTTCCCATCAATGTGGGGTCTTTCAATAATCCTACTCCGATATCTTGAAGCGAATGGTTGCTTTCATGGATCATAGGAATGCTTCCTGTAACTTGTGAACCATTAGGGAGGAAATTCTGTTGGTCGACGATCCTAATCCCTCCTTCAAACGGGAATGCGATCTTCCTAAAATAAGTCGACACAACAGCTTCCATGGCGTAAATCCATGGTCTACCTAGTAGGATGTTATAGTTAAGATTTCCATCAATGACTTCTACATCAATTTCTACTGTTTTTCCTCCTAGTTCAACTTTCAAGTTATTAAGGATACCGTAAGGGGTATAAGTCCTTCCATCGAAAGCTTTTAATGTTGTCGATGATCGCGACAAGGTTGGAGATCCTAAAGTTTTCCAGCAACTCATCGACATAATACATGTCGATGCTCCCTCATCAATTATTGTTCTGTGAACAGTTTTGTTGAGTGCTTTCACTTGAATAAGGAAAGCTAGCTGAGCTGGTAACTGAGGATCATATCCCTTGTGATCAAAGGATACAAGATTGGAATCCTTAGAATCAAACCCACCAATTGCCGATAACAATGCCTGCCTTTGGGTTGGACAATTTTGTAGCACTTCAAGAGTCGACATAGCGCTTGGCGATTGGGAAAAATCTTCCACTATGTTATAATGCTGCGCCGCTCTGGCGCGAGGATTAAATGTCGACTTGTGTACTACACCCTTTGGCGGTTTTATTGTTAATTCAGGGATGGTGGGCGTTACAACTTCTGTCGAAGTTGTTGTCGAACTACTTGGTTGATCTTTACCTTTTTCGTTCGACAGCTGAGGATTACCATAATCTTTGTTCCTTGTTGAAATGAAAGCATCATTCTGTTGTTTCGAAACCGACAACATAAGGACTTGCGACGGGGAAGCATTTCCACTATCAACCAGATTTTGACCTGGGTTGGGAAATGGATCAGTTAACACAGCTGATGTTTGGGAACTCTTGAAGAACCTCTTTAACTCAGCTTTGAATGGGCAATTCTTTGTGTAATGATCCTCATCATCACGTATTTGACACGGATAAATTTGTTTCCCTTTTCCAGGAGGGTTTGAAGAATTTTTTCCAGGGGATGACTCACCCTGTTTCTTCTTCTTCCCTTTGTTTTGTTTCTTCTTGCTTCCTGGTTGATTGGTTTCTTTGCCTTTATCTTCCGATACGACATTTACTTCCGAAGCAAGAATTTCTTCTTTTGCATTTTGATTCGAATTCTTACGGGCTTTCTTTGACGAAGCCTTTATTGATTTCGTGTTTGCCGTGCCAATCACGCCATCACCGGCATGAGAGTCACTATTTGATTTAGGAGGGGGAGGAATTGAAAATTCCGGTCTAGGGGCGTCAGGTATTTTGTCATAGAGTGTGCTGGACTGAGTATAAACTAAGTCCAAATACTGCGCATGAGCAATAACTTGCTCCTCTGTTACGACTCCCCCCTTGGCCACATCTTCCGTAATAGCCGGAAGTAACGACTTTATAAACCATTCAGCTAACAACTGATCGGGAACATATGTTTTCACCATCATACGACGACGACGCCACTCATGTATATGATCAGATATATGGGTAGCAGTTGTCTGTTTGAAGTTGGTTAATATTTCTGTTCCCATTTCATACCTTATCGGTAATTGAAAGTGGGTTAAGAAAGTCGTGGCTAGGGAGCTAAAATTTTCGAAAGAGGCTCTTGGCAATTCAATATACCATTTAGCCGCTGGACCTGTCAATGTCCTCTGAAAAAGGCGAAACCTTATCGAATCGTCGTTTAGGGTGTTCGACGAACACCACAGATGAAAAGTCATCACGTGCTTCGACGGGTCTTCACCTGGATTTCCATTGAATTTAGGAATGTCAGATGGAAGTTTATGGGGAATCGCTGGCCACCAAGGGGCATAAGCAGTCAGATCGTTGGTTAAACGGTGTAAATCGGGTAACTCTAAAGTTGCCATGAATGGTAACTGTTCATTCAGGTTAGGCGAAGCGTAACTAGGGTACGATGGAATCGCTTGAGCAGTTGGTCTTTGCATACTAGCATAATGTAATTGATGTTGGTATGACTGATACGGTTGGTGGACTTGACCACTATAAAGTGGTTGGTTTTGACCGTTTTGGATATACGGTTGTCCACTGTTCGCAAAGATCTGTTGCTCAGAACCTTGGCACACTTGCTGGAATTGCGGTTGTTGGTATTGTACAAGCCATGGTTGTGACGCCATGTTCTGATGTGCCATGCTACCCATTGGACCAAGGTGTGGGGTAATTGTACCTGTTTGTACTTGTGTCGACCCACTAGTTGGCGATTGTGGTTGTGACCCATGGTCAAGCGACTGTTGCATTACAACCTGAGAAATCTGAGGTTGACATGTAACAGGTATCGCTTGAACTTGCGACATGGTTACAATAGCCGGTGTGGTTGGGATGTTCGTCACAGGTACACACTGTTGCATAGAATATACAACCCTTGGTTGTTGAGGTAGCATAGGTACCCAACTACTTGATGCAACTCCAGTATAACCTGAATACTGTTGAGAACTGCCATATGGATATCCTCCCGGAGGAGGTAATGAAAGGGCATACTGCCCCCCATATGGTAGCAATCCGGAACTCAGAGGGATTGTTAGTCCTTGAGGACTAGATGGCCCAAATTGACCTCCATGAGGATCAATCTGTCGAGTTTCAACATAAGAATTACCGGGTATTACTCCGGATGAACAAACTGGAACAGACCATACTGTCGAAACAGTCCGTTGGTGGACTCCTTCTAACTGTTGAGAGCTAGTTGGGACAGCTGGTATGCTGGCAAACATCGTTGGAGTGACGGCAGGGGCTTCTGCTGTCGCTGTGTCATTTGACACAGTCCTAGACGATGATGATTGTTCAGACATTTTAAGTCTATCCAATAGATTGCCTAGCGATTCTACAGGGACTTCCACTTGTGGTGGATTAACCTATGATGAAGGAAATAGAGTGATCCCAACTCCAAAATGGGTTGGAGTACTTGCTTGCAGATCCTCTGCAATTTCCTCTATCGCAATCAAACCTGGTGGAAGAGGAAGACCGTCAGGTCCGTAAAATATTTATGGTGCCGAAGAAGTGGTTGCTTCGACAGCGACAATTGTTTGGGGAACAAAACTTTCTGGACCGGTTACAGATGGAATTGGTTCAGTTACGCAAGTATTTGCCCCCAGACTAGGATCAGTATTACTATCCTTCTGTGGCTGTTGAACTTCTTCTATAGAGGTAGGGTTTCCATAAATGTTAGGAGTAACCGGAACCTCAGATGCAGTTGGAACACTTGTTCTAACTTTCAAAGGAGATTTTGAACCGGTTAAACGAGTTCGCTTTGCCCGTACTATTTTCGATTCCGGAGACAAAGACGGTTGACTCGTAAGCCTCCGTGAACGACGGGGTTTCAATTGACTTTCTTCCACGATTGCGGATTACTCGATCAACTAAAATATTAAAAGGGGAAATTTGTGTTTCCGAATTGAATGAATTTTATTAGACACTTTTGGACACAACTTGCTTTTTCACTTTTTAAGAGTCGAGAAAAAGCTAAAGATGACTCTAGTCTCTTTCGATGTATTAACGAGCCCGAAGTGACAAATGCTCGGTTGGACTTTTTCAGTTATAGAGTTTGAAAAAGGCCAAAAGAAACTGCTCTGGAGATCTAGGCAAAGGGTGTGCCAAACCTTTCGCAAAACCACAGAATACGTTTTACGGTACGAGTGGTCGATCTTCGTGAATGCTGTGTTCACTGCATTGCAATCAGTAGGGCGGCCGACACGGCTTCCTATGGATAAAGGCTTTGTTCCTATAGGGGTCTCCCAATATATACGTGACGGTACGTGGGAGCACAAGTCCGTATTAGTGCCACCGACTCTCAGGAGGAATCAACCACCTTCGTCGAGGTCGACAGTCACTACGTTTAACGACACCAGAACGCGTCTCTAGCTTAGACCTCTAGATGTTTGCGTTATGTTTCAAAGCATTGTTAGGTTCATTCAATATATTTTAAGTTGATCTTTTTAAAGTTTGCCTTTCAAGGTTCACCACGAGATGTTTTGATACAAATTCCTAAATGCAGTCTAAGATGAGAAGCAAGCTTTTTCAATCTTTTCGACTTATGAAAATCTTAACTATTGACGGAAAAGAGAGACAAAATCTTTTCACACAGATCAAAGAGCACTCACTAATGCACTTTTTCCCTAAATCAACAAGCAAACTTATATGCAAAATGAAAAATGCAGGTATTTCTTTTCTCTTTCTTAATGTTTGTGCGACACAAAAAGAAAGCTGTTGTATAATTTCGAATTCAATTTCAAGCGAAAGCAAACAAGCTTGTCCAAAATCAAAAGACACCTTAAGATTTACTTGTTTCGACACTAGAAATATATAAACTCAAACCATATGACAAAAGCAAAAGCTCAATCAGCTATGAACAGCAAATAGACTAACTCTTAAGATCAAAACGACACTTTATCACAGGTCTAGATCTAAGAGGTCACAGCAAGACTAGTTCACTTTCGTTATGGGAAACTGTAAATGACACAAGAAATACACAAAGAACAAACACAACTTCTTTATACAACCGAGGCGGAATAGTGACAAGGAAAGTTGGTTTCAGATAGGCACATTGACTGGTAACAGGCAGCAAAAACAAGAGTGAAAACAGGGCAAGAAACAGCAGGAAACCCCAGTGGCACAAGGCAAGACTGGTCCAGCACAGGTGGTACACAGGTAGTTTGACCTTCAGCGCATGTAGCCCCTTCGGGAACTGCGCTGAAATGTAGACAGCCTTCACACAACCTGCACTGAAGAACGAAACTTTTGTTTCTCTTGGTTTCCGGGTCACAGATTGCTCAAAAATTCACAGTTTTTGGCCAAATCAGAAGCTATCAGTGAAGGACACACTAAGGGATGACAAGGAAGATGAAAAGATATCACTAAGAGCTTATTAGAGTCCTTGTGGATCAGCTCTTCAAATCATAAACTTGCCCAACAACTGAGCTAGAGTAGCTGCCCTCTACTTTGCATTTGAAAGATTCAAATACAGTTCGATTCGGTACTCCCTTTGTTTATGAAATGAATAGCAAAAACACAAACAACCAACAAGATACGATCCCCAGCGGACTCGCCAATTTGTTGTTGGGAAAAGTATCCAATACGGAATGACCCTATCCCACTCTAAGGGTGATAGTACCTCAGTAACAACCGAATGCAAAGCTATTCAAGATTAATTCTTTATGAGATGTAAGAGAGAGGAGAAAGAGATCCACTAACCATTATCTTCTGCTAATGGTTGATCCAATCTTCCCTCTTTGCTGCTTGCTCCCAACTCCTTGCTCTTTCACTGGCCCAACTACACAAATATCCTGCAAAAGCACAAGAAAGGGAAACTACAAGAAGCATACATCCATAATTGATTCAAGGATTAGAATAAATCAAATATACAAGCATCAATACGCCACAGAGACACATGCATATAGAAGAACCTCAAATGCTTTATTAATGGAAGAAGGAAAGTTCTGAGAGTGTTACAACCATAAGAGGCCCAATCCAGCAACACCTCCCAGCAGAAAGAAATCTCCTCTTCACCTCCTTCAAAGCAATCACCCAATAGTTCTATGCACAAACCAACAGCACCTCCTTACATTCACAAGATTCCAGCCTCCTTAGACCTCATGAGAGAGCTCTATATATAGGAGTTTTGGAGAAAGGATGAGTCAGCTTGAGCTTGGCATGAAGCTGACTAGTGTCCTCTCCCACTTCAGTTATACTTCAGTTCTTGAGTCCACTTGGAGTTTCTTGCTTCCACTTGGAGATCTAGATCCTCTTACTCATCACAAGGTGAATTCCCTGATCCAAGTGTCATTTTGGAAGCTTCCTGGGCATTTGACACCTTGCAGAATGACTGTGCCACTTGGCCAATCTCGCCCAGCGCAGGTAGCCTTCATTAGATTTGACATTCAGCGCAGGTACAAAGTGGAGCAGTTGACATTCAGCGCAGATGCTCAGTGGAGCAGCTGACATGATCCAGAATTAGCTTGTTTTTGAGTGTTTTCAGGTGAACTGATTTTTAGTGCTGTGGTTTGCTGACCTTGTTCCTCTAGGGGTAGGAACAACATGTTTAGGGACTTTGGATCCCTCAGATTATTGACATTTCATGCTTCATGCTGTAAGGCACAAAAATGTCTATAACACTACAGTCATGAAAGTGCAAAATTTTGAAAAATGAAAATAATAATGGTTTTAAATATGCCTTTTAGTAGGGCTTAACAGAGAGGAGAAAAAAGTGAAGTGAAACAATGTCCTCTTGCTGGAAATAATCACGATTTACACGTTCACTGCAAGCACACAGATTGTGCTTTTAAAAAATACCAAAATAGTCTGAGTCAGTTGTAGACATAAAATGTGTTAAACATTGGCTCCTTTCTCATCCTTCGAACCCCCCTAATGACCAAATGATGTTGGGATTCTCCTCATCATCGAAGATGTTGAGGCAAATGAAAATCATGGTCGTCATGCAAGGCTCAGAAAAAAATGGCATCAATTATAGGGATAACAATAAGAAAGGGTCGCTACATGACAAACACCTAATAAAAAATCAAAATACAAAAATTTAGAACTTATAGAACGATGAAACGTTAAAATATGAAACTATACAACTCACTAAAATCTCGTTCAGAATTTTCGAAGCAATTAATGTTATATAGTTTATATTTATAAAAATTGTAATTGATAATTTTCATCATCCTTGAAAAATAGTGATGAGTTAACCTATATTTTTTCAAATGATATTTGGTTCATCCGCAAATATCCATCACCCAGCAAGGTAGGCTCAAATGAGCCTTCAGCCAGCCTTGAGCCTTGAACCTTCGGCCAGCCTTGAGCCTTGAGCCTTCGGCCAACCTTGAGCCTTGAGCCTTGAACCTTCGGCCAGCCTTGAACAATTGTAGCCAATGATATATGCCCCAACTAATGGTTTAACAAATAAGTTATGACATGTTCTCCCACTATTTTTTTAAATGATAATATTCAATTAAGAAAAAAAACAACCAACATCCATTCTAAATTTGGAGTACCAAGGAACTTGGAGCTTAGCACCTCGTCTTTACAAATTTGAAATTATAAAATCTATAACGTAATTTTTAAGTTTCTTTTCATATATTTAAGATCTTATCAAATATATAAAGATAATTTTTAATTTATTTTCTCATTGGAGAAAAATATAATATTTTATTATTCAAAATTAATTGAATGTATAAGTTTAACTTATTATATAAATTCAAATTTTTTTATATAATTAAATTATGTAATTTTAAAGTATATAGAGTTTTTTATATAGTGGTAAAACTATAATTTAGTTTTGAAACTAGCATAAGGGATAGTCATTAACGCAGTTGATTCATATTCACATGATTTTGAGTTTTCAACCATTAACATGTTTCTTTCCCTAAAAAAATACAAGCTCTTAACTAAACATAATTACTTTTTAAACATACTCTAAACCTAATTAATATATATGGGTGTAGTCTAACTAATAGACAAAATGACTATTTGGCCATAATCAAATAGTACATGTTTTAGTAAAATTGTAATTTGTTATTGTTTAAAATACATATTTGAATGCATAAATATATCTAACACCCTAAAAAGTTCGTGAGGCCCTCAATCTTTATAAATTAAATAACTTGTGATTTTAAAAAATCTCTATCAAATTTTTAACATAATTGATGAGGAAAAAAATGTTCAGAAAAACACCATTTCATCTATTAATTAGACTACCTTATATATATGCATATCTAACCATTTTTATTAAAATTCATAAAATTATATAAATAAACAAAATTTAAAAATTCTAATATTTTCATTGCACTTTATAGACTAAGAAACTTGATATTGTACCTTAAATAGGCCATAAATATTAGTAAGATGCAAATTGAAATGGCAAATGAAATCTAGACATGCAGATCCCAAAATTGCATTTCAAATGAAATATGTAAAATAATAAAAATTTCTAATATGATCAAATATTTGACCATTAAACAAAATTTCAAATTTCTTTGTCTATATATGCAATTAAAAAGTTCTAAAGTAAAGTTTTTTTTTTTGTTTCTAAACAAAATAGAGAAAAATGTAGTTTAACTTTTGGTTATAACAACCAGTAAACCATTAGGGCTATACCCTATGAGTCAGTGACAAACCAACTAATGGCTCATGGAGTATTCTATATCCAATCAAGATATACATATACGATAGAGTTAATACTTTAATAAAGAAGTAGAGACTTATAAATGAAATTAGGATGCAATTTTTTATATTAATTCATTCTTCCACGCAAGTCCACATTGCGAAGTGTGAAGTTTATGATGCCTAATCCAAGACATGTGGCAGATATACATATACGATAGAGTTAATACTTTAACAAAGAAGTAGAGGCTTATAAATGAAAATAGGATGCAATTTTTTATATTGATTCACTCTTCCACTCAAGTCCACATTGTGAAGTGTGATGTTTATGATGCCTAATCCAACACATGTGGCCATTCATGTCGAGCATGGTAATATTTTTCCACTCGCCAACAACTGTCTACAAACCCCCTTTTATAAGTTTCTCGTCTCCACAACGTTTTTCCACTACAATTCTCACAACTCACCATGAGCTTCTTTGCATCACATGATCACATAAACTGCCATGGTGATGAACTTGCTTTCCATAGGCCTCAACAATTTATGTTTACTTAGATTCAATAATAGGACTGTGGCAAAGAGACACAATGGTTCAATAGAGAGTAGGGACAAACAACAATGTTAGAGATGTTCTAACTAGTTCAGGTATTAGGGAAGAGAAGTTAAAGGGTCTGAAAGAGATGGAAATACCCTTCTGTTGAGTTGAGGAGAACTAATACTATCAAATTCCTTGCTCACAGTCTAATTTCTCATCCCGGGACCGCCATTCACTAATATTTTATCTACAGGTGAATGTGTTTGGTGGAAGCCTCATGTTCTTTTATTTTCTTTTATCAGTTCCTGACTGTTTTTTTTTTAATTCCTGAGTGTTTACATTCGTAAAATTTTTGTTTTTACAAAATTGTTGAAGTATTTTATGTGATTTGTTGTTTTGGGATATTTTTCTAGTTGTGTATAGACCCAACAAACCTCCACGGATATTTTATTCAACCACACTTACAAGTTAGTATAAGTGTTTACCTCTCTCGTTACCCACAAAGCATTAGATTTTATGCATTAATACCCTCTCAAATTTTCTTTGCAAAATTATTTAAACTTTTGAAGCATAAAGACCAGCTTTGCAACACAAACCTTGCGTCAAGTCTGAGGTGGACAATGTCATCATCACTGTGGCAACCCATTTTTTAGCTTCTCCAAGGAAGTCCACAAGAGATGCCACTACCATTCCCTATCTTTTTTTTTGTGTAAGTTAGAAGATTATATTATAGAACAAGTATAATACAAAAAACTGCCGTAGCAGTGCGAGCAGGGATATACAATATGCGAAGACGAATCACCTGCTCAGAAGTGAAGAACAAAACACAGCCTAACAGCCCACCTCTCAGGGTGGCTTGGTACTGAACAAAACACAGCTTATCAGCTAGTACTGCCGATACCATACATAATAGGCAACAAAACATAAACATATGTCGACACAGAAGACAGAGCAACAACACAGAAAAGAAAAGCCGAGAAAGAGAGAGGGCAGCAGAGAACTACAGGTATCCCCTTAGATGTATTTTCCCATCTGGCTGATGGTATCCAGGCCTATCTCCTGTACATGGCGGTCAACCTTCGCCTGAATAGCTTCCCAAGATTCGGGCTCGTCCTCAGCAGTGGGGGCAGGCTTAGCCGCATGAGCCGTATTGATGACATCCCTCAGTATTTTAATGAGATGCGTCAACATTCGATTATGAGTTTTGATTGCCTCATGCACAGTAGATATTTTGCTGTCCAAGACATTGTTGTAGTCAATAATCTTCGCCATTTGAGCCTCAGTTAGATTAACCTCAGTGACAATGTGTTGCCTTTCCTTTTCTATTGACTCCAGAGCTTTAGCTATCAGGGTTTTGGTTCTCCAGCTTTCCGCTTTGGTTCTTACATATTGAGTTGCCCTTTTTGAAGGTGTGCCTGGGTCTGTCAGCCAGTTGACCTCCGCTGCAATTTCCTCCTCCGTTCTTCCATCTTCCTCCTGCTTTGCTTGAGCTTCTAGTTCAGCCATCTTCCTTTTGATTCTCGCTGCAGTGCGAGTCTCATAGCCTCCCCTGGCTTCCTGGAGGTCCCGGTTTGCAGCCGCGCAGCGACTCCCTTCCGCATCCATAACTAACACTTCGTACCTCTTCCGACTCAAGCCAATGCCAAAGAGAGAATCACTCACCTTGCAAACTCGAAAGACTGTGATGGAAACAGGGCATTTGCCCCTTGCTTTATAGCAAAATTCCCGGTACCTCCTCATGAAAATGGAGTTACTGCCTTTGAAAGTGGAGGTACTTTGGTGATGAATGTGAAGGAGGTTCGCACAAGTGAGGCCGACGCAGACCGAATAGGAGCGCAGAAGGCTGCAGCCAGTATGCCGATCTAAACGCCAAGTGTCTGGTACCTTCCATCGGATGGGGTGGTGGCGGGTGAGGATGGATATGCCCCGTATGCTGGCATGCTTGATACTGATCCTCTGCTCGCTGTTCCACTTCTTTTCACACAAAATTGCCATTAATGTCATTGAAGACTCGTTATACGGATCCTCTCCAAGCGTGGTGATGGCACTGTTGCTGAGGTTGTTCTTCTCGTTTCTCGAATAGTTATGATCGCCCTTCTTAGTGACTTGCCGCCTCCAGAAGCTCCACCTTTCTAATTGTCCAATCATTCCATAAAAAGGCTTAGGTTTATAACCCCCGTCGGTATCCTTGTAATCCCGATACCTGGGCCAAGTGTCATCCCCAATCAAGGATGGGTGGCTTGGATTAGATCTGTTGCCGCCAGCTGTTCGCATGTTTCTTTAATGATTTGGTTATCGAACTCATGCCAGCCTCTGTTTATGATTATGTGCCGGTTGTCTGCTCCAATGTTCGCCAGATGGTCAGCTAGCCCATTGGCTTTTCTCCTCACCGTCTGGAAGGTCAAGCCTCGCAACTCCATGATGAGTTCTGCTATGCTTTCCGTCGCCTTGGCCAACCTCCAATGCCTAGTGGCCTTGCTGATGCTCGTTCCTGCCTGTAGGCGTTTAGCCGCCACTACCATTCCCTATCTTATTGGCATGAAATTTATTAATTAATCTCCTTCCATAGCTATAGATTACAAATTTAGTACAAAGGTTTATTCCTCTAATCAAAAAAATAGTTTCTTGAGTTTTGACCTAGGTGGAGGCACCTTTGATTATCCATTGTTTGAGAGAGGCAAATTTGAGGTGATGTCAGTCGGGACGCATAGTTTGGTGGCGAAGATTTTCACAACAAGATGCTTCATTTACTGTATTCAACTTATACGACAAAAAAAATAAAACAAAAATTGTTGTGTATGAAAGATCTTTGAAGGCTCTGGTTAGAATGCAAAAGGGCGAAAGACATATCTTTGGTTGTGATTGACATCATCTGTCTCCTTTTTCCAGATTATAATATCTTATAGTCAAGTAATCTATGCCTATTAAACAAAATAAGATATCTATAACCACAATATTCTTTGCCTTTTCTCCCTTTCCATAAAATAATGTCTAACTTTTGCTATATCCAAATATAAATTACTACAAAAGCTATGGTGTTTGTAGTTCTACATTTTCAATACTTAAATAAATGATTCCAATATTTCTCAATAGAAATTGTTCTTTCTAGTCATAAATGATAAATTTTACAGGAAAATATCTTTGTTCTACATTTAGGATACTTAAATAACAATTCTCAATAACAAATTGTTCCTTCTAGTCATGCTCAATCTTGTCCATCATGCCATATGGTAGCATAGTTGACCATTATGAAAATGTTGAAATCCATTTAGGAAGCATCTGAATGCATGGGCCATGCTTGCGGATTAAATGTACACATCATTGCTGCCCTTTTTTCCTGATGCTATTGTCCATGAAGAAATTGAATAAAATGTGACATAATTATTTAAATATTGATTTACCATCAATTTTAACACGTCAGGTCTTGAATAGTTCCCAATCACATCAAAATCAAATTTTTCTCACGCAATTTCACCAAAATCGAAATTTGTAGTAATTAGATGCTCCGCTTCAAAATTGGACCCTACCAATACATTACGAGAAGGAGAATGATAACACTTCCACCTTCACATACAACACTCTCTGGATATAGAGAACCTCCAAAAACATGCTCTGGTGGGGGAGGTATGTCTTTTCTTTTCCAACACAGAGTAGCTGACAACACAAAACATCCACCCTCTAGACCTATATGACACATTGATATTTTGCTTGAATCTCTTGCATCAACAGATGCTGCACAATAAAGTTCCACCCCTTTAGCATACATAGTTGTTCTCAAAAGAGGCATTAGGTTTTCCTAGCTTAGGACTCCACCCACATGCCCAATTGTTGTGTCATAGACAAGTAAGGTGGATCCATCACCAAAACCCCAAATCAGACGCTCCAAATATGTTGGCATCCGTTTATGGTGCTTCCCTAGGAATCTTCCTTGAGGATAAAAAAAAAAACAGTAAAATACAATGTGAAACATGCTCGCTCTATCATTCCCATTACTGCATATGATTTATATTTTGTAGATGTAGCTATTATCCTTTCTACTTTTGGACCTGGTACATCAATAGCAGAAGCATGGTATTTATGAAACTCTTTCCTACCCTTCAAAGAGATAATATCCATTACAACACAAAAACTAGAACATCAAGGATAGCCACCGATAAAAGCCTCAGGAAACACAAGCAACTGTGACCCACAAGAAGCACCTTTTTCTACCAATCTTTCAATTTTATCAAGAGTAGTAGCAGTGTTGTAGAATAAAATGGATACCTGAACAATGTTAGCTTGAAAAGTCCTAGCATCTGTCCTACAATCTGTCCTGGCATTGGGTGATGTCGAGCTCATTTAAAATTCCACTTCAAGGAGGCTTGTAATATATATTATTGTTGAAGATGATAATAATTATGATGATATACTCATAAGAAGATGATAATTCTTCTTGTGGGAGACGTCGCATATATATATATACCATTATCCCCCATTTTCATTTTATGTGTATTTTTCATCGCCATGAAATACATTGTTCTTTTTTCTAATCTGCTGTCATTTTCCACAAACCACATTGAGCTCACTTGTCCAAGAATGAATTAGTATCAAACCTGACTTAGATTCCTGACTCGGAATCTGGGCCAATTGGTGCAGGGCTACACCCAGCATATAATCATACTTAACAAACTGATGCCAGGGTAACACTGCCCGCACATACCCACAGTATGCATTAACAACAATAATGCATCTACACCTTGTCCTAGGATATTTAACTCAACGAAGGAGTTAAATCTTCAGACCATTTAATGGTTAAGTGGCCCTTTTATACAGTTGTTCCTTTGTATCGGAACCAATCACCCCGCCTGAATCCTCTATCGGGACTCAATCTCTCCTTAAAAGCCTTCATTGAAGACTTTATTAAAGTCTTCCCTTAAATCATTCGTATCGGAACTCATTAAACCCTTCGGAGCCTTTCAAAACCTTTAATTCACGCATATATATGCTTCCCCCTTGTAACATGGGATCATATATATATAAAGCACATAAAACCATATATCAACGCTTTTATTCTATTTCTAATCCTTATACAAAGGATTAACACACAATACATATCTTTCCACTTTGGTTACGGCCTTAGCACAGACTTCGAGGTTAAAACCTCATCGCAATCGGCCATCGCAATGTCCAATGGCCATACACATATGAACCATCACCCCTCCGACTCCGATATTCCACTATCGGAAGTCGTTAACATAACATTTAAGCCTTAAAAAGGCTCGCCACACTGTAGCGCCATTATAAAGGAATTCCACTCCAAACCTTATAGCGGATTTCAAATATTACTTAGTCGCATTCATATATCATCGGGTCCGCTCATCGCTGGACCACGCTTCCGCTGCAACCTTTGTCTTCTTTGAACTCCGATATGCGATTTCCGAACCTCTAATCGCCGATTAGTGCTTAATCACTATCGACGTATCGACGTTCCATGATACTACTGACTCTTGACGCCTCCGATTACCGATATGCGATTTAATCATGACCGTTGATCTGGCCACGATCCAACGGTCCACGATTAATCGTTGCTTGCCCTTTGCACACCTCCAAGGCTCGTTCTGATCCCTTTAAAAGGGTCTTCACCGATGCGACATGATCTGGACCGTTGATCTTAAGAGATCTAACAGTACCTGTGTCTCACTCCTCATTCCTCCGTCCTTCCTTTTATAAAGAAATTACACTAAGTCTTCAGTATTTCCTCTGTGACATGGTTTCTTCAAAGGGTTCTGGTCTCCTGTCTTTCACTTCCACTATTCAGCTTCCACTGAACTAGACTCCTTCGCAGATTCTTGCTTCGCAACTCCTCTCCAAAGCTAATTTTGTTTTCGCTTGGATTCAATGATTCCTCATGATTCCTATGGACCATATCACACCTTTGCATGCGTCAGAACTCTTCTTGCAATTCATTACAGAACCTACGAGTTCATAATTTACGTGTAAACCAATCATTCATTATCCGTTCACACATTTGCACAGTTCCAAGATGAATCTATGTATATTAACATGAACAATTTATTACAATTGAAACTCTCGGTCTCTCGCACAGGCCTGATTCTCAACACTTGTGGCCTCCTACTTTGCCCATGGGCTTACATATGCTTATATGGAAACTTGGATCGGATTATTGATCCCATCCTTTCTTTAAATCACTTACTAAAGCCCTAAAGCTCTACATGCATGCATATATATGTGGCAGACTTTATCCACTCTAGCTTTTCTCTGTTTTAAAATAGAAAAGTCTCCTTATCAGCTCAATGGTCCACATCTATTCTTTTATGCCTAAAAGCTCTCCCTTGCTCCTAGGATCATGGAACTACTCATGTTCTCATTTATTTATTTTGAGAGCATCTAATTAAATCACACTTAAAGGCCTAAATATTATTTTGACTTGGAACTTAGGAAACTAATTCCTAAAATGCATGACCGCCTATGTCTACTATTTACAATGATTTTCATTGGGCTGAATGCTCCTGCATCACCAATTGTGGTAAATTCTCATGAATCTGCTAGGGGAATCATTGTAATGAAGTGCGACTGCTAATATAAAAATAGAATCACATATTCATTCCACTGCATCATCACATTGACCCTGGTATACTATTATGCTTAATCTCCTTGATCTATTTTTTGTACCCTGAAATGTGAGGTGGATATCGATTGTCTCTACGAACAAGAGCAAAGTTCAAAGAGCTCAAATCGTTAACAACTATGTGTGGATGACCCTAGGATAACAAATCCGCAACGTATTTAGAAAACTAGGATGACAAAGTTGCGATGTAGTTAGAAAACTAGAATAGAGTGGTGACAGAGTGGCTATGTGTCATATTTTCAATTGACAGAGGAAGAAGAAAATGCAGCTCTGTAATTGGTTGGAGTGAACAGTGTTTTCTCACCCCAAGGCTACATAGAAAACACATTTCGGCATAATTAATTTTAATATTAATTATCATATAATTATAATTATAATATAATAATTAATTAATATTATTATAATATATTAATACTATAATATTAATTTACTGAAGGTGTCTCTATATCGGTAGCTCCTATTTCAGACCCTATAGCAATATTAATGCGGTCTGACATGGGGCCGATATAACACGATACAACATGCCGCGCGGTGATGAGAAAGAGAAAAAAAACAGCGGCGTGTTGTATCATGTTATATCGACCCCATGTCAGACTGCATTAATATTGCTATAGGGTCTGAAATAGGAGTCGCCCTCTATATCAGCTCTGGGTGGATGTACCCATATTGATTTTTTATTCTTTTTAAGGAGTATCCTTTGTCTCGGGAATATCGTGGCAGTCATGCAAGGCATTTTGCAGGCAGTTGCGTATTTGGTGACGGTTCCTCAAAGTCGATTTGAGTTTCCTCTGCTCCCCTGACGTAACAAATCTGAAGTGATGCATGAAAACCCCACAGAGTTCCCTTCAGAACTTCCAGCTATAAAAGTGGCCCATAAATTCTCCAAAATTTTATCTCTACATTCCCAAACCTATTGATCTTCTTGTTGTTGAGAGCCCATATTGACACCCGTACAAACTGTGTTCTCCCTGACTGTCTATTCCCTCCATCAACCACCTTAACGTCCTTGAAATCAAATGGAAGAGATCCTTATAAAAACTAAGAAAAAGAGGAATGGATGAGATTCGTATCTGTGAAAATCATCACAACAGATTTCCCAAGTCAATTCAATGAAGGTGGTCATTGAAGGAATCATGAGTGACGAAGAAATGCCAGCTTCTACCTCCCCCACAATGTCCTGACTTGTAGAGCAGTTTACATCGTTTTTTTCTCTCGATGCTCAAATGGAAGAACTATGATCTCTTGGACAACTTAGCCTTCTGGAAAATAATTAACATGTTAAAACTATTTTTAATGTGTGAAATATTTGGGTTCTTTTGCATGAAAAGAAACCAACTTTGTCAAAGTGTATTGTCCCATGATACGGGCAGTATCCCTACGTGATCTGAACTCAAAGCTTTTTGTGTTATGCCATGATATGGGCAATATCCAGCTTGGTATGAACTCAAAGTCCATGCAGGGAAATGAATAATCTGTTTTTAAGTCTCAATGCACGTAAAACCATGTTCATTTGAGTAATATTTAACCATAGATATATCGAATATTTCAAAAAATTTAAGATCGTTTGTCCTATTAAATTCTTCTCCGCTTAAATGACTGAAGGAAAGTTTTGATTGAAATTAGAGTAAACAGTCCAACTAAGTCATAGTATGATTTTATTTAATGTAATGATTTGGATATTAATATTACCTCTCAATGACATTTATTTTGTTATTTCATTATCAAAATCTTAGCAATAATGGTTTCTTATGATTTATTTATGTTTTGGAGACTTCACAAACGAGGTTTACAGGGCTCCCGAAGTAAATGGTGTTAACAATTAATAATAATATTCTGGATTTGCATCAATAATTTATTTTAGACTTCTTTAGCTTAAAGATTTAAGCTTGGAGTTTTTCTACAAACAATTATTACTTATTTTCCAAAAAAAATTGAGTAACAATTATATTTTATACATTATTTATATTTATTTTAATTTATTTATCTTAACTTTAAAAATATAAATATGAACTTTTGATGCTTCATATAAAGTTATTAATCTATGATTCTATATTTATTTTAATTCCTTTATCGAAATTTTAAAAAGATAAATATAAAATTCCGGTTGTTTATATAAATAGCACTACGATGCATATGAATTTCAATAAGTAACCCTGATAATAATGAACAATAATTTAATCATAAAATAATACAATCTTACTACCAATAAAAAAAGTTAAAAATTAATGTTATTTTTTTTAAATAATTGTTCTTCACGATTAAATCCATTCCAATTATAAAAACTATATACTTTTAATAAATTCAAGTGCCATATTGATGTAGAGTTACGATCATCGTCAACCATCCAAAGTTATCTATAAATCATCATTTTCACTGATCACATATCCTTCATATATTTTCATTTTTTCCAATAAACTACCATCCATATATATATATATACTCAATTAATCAAAATTTTAGTAATTTTTGACCTCGTAAATCATGGTCAATCACACTTAACTATGGTCGAAGGTCACATTGTCACAAAGATTGTGTTGATATGAAAATCAACCATGGTCCAACATCGCATTGTGACAAGCATTGTCTCAATATGAAAATCAACCATTGTCAATGATGTTTATTTTAGTGTTTATAATATTTATCTTAGGGTTTATATACTTTGGGTTTATAATACTTGTCCCTTGGATTTAATATTATTCCCTTGGGTTCATAATCCCTTTTGGGTTTTAGTATGAATCTATTGGGTTTATAATATCAATGCCTTGAGTTTATTATGCCCTTGGGTTTATAATATAAACCATGGTCAATCATAGCCAACCATGGTCAAGCATGGTTGAATGTCGCATTGTGACAATGATTGTGCTAATATGAAAATTAACCATGGTCAACCATAGTCCAATGTCGCATTGCAATAGATTGTCTCGATATGAAAATCAATCATGGTCAAGCATGGTCCAGTGTTGTATTGTGAAAAATATTGTCTCGATATGGAAATCAAGCATGCTCGACCATGTGTATGTAATGTCCCTTCCTAATTATTTTCCTAAGGTGAGAGGAACAATTTTATCAATTTTGTCATTTTTGGCCTAAGAAATTTTTGGTGAAGAAGGCTTAGAAAAAGTGGGTGAATGAACATCTTAGTGTCATGTGGGGGCCACTTACCCACAAATAATACACACTTGATGGTAAGAAATTCAATTTTCCTAAGTGAGGTTGAAATTGGAGATGGGACCCACATGAGACTCAAGGCTAGCAAGCATAAATAGGAGAAGAGAAGCATCATTTGGGGCCTTTTGATATTTTGATATTTGATTGTCACTCTAGTTGTTTAACTGAGTTACAAGTGTTGCTTAGCACAAGATCTTCCCACAGAGTGAAGCTCAATATTTCTTTGGGGGACTTTGAGTGCCACCCTAGGAAGGATTTTCTCTTGTTATGGAGGATTGGAGAGGAGCATCACATAGGTACATGTTATTCTAGTTTAACCATGACACAGAGGGAGAGGCCACACAGTCATTGGGAGGGTTGGTGCCAAAAGTTGGGGTCTCTATTGTTGTAGTGGTGTTATTGATCAAATTCCAGCTAAAGGATGAAGATTTTGGGAGGCAAAATGGGGTCCCTCATTGTTGTATGAATTGTTGAAGCTTTCTACAGCATCATCTCTAGGCCTCTTGCAGTTATCTTGGGTGATTCTTGTGTGGAGTTTTGGTTGGAGGATTTAGGGGTTGAGCTTGTAGGATTTCATTTGGAGGGAGATTGTGGGGTGATTGCTAGCATTTTGGAGTAGTAATTCATAATTTTCTGCTACAGGTGGAGTGCTCTAGTCTTTGTGGAAGGCTAAGTTATTTGGGGTCAAATTTTGAGGCTGAAAACAAGAGAAAACCCATTCTGGGTTTTTATGCATTTTTGACAAGGATCACAGCCCCAAAGTTACAAATTTTATGGGTGGTTATGAGGCACCAAATTAGGGTGCCAAGCCAACCAACAACGTAGAAAAAGCAGGGTCAGATCAAATTTCTTGAGGGACAAACTATTGTAGCAGTTGGGCATTGAGAGATTAATTACCTGGTCCTTCTAGCTTGCCTTGGGTAAGCCTAGGTGCACTCCTTCCAATTTTATTGTACTCCAGTAGTTCATTTATAATAAAATTGGTCATTTAAGTGTTCCAGAGCATTTTTTTTTTCATGGGTGTTTGTTGAAATTTATTGTGTTGTTATTTTTGTGCATGTCTTTGATTATCCGTGTAAAATTTCTATTTGGAATATTACAGTGGTATCAAATCATGTTCCTGGCCAGGGTGGGGAACAGGAGTAGGTGATGCCACCTAGATATCAAGGAGTATTCATCCATAGAGGCCATGGTAGAGGCAAAGGCATGGATCGAGCTAGAGAAGAAGGCCCAAATCCACTTTCAGGCACAAAGGTGGAGAACCTTAGAGGTGGGATGGAAAATTAGGAGGACAATGAGAAACCCGAGAAAATGGGCCAGAGCCATATTTTGGAGGAGTTTTTGAGGACTAATCAGTAGATATTGAGGAAAGGGAATCTCATGATGGACATGATGTAGTAGGTGATGGGGTTGCAGATGGGTGAAAGGTAAGAGGGAGAGCCTCAAGGTGATGGGGGTTCTAGAGTAGGAGGGGGCAACCATACTTATCAGCCCCCATATACTCCCTAGTGTGGGCAGGCTGGTTGTACAAATTTTCTTCATTTTGTGGATGATCCTGAGCCGAAGAGGGAGCCAAACCTAGTTGCAGATTTGCTCCACTTAGTTGCATATGGTCTTGATGAGTATGAGGGGTTGGATGCCTAGATAAGTAGGTGATGTCTTTTAGGGAGTACATCCACCTCAAGGAGAGGTGTACTATAGGGTTTGGGGTCCACTATAAAGGGGTAACATCCAACGAGGATGTGCAGAATATAGCAGGGAAGGTTACGCTCCCAAACTTTGATGGGTTGGCAAAGATTTCATCCAGGGAATGGATCAAGAAGTTAGACACATATTTCCACTTGATCCCCATAAGGGAAGGCTATGCTATATGATTTTTAATTCATCTTCTGGAAGGGGATGCCCAGGAGTGGTGGTATGTGGGCTAATCACCTTGGGACACATCCATATCACCACTTACACATATTTCACCTGGATGCTGCTGGAGAGATTTGAGAGGAAGGACCTGGAGTTGCATTTCACAGAGTTAGTCCATCTGAGAGAGACTAGCAGCACAAAGGCTTACATTACGGAGTTCCAAAGACTAGTAGTGATGGTGACATACATCTCAAAGGCTCGGTTGATCATTATATTTATGGAGGGGATTTATGAGCCTTTGCATGGTTGGGTGAGGGCTTACAAACCCGCATCACTTCCGAATGCTCTCTCCAAGACCCGGGATATGATTGATGTAGTGCGCAAGACCCGAGCTTTCACCCCCACTAGACATGTGGCCCCACAAGGGAAATGAAACGCTAGGCCACCTCAGAAGGATGGAGGACATGGCCAGATGGATGATGAGACCCACAGAGACCTGAAGAGGAGGAGGTGGCACTTTACGTGCCAGGAGCCTTGGGCACCTAGGAAAAAGTGCAACAAGGGAAAGGCCCATTTCATTGAGGTGTATTCAGATAGTGAGCCAGGTGAAGAGTTTGAGATGGGAGTCAAGTAGGGAGATGAGGGAGGACAGTCATCCGAAGGGCCACCACCATCACCACCTAGAGGAGCACTGTTTTCCCCATCAAGGGGAGTCCCTGCTTCACTTCGTGGAGTGCCAATGTATTTGACACTTATAATTTGGGGGATCGTACATGGGCAGTGAGTGTCAATCCTAATGGACATTGGGGCTATCAACAACTTTATTGATGCCCAGATGGTTGAGCATAGGGGCATTCATATAGAGACATTCGAGGGGTTCTCCATATTGGTGCTAGGAGACTCGACCATGCATTTTGTGAAGTATGTTCTCGAGTTGATTGTAAAGATGGGGAACTACTTGCTCATTGATCACTTCTTTGTATTTGATGTCCGGGACACCAACATGGTGTTGGGTATCTAGTGGTTGCATTCATTAGGTAGGGTCACCACAAACTAGAAAAAGTTAAAGCTCGAGTTTATGGGGCAAAATGGGAAGCTATTAATATTGAGGGGAATGCACTCTTATCCATCCCAGACAATTTCACCTCACTGGATGGAGGAAATTCTACGACATGGGGACAAAGAGTGGGCAGTTAAGATGAGGATATCGAAGACAGGGGCTCCAAAACATCCTGTGCATCCAGACATATTGGCCTTGTTGGAGAGGCACCAAGGGGTTTTTGGGGAGACCCCACCAAGCAGACCACCAGATCGTGGGTTTGAGCACACTATTGAGTTGGAGGGTACGGTGAACATAGTCATCACCACCCCGTATGGGCACCCAAAGGCCTATAGGGATGAGATAGAGAGAGCCATCTAGGAGCTGTTGAGGTTGGGTCACATTAGGCCTAGTTCAAGTCCCTTAGCTTCTTCTATGGTGCTACTGAAGAAGAAGGATTGTCTACAGGGACCTCAATAAGAAGACACTTAAGAACTGATATCCCATCACGAGCGTTGACGAGATGATGGATGAGCATAGAGGGGAGAAATATTTCTCTAAGATAGATCTATTCTCAGGGAATCAACAGATCTAGGTGAGGAAGCAGGACATCCCTAAGACTTCCTTTGTTGCCACTATGGACAGTTTGAGTTCCTAATGATGCCCTTTTGGCGAACGAATGCTCTAACTACATTTTAGTCATGTATGAACCACATGTTTCATGGGAAATTGAGGAGCCTCATCATTGTTTTCTTTGATGAACATACTCATTTATATTTGGACTTGGGAGGAGCACCTTTAGCATTTGGAGGTAGTTCTGTGCATACTTGAGGAGCAACAACTATATACAAATATTTCCAAATGTGAATTTGGACTAACAGAGATGTTGTACATGGGGCATCTGATTAGGGAGGACATAGTGGAGCTATAATAGGAGAAGATCAGGGCCATTTGGGATTTTTCCACACCCAGGAACATGGTAGAGATGAGAAGGTTCCTAGGCATTTTCACATACTACAGGAGATTCATGAGAGGGTTTTCACAACTTGAAGCACCTCTCACCAATTTGACAAAGAGGGGGTATTTTGAGTGGAAACAGGTGGCACAAGAGGCCTTTGAGCACCTTGAGAAAGTGATAAGAAGTTTTTTCGTATTAGCTTTTCTATACTTCACACAGCCTTTTATGCTAGAGTATGGTGTTTTCGGGGAAGGAGTTGTGGTCATGTTGATGCACATGGGCCACCCTATTACATTTGAGTACAGGGAGCTACAACCCCACGAGTGATTGTATTGAGTATATGACAAAGGGATGTTGTCTGTGATGCATGCACTGGCCAAGTTCAGAAAGTATTTGGTGGGAAATCATTTCAAAGTGAAGATTGACAACAATAGTCTTATATTCTTCCTGGAGTAGAAGTCATTGGAGGAGAGACAACAAAAATGGGTTAGCAAGATCCAGGCCTATGACTTCAAGATTGATTATGTCAAGGGAAGCACAACCTTGTAGCGAATACACTTTGGCATAAACCCACATCATTATCTTTGATGGACCTTGCTCATGACAGGAAGGCTCAACTCTTAGTTGAGTACTCTAAAGATAGGCAAGCTTGCAATATTTTGGATGACACACACACGGATGACAGTTTTCAGGTGTTGGAAGACGTGATCTATTACAAATACAAGATATGTTTGGTGCTAGGATCTCATCTTAAGGAGAGGATTATGGAGGAAACTCATGATATCCCCTTAGCAGGACACCCCAGCTTCTTCAAGACACATCGTTCTATAAGAGAGAGATTCTCTTGGTGGGGGCTTAAGGGAGACGTGTTGAGGCACGTGCGGGAGTGCATAGACTGTTAGAGGAACAAGGTGGAGATTTCACATCTTGTCAGTTTATTACAGTTTCTTCCCATTCCAGAGAGGAAGTGGGAGAGTCTGTCCATGGAGTCTATCATGGGGCTCCCTGCTGCGCAATGGTGAGATTGCATTTATGTGATGGTCGATAGATTGTCCAAGTTTTCCCATTTCTTCACCATTTCATCAAGATATTCATCCTCCAAGGTGGCCGAGTTATTCTTTTGGGAGGTCTTCCAATTATATTGTCTTCCAAAAACCATTGTTAGTGACAAGGAAAACAGGTTTATGGGGGCTTTCAGACAGGAGTTGTTCCAGTTGGTGGGGACAAAGAATACAACCAAAACTAGCTATAACCCCCATATAGATGGAAAGACCAAGATCATAAACAAGTGGTTGGAGGGGTACCTACACAACTATGTGACAGGCCAAGAGAGAGTGTCGGTCCAGTGGCTTCATCTAGGAGAATTATACTACAACACCACTTATCACATGTCGATAAGTATGTCTCCTTTCCGAGCACTTCATGGATATGGTGCACTCTCTTTTTCTGACATGAGTTTTGGAGATAGCAGGGCCCCTGGGGCAAAGGATTGGGTTCAAGAGAGCTAGGAGATTCTTTGAGCTCTCAGGAACAACTTGAAGGTGGCTCAAAATTGGAAAAAGATGTATGTTGATAAGAAGAGGATGGAGAGACAGTTTGTGGTAGGGGACATGGTCTACCTACGCTTGCATCCATATTGACAGTCTTCACTTAAGTAAAAGGTTGCATAAATACTTCAACCCCAGTTTTATGGGTTGTACAAGGTGGTAAGGAAGGCTGGAGAGGTGGCTTATGAGTTGGAGCTACATTTAGAGAGCCAGAACCATAATGTGTTCCATGTCCCATGCCTGAAAAAGGCGTTGGGGTAGCAAGTTATAGCAGCGATTGAGTTCCCTCCCTTGGATGATAAGGGGAGTTTGGTTTTGACACCAGAGTTCACATTGGAGACTTACGGGAGGAGGTCGAGGAACAAGATGATCAAGGAGCATTTGGTCAAATGGAAGGATTTTCCATAGGAGGATGCTACGCGAGAGAGTGAAAAAATTTTGTAGCATCTTTCTTTGTAGTTGCTTGGGGAAAGGAAACATTTGGGAGGGGAGGATTATAATGTCCCTTCTTAATTATTTTCCTAAGGTAAGAGGAACAATTTTGTCATTTTTGGTCTAAGGAAATTTTTGGTGAAGAAAACAAGGGTAAAGTGGGTCGATGAACATCTTAGTGTTATGTGGGTTCCACTTACCCACAAATAATATGCACCACATGGTAAGCAATTCGATTTTCCAAAGTGAGGTCAAAATTGCAAATGGGACTCACATGAGGCTCAAGGCTAGCAAGCATAAATAGGAGAAGAGAAGCATCATTTGGGGCCTTTTGAAATTTTGATAACTGATTGTCACTCTAGTTGTTTAGCAAGTGCTAATTAGCACAAGATATTCCCAAGGGGTGAAGCTCAACCATTCTTTGGGGGACTTCGAGTGCCACCCTAGGAAGGATTTTCTATTGCTGTGGAGGATTGGAGAGGAGCATCACATAGGTAAACACTATTTCGGTTTAACTGGGATGCAGAGGGAGAGGCCACGTAGTCATTGGGATGATTAGTGCTAGAAGTTGGGGTCTCTATTGTTGCAGGGGTTTTCTTGGTTAGATTACAGCCAGCGGAAGGAGATTTTGGGAGGAAAAAGGGAGTCCCTCATTGTTGTACGAGTTGATGAAGCTTGCTATTGCGTCATCTCTCATAGGCCTGTGTAGTTCTCTTTGGTGATTATTGTGTGGAGTGTTAGTGTGACAACCTCGGTTAAAAATCATGTAAAAATATATAAGGCGACGGTAATGGGACACATATTCCAAGTTGAATGGTGGGAAAAACAACCTAGAGTGGGTTCTCATTGGTTTAATGGCTAAGGAGATTAGCAAAGGATATTTCTAAGGCTTTGGAAAGGAAAAATGGCATATTGACACATTTATTTATGAAAATAATGGAAATTAGGAGAAAAGGAAGGTGAAAGGTCATAAGTTGCATGTGAGGAAGAAAATGAATAAAATAGAGGCCTCATTAATAAAAACACTTCTAAGGATCAGTTGGAAAGATCTTAGTTAGTGTAAGCACTTAGCTCAATCTTTTTCTATGGTTTTGAATGGGATCAAGAAAGGCAAAGAAGGCAAGAGGAAGGAAAAGGAGGTAAGCAAGGAAAAGGAGGATTAAGATGTTACAACACGATTCTTTGTATGTATCAATTTGCAAGTGTGATTTCCTTGCTATATTTGGCATGCATGGTATTGAATGTGGTTCTTTTTTGTTATGACATGGGTTTTTCGAGGTGTAACAATGTTTTCATTGTAGACTTTCCATTTCTAGATAGCCATGGTGTGATCAACTTATGATGTTTAGGTTGAGCTGGATTTCCGGATGGATTTTAAGCTCAATGAGGTGGATCTCTAAATGGTAGAGCACATGGCCTTGTGGTTCCTGAACTAGACTGTTGATCATAGTAAATCCATTGGCCTAGTGACCCATGAGCCAGACTATGGGTTGCATTAAAGTTAGGATTATGTTGCCTCAACAGGCCTAGGAATCCTTGCCAGTGAATGGTAGGATATACGATAAATCCAAGATGTGGTTTTATCTCTGTTGGGCCTAGTAATCCTAAGTTTTGGATATGCGGTAAAACCTGGAGAGTGGGTCTTGATTTATGGCCTGCTGATCTAGGTTTGGATTGCAATAAAGCATGGGAGACTAGGAGACATGAAAATTCATCATGGTGTAGGTGGAGAAATCCAGTGGCATCCATGCTTGCTTTGCCTAGTGATCGGTTGGACATCATGTTAAAGACTGTTATGATGTGTTCACTGTGTTGGCCTAGTGATCTAGGATTGATTACGATAAAGCCTAGTTTCTATTGGTGAGGGTGAGTTGCTTTAGATTCGGTATACCCCGGTTGGTTCATTTGGTTTGATTCCCACATTCATGCTTGGAATATGGCACAGGGGTGAATGGCTAAAGAGATATTTGGCTTAGCCATTCTAAGGTCGAGCAGAACATGGAAGTCCCATCCTAATTTTGAATTTTGCATCATTAATGAAAGGTTATTTCTCCTTATATTCGTATGAGTATTGTACAGGTTTACATGTGGATTGTATGGTTGTGATTTCATTCATAATTATGTCCCTATTATGTTGATTATGTATATGTTTTATGGCAACAACTATGTGTTGGGCGTGGGATCCCCCAAGGGTAGTTTTGGGGCTTAGAACCCAAATTTTGGTCCAATCTCGTAATTCCAATGTAAAGACTTCGCATTTTGTGGGCGCGGAGCACGTAGTTGTTAAAGAGTCATAGGGTTGTCCACCCTTACTTTGATAATGTAGTGTCGGCTGTAGAAGATCTACCCATGGTCGGCAGACCATGGGTTTGTATAAATACAGCAAAGCTATAAGTAGTTTGACATCATAGTACATAGATTGAATAATGAAGATGTATGTGAGATAGCTCTGAAGTGTAAGTCTAAGTTTTTGGTCATAGCATAGGTAGAGGCTCTGCATCTAAGTGCACGAAGGCCTAATAGTCTGCAGCTGAGTGCGCAGGGTAAGTCGAGTTTGTAATCATCTGGAAGTATTAATAAAGAGAAGTTTCTATCATTTATATGTCTTTATTTCCTGTTTATGCATCTGTTAAATTGGGTATGAATTTCACTTCTAATTCTTATATGATGTGCGAACGTGTATAACTGTATATTGGTTAAGTGAACGCAAGTTAGAATATCTTTTTACGTGAAGATAAATAGGAGTTCTCAATAAGATAAGTAAGATACTTAGTCTAGTTTGGGAAATAGTGTAGTTCGCTGCCCTAGCAACGTGAAAGGACCTCAACCCCTAGTTAGGGCTACACGAAAGCTGATTGTAACACTTTGCGAAGGTACTAAAGGGTGGAATAGAGCATGAAGCAACCTGCACGAACGCAGGTATAGTTGGAATAAATCGACATCACAACCATCTCAAGGGTGCAGAAACCTGGTTCTAGCATCCCCCCATACTGCTTCTGGTGAGACTTCAGTTCGCATTCCATGGGCTGATGTCGAAAGGACCAGTAGTGTAGGGATTTGTTTGGCTACCTAACGCTGAACCTGGGTTAGGCCCCCATGAGCCAAAAAATGGTTCACATTTTGCTGGAATGGTGACTGTAATAAAAGCTTGGATATATTGAAAGAAAAGACGGTTACTTCGTCGACTCTTGTCTTCCCGAACTAGAAGAAAGCGTTTCATGTCCATGTTGACGCATCGTGTATAATGATGGGGGTAGTACTGATGCAAGATGGTGGAGAAGGCTTAGACCACCCTATCGCATTTTTAAGTCACATATTATCCAAAGTAGAGAAGAACTATTGCATCACTGAGCACGAGGGGCTAGCGATGGTATATGCGCTCTAGAAGTATCGACACTACTTGCTAGGAGGTCACTTTAAGATGTATACAGATCACTCCACGCTGAAGTACTTGGTCAATAAGCCTATGTTGGGGGGGGTGCATCTATAGATGGCATTTATTGTTCCAGGAGTATGATTTTGAAGTTACTGTAAAGCCTGGACAATTGAACACAGGAGCAAATCACTTTTCACTCATCGAGATAGGGGGGAACCTACTAATTTAGAGGAAGGATTACCCGACACATAGCTCTTTGTTGTGCGCGTAGTGGATGAACATTTTTCAGATGTAATACACTTTCTAACAACTAGAATTGCATTGGAAGGATACTCTGCCCAACAAAATAAGGAATTAGTGGTGTGCGCGGAAGATTTTTCTGTAATTCTTGGGCATCTATACAAGATGGGGAATGATGAAATAGTACGAAGGTATGTACCTAAGTTTGAATGAAGCAGCATCCTCGCGGACGCTCATGTGGGCACCGCAGGAGGACATTATGCAGGGAGAGCAACTGTGCATAAGATTCAATGGGTAGGGTTGTGGTGGCCAACCCTCCGTTAGGATTCAAAAGCATATTGCAAGGTGTGAAACGTATGTCAAAGAACAGGTAGGCCATCATGGAGGGACGAGATGCCTTTGAATCCACAAATGATGTTGCAACCTTTTGAAAAGTGGGAAATAGATTTTGTAGGACCCATAAAACCTTAAGGAAAAACAAGCGCGAACTATGTTATCACTGCGACGGAGTACTTGACTCGTTGGGTAGAAGCGCAACCGATAAAGTATTGCACAGGTGCGACTACCGTGAAGTTTCTCTTTGAACATGTACTGACGCGCTTTAGATGTCTGAAGATCTTAATGCGAAATTGCGGTACCCACTTCCAGAATGAGACGATCAGTGCACTAATGGAGGAATTTCAGGTGTATCACCAAAATAGCACACCATATCACCCATAGGCTAATGGGACAATGGAGGCATTCAAAAAAGTGCTCAAAAACACGCTGACCAAGGTATGCAACACGCAGAAAAGTGATTGGGACTTACGCATACCTACAATATTATGGGCTTATCAGACAACATGCAAGAAACTGACGCGATAGTCACCTCTTAGGCTTGTATATTGAGTGGAAGCCGTAATACCTATGGAATAAATCATGCCTAGTCTGTGCATAACAGTGCTCACAGGTATGACAGATCCCAGAGCTCTGGAAGAGAGGCTTGCGCAGTTGGATGAGCTGGAAGAAGAGAAATTTCTGGCTAGATTTCAACAGCAGGTCCAAAAGCAGCGTGAAAAGGCTTGGCACGATAGACATATTAAGCTGTACACCTTTAAGGTGAATGATTTGGTGCTGTTGTATGATAGTAAGCTTGATAAATTTCCACGGAAACTAGGAATACATTGTCTAGGGTCATATGTTATTAAGGAGATTACCGTCGGTGGCGCAGTACATCTAGTTAAGTTAAATGGAGATCCCTTCCCAGGAAATGTGAATGGCAATCATTTGAAGCCATACGCAGGTGGCCTAGCCATCTGACTAACCGATAGAAGCATATTCTTCGCGCTCCAGGCAACTGAAAGGAGGCATGGGACTATAAACTATTCTGCCCGGGAACTACGCAATGTTAGGAATGTGAGCAGTAGCGAGGTGTCACAGGGTCCGCAACAGTGCGAAGACAACATGAAGACCATGGACATCGATACCTAAGGAGGATAAGCAGGCCATGATACCAGTGTGCGTCTCGCCCAGAAATCCACTAAGGACCAAGCTCACATTAGAGAAAAGGGGAAGGCCATTAATCTGAAGGCCAATGAGGAGGAAGAGTGTGAAGAAATCTTGGTGGAGGAGGAGGATGTAGAGATGGACGTTGAAACCCAGGGTGCAGACCCTATTACTCGGTTGCTGGAATATGTTCCCTCACGCAAGGGTAAAGCCAAGGTGGCAAAGGATGTAGATGAGAGCAAGATATCTTTGCAAACCTTGTTGCTCCCTGAAGATATTATTTCTCAGGGACCGCACTTGGGATAGGATCCCATGTTAAAATTTGAATATTAGGACCTCGCAGATCACGAGAAGTTCCTGCATTTAGAAATTACAAAGCTAATGCACCAGAAGATAGACACCCTGGCTAGAATGATTGAATTAGAGCCACACAAATGGCTTAGATGTGTAGAAAAATTAGGGATGCTAAATTTGCTTTGGGTGTCTCATTACCACTGCGCCCCAATGACCGTTTTCGTCATCAGGCAGCTGTTCTACTTGGTGCATGATGAGTGCTTGTGGCTTGAGGAGCCCATCCCCATCACAGACCATTTGATTCACTGGATTACATGGATCCCTTACTCAAGGGCGGATCTAGCAAACATTTCAGAAGGAAAAGGTGGTGAGTGCCATGAAAACGATGTTTAGGTTGGAGAAGAGGAAGTGATGGTATGCCATCTCCAGTGTCAACAACCCTACAGTCAAGGTTGTGACACAGATATTGGCAAGGAACGTGATGGAAAAGTGTCGCGCAGATGAGGTACTTGCACTAGTGGTTCCAGTAGCAGTGCAAAGCGCAGAAGGGGTCCAGTTCAACTGGGCAAACTATCTATGCGGTGAGCTCCTTGTGAACTGCCGCAAGGCAAAGGAGTAGGGTAAACCGTTTCATTATGCATGGCTCCTATTGTCGATGGAATTGGTGGCATGGGAGCTTCCTGAAGATAACCATTTCTCTTCGTTCGCGTCGAACCTTCTAGAGGTAGCGAAGTATGCTTTGATATGGGCGACCAAGGATGCCAGAGGATAAGGGAGAGTAAGATATTTTGGATATTCATGGAGATGAATATCCAGATGGGGATCAATCACAAGCCGTGGTTATCGACCACCATCTACAACAATTTACAGAGCTTTAGGGAGTTCAAAGTAGACTTCCACCATGTCTTCATCAGGGCACAGAAGGACCCTACGAAGACGTGGCATGATTTACCGTATTTGGCAACTGATGATGTGATATTCGTAGTCCTTGAGTCTTGGCCATCAAAGTGGCGTGCTCCAGCTGACTCCGCGGTGGAAGCAAAGAAGTCTGCCATGCAGCAAAAGAAGGAAGAGACCAAACTTTGGATGGCACTACTCATAGGAAAGCACAGAAAAGAAGAAGCAGCGGCTAAAGCCCAGGTGACACGTGATGTTGTGACGTTGGCGAAGCAACAAATAATAGTAAAGGAGGAGCACGAAGGATAGAAGTCACCTTCACCCGAATCAGAGACAGACACAGAACAAGGTGGCGTGAACCCATAGATAACATCCACCCATCTCAAGCACATGCAACCATGAGACTAGGTAGGGCCACGAAAGAAAACAAAGGCCTCGAAGACATCTTTCAACCCTACCACCCTCACTGAAGGGGACTTGCATGATATCGGCGAAACGATGAGGGATGTCACCACGGAGGCCCTCTAACAGTTTGAGGAACAACACCAGTTGATATTGGGGGCTCCATGGGTAGAAATACAGGAGTTGTAGGTGGGCACTCCAGAGGATGGCACAGTGTCCACCAGCCTCGTAGTCGGCACTTCAGCTGTCGAGGAAATGTTGTGTGCCAAGGTGACTAACATAATAGTTCTACCAAATGGAGCACTCATTACAGAGAATGACACCGACAGGCCTATAGTCAGCAGTTTGAAAGGGGTCAGATTAAACATGGCTACGCTCCCTCGGGGGACACTCTATCTCTTTCAGGATGGAGTCACCATAGAACTTAAGGCCAGGGAGAGTCACTCTCTACAGTTAATGAGCAAGAAGCACATCAAGATTGAGTAGTTAAGCCTACAACGCAACAAGGTAGTGGAGTAGAACAAACAGATAATGCAGGTTGTGGAGGAAGCCTACCAAATGGTCCTGGAGTTGGCCATTCAAGTAGAGGAACCAGTGGAGGTGCACATCCGTAACTTAGCCACAGGGGTGTGCAACACAAGAGCATAAATGGCCAGGGTTCAGCTGGAGCTAAACCTTTAGATATCAGAACTACATTTTAAGGCTCAGCCTTCAACTCCGTTGGAGGTCAAAGAACAATGTACCACCACGGTCATAACAATAATGGTAGTAGTTGACAGTGCAATGACAGACTGCATGAAGCTATTTGAAAAATCATTCAAGGTCCTAATCACCTTGCAAGATGACCCAAACATAGAGCACCTATAGATAGAGGCACGCGATCTGAAACAAAAATATGATGAGGTAAAAGGGACTGCGTAGACGGTTTCCCTCACACAAAGGCTTGCAAGGATGCAGCAGGTAAAGGCACTCAAGGAACAGGTGGATGCCTTTTGGCATAAAGTGGAAGTCTTGAAAGCGCACCTACAACGATGGATTGATGAGGCTTATAGAAATACAACCTCCATTAAAGAAAAGCTCGCGCAACTGCAAGAAACTCAGGAGAGGGTTTAGGGTAGTAGTTCAATAGCAACGGTCACTGAACAATGCGTTGAGGAAGTCCAGCAGGCAACCATTTAGTAAGATGATGATCTTGCAGCGATCCAAACAGAGTTGGGAGGTCTTCGCGCTAAGATATCTGCACCAACAGAGTGACTTAAGGGTGAGTCACGATGTTTATGTTGGGGGTCTGTTGGGTGTAGGATCCCCCAAGGGAAGTTTTGGGGCTTAGAGCCTAGATTTTGGTCCAATCTTGTAATTCCAATGTAAAGACTCTGTATTTTGTGGGTGTGGAGCGTGTAGTTGTTAAAGAGTCATAGGGTTATCCGCCCTTACATGGATAATGTAATGTCAGTTGTAGAAGATCTACCAATGGTCCATAGACCATGGAATTGTTTAAATAGAGTGAAGCTCTAGGTAGTTTGATAGCATAGTACATAGATCGAATAATGAAGATGTATGTGAGATAGCTCTGAAGTGTAAGTATAAGTTCTGGGTCATAGCATAGGTAGAGGCTCTACAACTAAGTGCGTAGAGCCTTGTAGTCCGCAGCTGAGTGTGCAAGACGAGTCGAGTTTGTAATCATATGGAAGTATTAATAAAAAGAAGCTCCTACCATTTCTGCGTCTTTATTTCTTGTTTATGCATCTGTTAAATTGGGCATGAATTTCACTTCTAATGCTTATATGTTGTGTGAATGTGTATAACTATATTGGTTAAGTGAACACAAGTTAGAATATCTATTTACACGAAGATAAATAAGAGTTGTCAATAAGATAAGTAAGATAATTAGTCTACTTTGGGAAATAGCGTAGTTCACTGCCCTAGTTGCACGAAAGGACCTTAGCCCCTCGTTAGGGCTTCGCGAAAGCTGATTGTAACACTTTGCGAAGGTACTAAAGGGTGGAACAGAGCACAAAGCAACCTGCGTGAAGGAAGGTATAGTTGGAATAAACTGACATCAGAACCATCTCAAGGGTGCAGAAACTTGGTTCCAGCATCCCCCCATATTGCTTCGAGTGAGACTTCAGTCCATGCTCCGGAGGCTGATGCCAAAAGGGCCAGTGGTGTAGGGATTTGTTTGGATACCTAACAATGAACCTCAGTCAAGCCCCCATAAGCCAACACTATGTATGACTCTCATCATGTTTTTACTTTTAATTGGAAGAACAATGTATCTATGTCTTAATATATTATAATGCAACAAATGAAATGAGGGAACAATGGTTCTTAGCAATTCTCAGATAATTATGAGATATGTATGTTTAAATCTATTGTTTACACCTAAATATTACATGTTTGTGATATGCTTGACAAAATGCCTGTCATGGCTAGTAGGGGTCTGGTTGAGGACTTGTTTAAGTATTTTCTTTAGCATCATTTTTTCCCTGTTATTTTATGGTTTTGAAGATGTCACATAATTATGGGCAGTGACCTGGGCTCTGGGCCTGAAAATGTGGCTTAATTCCTGGGGACGCTTGCATAGAATTGACAAAAATAATCCCTGGACACTGGCAGGAAGGCTTGTGAGAGCATCAAGAGGTCCCTGATTCCATCATGCCCATAGTGTGACAACTAGGGGTTAAGTTGTCCAAAAGTTTAGTGGGATCAAGGGGAAAGCTTGCTCAAAGGTTGGATTGGTTCCTGAGGGTCCTAATGCTGATGTTGAATTTTTTTAAGGTGTGTTTACATCAGTTACATTTCCTTAACATGAATTAGGAGGTCAAATCATTTTATAGTGGCCTCTCATCACTTGTTTACCCCTGTTGGCTAGTTACTTGGGTATATGTGGGAGGAGGGTGTTACAGAGTGGTATCAAAGCATGTGTGTGCTCTTCTTAGGCTGTGTGTTGATCATCCTTTCATGTTGGTTGCATATGTTTTCTGTATGCATGTAGTCCATGTGATTTTTTCATTTGCATGGTGTTGATCATGGTTGTAGTGATGTCTCCATGTGAGGGTTGATGTTGTTGTCATGAGTGTTTGGTTGTATATGCATTTGTTATGCATGTCAGTGTCCTTATGTTAGTATGCATGCATTTTCAAGGGGAAGGTTGTTATGCTTGAGGTGATGGTTTGTGTAGTTGATATGGTCGTGCATTAATGACTAGAATATAGCTAAAATGATGTGTATATGGTTTGGTGCTCATGTGTTATATGTCTATATGTCATTTTTATGCATGTATGGTAGGTTAGACATGCATTTTGAGGTCATTGTATGCAGTTAGGTCATCATGATTCTATTGGTTGTTATGATGCTAATGTATTGGCTGAGATAGAGCAGGAGATGCAGATCATTAAAGTGAAGTTGCAGCATAGAACCTCAAGGCAAGGGCATGTCATCATACAGGCTGTATGTTGGGGCACACAGGTATGTAAGTTAAGGTTTGTTATATGCATTAGGATTATAAACCTTAGGTTTATGTACATGTATTTTGATGTTATGGTTACATACACGATAGATGCTAGTTGATTAGTGTAGTTATATGCACATGTGTCGAATAGTCATGAATGAAAGTAACATGTGGTTGTATGCATTTTTATTGTTGTTTTATCTTAGATAACTTGATGATTATGTTATATTTTGCTAATGAGTTTGTTATAGGTTAACTTGTTGTTGCTATAGGCTAGTAACTTGATGACTAGGGTTATTACATTAAGGTCTTGATGTTATATGTATTGTGTTAACCTGGATTGGGTTATGCGGATGGTTAGGTTTATGACATTCAGGTATGAGTCAACATATTTTTCATAATGCGTTATGCTAATATAGACTGATGGAGAATATGTGATTATTACTTATGAATGATATTTTTTATGGGTTTATGATGTGAACATGCTATTTAGTGAATATTATGGATATCATGATCGTGCTAACTAGATTGATTGTGTAGATAAGATATCCTCCACTAAGATACATTAAGGTATGAGTTTGCTTATGTCATATATTTGGTGCTTGATTGCTTGATTTACTTAACATGGTATGTTTGCAAGTTGGTTGAATGTTTGACGAATTCCATAATATGAGTATGTGTTCAAATGATCTTGTTTTAAGATGGTTGTACTAATACGTATGTGTTGAGACAATTGATATGCACATGAGTGTAGTAGGTGATAGTTGTAGCATTATGTCTAATGACTATGAGATGACTATGGATTATGACGTGATTGTTAGTCTTGGTAAAGGTTTATTTCAAATTGATAGATATGATTGTCTTGATATTTGGAACATGTGGTTGTCATGTGTGAGTAGTTGCAGGAAACATGCTTGGAATTAGTGTGACAAGGTGATGGTTGATGTGTTTACATAACTAACAGTTGGGTGATGTGACAACGCATAGTAAGCATCAATTGCAACAAGTTAAAAAGGTAAAAGAAAGGAATTGGGAAAGAATTATTTTGGATATGTTTGGAAACCCTAATTCCAAACGAATGAGTGCTTTGCATACAGGAAGTCTTCTTAACCTTAATCTTTTCTTACATGATGTGAATATGTGATAGATTCATGAACATGTACTTGACAGGTATATGATCTAGTCTCCATCTATAGGTGGATTTGTCAAAGGAATTGGAGTCCCTTGAGAGATGGCATGGTTGTGTTCAGTTACAAGGCAACGTGATTGGCTTAATATGGTAAAGTAATCAATGTATTTTTATGTTTATTTATAAATTGATAATTATATGTTTATGGTAATACGATGCAGGGGATTGCATGGCAAAGAGACTACCATGAAATCTTGAAGAGGACTCAAGTTGAGATTTCCTTGGGAACCATGGGGATTGAGTCATGGTGTCTATTATTAGTCTTGTGCTTTTGGTCTTTGTGATTTGCTTAAGCTTGATTTGCAGTTTTCTTTATGACTAGTGCATAGCTATGCCACTTTGCTTGTGGTGTCGTATTGTTATTATTTTTCATGGTTTTCTTCTTGGTTGTTTCTTGTCTTTCCTTTTATGTTTTGAATCTTGGGAATTTGTCAGGAAAGAGGAAGATGATGGAGCTCGAGGAGAGTCATGTGATGCCTAATAGGTAATGTAATACCTAGATGAAGCTCAATGAATGAGTACGCGCAACGAAAGGTAAGACAATGACAGTCGATTGGATTGGTTGGGTCCATTATGGTAAATGGATGGTGGCAGTACAAACATGTGAAAGGTAACCAGAAAAGGTAAAGTAAATGGATCTGAGGTGTCATATGCCTTGTTGGGAATGATTTTTCTCAATGTTGTGCACAAATAAGGAAGTTCTCTTAACCTAGACCTTATGTTCTCTGGTAATTATGTTGTGATCATGATAATGATGATGTCTATATGTGTATACATGTATGTATGTATGTCGTTGACTGGCTAGATCATTATCATTTTATGTTGATGTTTATATGTATGTAAGTGTAGGTATGCATATCATTGTCTAACAGGATGATGATTGTTTTATGCAAATGATTATATATGTATGTACATATGTATTTGCATCATTGTTTGACAGGGTTGTCAGGGATCATTCCTGTGGAGGAATGATCGCTTATGTAGGCGAATGGTATGAAGAGGTCCTTGGTTTATGAGGAATCAAGTTGAAAGAGTAGTCATGGAAAATATATGAGGTAAGTATCATGTGGATATCAATTGATATTGTGTTCTTGTATTATGCCTATGTTTATGTTATGATAGGTAACACTGAGGGATGCATCAGTGGAATGAAAGTAGTATGGTATGTGACATTCTTAGACAAGGAGGGATAAGGCAATGGAAGCAATGTTTCTAGGTAAGGAAAATGTGGTTTTATATGTGCGGTACTATTTTTGTGTATTTGTTATATATGTTGTACATGTTTCATCTATGATGCATGAACATGCGACATTTTGTATATAGTGTGTGTACATGTTGTTTATGAAATGATTATGTACATGATGGTATAGATAGTGTTGTGCGAATGTTGCATATGTAGTGTTCGATATAGATGGTGCTATGTACAGGTTGTATATGCGGTTTTGTATACATATTGCATTGTGCATATGATGTATATGCAGCATTGTGTGAATATGGTGCTCTGTGCATGTTGGATATGCAGTGCTATGTACAGATGATGTTATGTACATGTTGGATATGCAGTGTTATGTACATGTGGTGTTGTGTGTATGTTGTACACGTAGTGCTATGTACATATAGTGTTGTGTGCATGATTGTACAAGTGGTTTTGGGTGCATGTCGTGCCATGTACATGTGGTACAAGTGGTGTTATTTGTAGGTGGTGATATGTACATGTCGTGCATGTGGTGTTGTGTACAGGTGGTGTTGTGTACATGTTATGTATGTGGTACTATGTACATGCGGTATTGTGTACACATTGTACAAGTGGTGCAATGTACATGTGGCATTGTATACACATTGTGCAGGTGGTGTCATGTACACGAGATGTTGTGCACACGTTGTGCATGTGGTTGCAGTGTACAAAGGGTACTATGTACATGTGGTACATATGGTACTGGCACATGTGTGGTATTGTTTGGCATTGTACATCAGTATAGATGTATCAGTTGTGTTGTATATCGGGAGTATGTGTATGCACTTCATGGCGTCACACATTGTGTGTGGATACATGTCTTGTGAGGTACATTGTGTACGTATATGTATGTACATTGGGTGTAGATGTATGTGTGGTATGTAAGGTGTAGATGCATGTATTGCATGGTGTTGTATGACGTGTGTATTTGTGTGTGTCTGATGCACACTATGTGTATGTGCACATGGTTTAAGAGAAGGCATTGGGTGTTTGTTGAGTGTGGAAACCAGCCCGAAATGCATACGGAATAAGGACACAGGTCGAAGCAAAGGATTGATTAAAGGATAAGTATCAATATTTTAGTTTAGTTTTATTATGCATGTGATTTATGATTCTGTTCTATAATGATTACATGTGATCTATGATTTTGGTTTTGATATATGATGTTTGTTTTTTGGGCTAACCTGATGTGATATGTTTATACATGATGTTTTTATCGAACAATTAGTTTGAATTGTTGTGATAGGAAGTAAACAAGATCACAAGTATATATTATTGACGAGCTACCAATGAGGTATGATGTGAATTTATTTAAATTTATTTTAAATCTAATGGAATTTATGTGCTTGGTACAGGAAGCACAAAAATGCGTAGTTGGGTGGTTGAATCGACTTTAAGTATTAGCAACAACAACAAAAGGAATTGAGATAGGTATCATTACGTTGGTAAAGAATTCAAGAGAAGGGCCATCGTGGGACACTGGTACCCATTAGTGTTCATTGATCTCCATGAGCATGCTATGATTGGTATGATGGTTTTTAGGAAAGTATATGCCTTGGTTGTTTGACCTTACGATGTGAGGAAGCCTTGCAAAGGGATGGATGGCCCAGGATAGGGGATGTCAGGGAACTTGAACTTGGAATGTGAGTGACTGCATGGAAGGGATGACCAGATTTCCTGAGGGACTATGTAGAAAATAAGGGAAGGCCAAGGATATATTTTTTCTAGTCATGAGCATTGGTAAATAGATTCAGATAAACATTGGGAGTGTGCCCTAAAACAATGAGGCAGTAACATTTCGCTGAGAGGACAAGTGGCGTGAGATTGTAGCACTTGACATTGGATATAGCTTTGAATGTGGCAATGGATTTTGGAATTTCTGGGAAGGAGGTGAATCCGAGTATTACTTTGAGGGTGGAGGTTTTAGCCTTTGGATTCCCTCTTTTATTTATTGTTTGAGAAAATGTACATATATGTATATGTGTGTATTATTGTAAATACTGTATCGAGCTAGATTTACAAAGCACCATAGCCAGTATGGTTATTTGCTAGTTGAAGAAAATGTGTTTTTGTATACGTGGTTATTGTAAATACTATAATGATATATGTTATAAACCTCTAGTAAATGGCATGTTTATCGCGTTTCAATAGTGGTCATTGTAAATACTACAACGATATATGTTATAAAGCTCTATGGGTAGTATGTTTTGGTTTTAGCAGTCTTGTTGGTTATAGGTGTCATTGAACACCAAGGACAGTGTTCCCCCAAGGGGGAGGTTTTTGTAACAACCCTGTTTAAAACTCATGTAAAAATATATAAGGCCACAATGATGGGACACATATTCTGAGCTTAATGGTGGGAAAAACATCCTAGTTTGGTTGTTCATCAGTTTAATGGAAAAGGAAATGATTAAGGATTTGGGAATAAAAAATGGCATATTGGAACATTTATTTATGAAAATAATGGAAATTAGGAGAAAAGGAAGGTGAAAGATCACAGGTTGCATGTGAGGAGGAAAATGAAGGAAAATAATGGAAAATGAAGAAAATAGAGGCCTCATTAATAAAATGGCTTCTGAGAATCAGTTGGAAAGCTCTTAGTCAATGTAAGTTCTTGGCTCAATATTTTTCTAGGGTTATGCATGGGATTAATAAAGGTAAAGAAGGCAAGAGGAAGGAAAAGAAGGAAAGAAAGGAAGAGCAGGATCAAGAAACTACAACATGATTCGTTGTAGGTATTGATTTGCATGTGCGATTTCTTTGCTATATTTGGCATGTGTGGTATTACATGTAATTCTTTTCTGTTATGGAATGAGTTTTGCTAGGTGTAATAATGTTTTCTGCGTAACCTTGCTATTTTTGGATAGCGAGGGTGTGATGGGGTTCTCATGTTTTGGATGAGCCAGATTGGCAGATGGATTTGAAGCTTAGTGAGTTGGATATCTGAATGATAGAGCACATGGCTTAGTGGTCTTTGAACAAGACTATGGATCATGGTAAAGCCATTGGCCTAGTGACCCCTGCGCCAGACTGTGGGTTACAGTAAATCTAGGATTGTGTTGCCTCGGTGGGCCTAGGAATCCTTCTAGGTGAATGGAAAGATATACGCTAAAGCCAAGAGGTTGTTTGATCTCTGTTGGGCCTTGTAATCTTGGGTTTGGAATATGTGGAAAATCCTAGAGAGTGGTCTCAGTTTAGAGCCTAGTGATCCGGGTTTTGATTACAGTAAAGCCTGATAGGCTAGGAGATAGGAAAATTCCTCACGGTGTAGGTGGATAAATCTAGTGGCATCCATGCTTGTTTGGCCTAGTGTTTGGGTGGATATCATGGTAAATCCTATTATGATGTGTTCATTATGTTGGCCTAGTGATCTGGGATGGATTATGGTAAACCCTAGTTTCTATTGATGAGGGTGAGGTGGTTTAGTCTTGGTAGAACTTGGTTGGTTTTTTTGATATAAGTCCCACATTCTTGCTTGGAATATGGCACAGGTGTGAATGGCTGAAGAGAGATTTGGCTCAACCATTCTATGGTTGGGTGGAACATGGAAGTTTCATCCTAGTTTTGGATTTTACATCATTAATGAAAGTTTATTTCTCCTTGTATTCCTATGAGTATTTTATTGGTTTATATGTGGATCATGTGGATGTGATTTCATTGGTGATTATGTTCCTATTATGATGGTTATATATATATATGTATATCTATATATATATATATATATATATATATATATATATATATATATATGTATATATATATATGTATATATATATATATATATATATATATATATATATATATATATATATATATATATATATATATATATATATATATATATATATATATATATATATATATATATATGTTTTATCGTAGCAACTACGTATGACTCTCATCATGTTTTTACTTGTAATTGGAAGAATAATGTACCTATGTCCTAATAGATGATAATGCAACAAATGAAATGAGGGAACAATGGTTCTTAGGAATTCTAAAATAAGCATGAGATCCCTATGCCTAACTATTTTGTTTACACCTGAAGATTACATGTTGGTGATATGTTTGAAAAAGTTCTTGTCATGGCTAGTAGGGGTTTGGTTAAGGACTTGTTAAAGTATTCACTCTAGCATCATTGTTTACCTATTATTTTATGGTTCTCAAGGTGTCATATAATTCTGAGTAGTGAGTTGGGTTGTGGGCTTCAAAATGTGGCTTAATTTCTGGGGACAATAGCATAGAATTGACAAAAAAATTCCTTGGACGCTGGTAGGTAGGTCTATTAGAGCATCCAAAGGTACTTGGATGCTATCATGCCCATAGCATGAGAGCGATTGGAGGCTAAGTTGTCCAAAAGTTCAGCGGGACCCAAGGGTAAGCTACCTGAAAGATTAGATTGGTTCCTCAGGGTCTTAATGCTGATATTGAATCTGAAATGTGTGTTTCTATCAACTCCACTTTCTTAACATGAATTAGGATGTTGAATCATATCACAGTGGCCTCTCGTTGCATGTTTAGCGCAGTTGACTAGTTACTAGGGTAAATGTGGGAGGAGGGCGTTACGGTCAGTTGGAGAATTTAGGGGTTGAGCTATTAGGATTTCATTTGGATGGATATTATGGGGTGATTGCTAGCATTTTAGAGTAGCAATTCATCATTTTCTGCTACAGGTGGAGCGTTCTAGTATTTGAGGAGGGCTAAGTTATTTGGGGTCAAATTTGGAGGGTCAAAACCAGAGCAAATCCTTTCTTGGTTTGTCTGGCTTTTTGACAAGGATCACATCCACAAATTTACATAATTTTCTTGGAAATTTTGAGGGGCCAAATCATGGTTCCAAGTCATCCAACGGTTTAAAAAGACTGGGCTAGCACAGATTTCTGGAGGGACAAACTAATTTAGCATTTGGGCATTGAGAAATTAATCACCTATGGATTATAGTTTTCCTTTAGCAAGCCTAGGTGCACTCCTTCCAATTTTATTGTACTCCAACAATTCATTTATAATCAAATTAGCCATTTTGGGTGTTTTGAAACATTTTTGTGTTCATGGGTGTTTGCTGAAATTTATTGGGTTGTTATTTCTGCGCATGTCTTTGATTATCTATGTAAAATTTCTATTTGGAATATTACAATTTATTTTATGACTTATAATATTTATCCTAGGGTTTATATACTTTGGGTTTATAATGTACATCGCATTGACAAAGATTGTCTCAATACGATAATCATCGTCAACCATAGTCAACCATGCTCAATTATGGTCAACCTTGATCAACCATGGTTAACCATGTTTTAAAATCAAACATGGGCATCCATCATCAATCATGGTCAATCGTGGTTGAATGTCGCATTGTCACAATTATTGTATTGATTTGAAAATCAACAATGGTTAACCATGCTTAACCATGGTCAAATGACACATTGTGAAAAGGATTACATCAATATAAATATCAACCATGGTCAACCATTGTCAATGATGTTTATTTTAGTGTTTATAATATTTATATTAGACATTATATACCTTGGGTTTATAATATTGGTCCCTTGGGTTTTTAGTATTTATCCTTGGGGTTTAGTATTTCCTTGGGTTTATAATATCAATGACTATCAACCATGGTCAACGATTGTGATGGGCCTCTAAATTAGACATAAATTAAGGCCTATGTCCATCCTTCAACACATTAAAACCTCTATTTTTGCATTAGATAATATATTTTTAACATTAATATATTCATTAGGAAGGTTTATGAATAATTGCATATGTGTGCCTAATATTATTTATTTTTGTGGAATATTACGAGAATATTAGGCAGATTATGAAGATTTGGAGGACGAGATAATTTTGGGACTCTATCCCTACTACAAGAGGATCACTATTAAATAATAAATGAACAAGATATTATGGAATTATGGCACAGATTGTGGAACTCCAATGATTGAGAAAATCTAAGAATTTGTTCCCTACCATTTAATGCAGATTCCTAGTATTGCGAACTAGATCCACTAATCAAGGGATTTTGGTGGGGAAATCTTCCTCAATTACTGGGGAGTGATTCCTAATCATTTTGTATAAGTACCAAGTCGAATTTGCCTCTAGGGATAGATTTTCATTAGTGTTCTTGTGGAGAGAACGCGTATTTGTGTAGCTCCATTGTATTTTCTTGCAGGGATGTAATTGTATTGATGAAAATAATAAAGATTAGTTTCTTGTTTAGCTTCTAAATCTTTTTCTCCCCTTTAGGTCTCCGCGTTTCCTTGGGCTTGGCCATCCCAGGAGCCTCAAATCCCTTTTTTATCATTTTATTTCCTTCTTTTCACTTCTTATTCACATGCATCTCTTGTTTTTATTTCTTTCTATTTCT